>CM038796.1:115555308-116155308 GCA_021764765.1 Vicia sativa | reverse complement strand
TCTCTAAGCCAAAGAGAACCCAAATCGTAAAGAAGAGGAAGTCACCTGAACCCTCAGAACATGATGATGATTCTGATTTTATTGTCGAAGAGAATGTCTCAGACATTCACCCAAGAAAGAAGCCTTCTCTTTGGAAACTGTCCAAAGTCCCTGAAGTGGCAATTGACAACATTTCTTTCCACCACCCTGAGAATGCTAACAGGTGGAAATATGTATGCTTGAAGAGAATTGCACTTGAAAGGGAACTGAATCAAAGTGCTCTGGAATGCAAGGATGTGATTGATCTGATCAAAGAGGCTAGGTTGATTAAAACTGTGGTGAAGTTCTCAAATTTTTATGAAGTGTTGGTGAAGGAGTTCATTGTGAACTTGTCTAGTGGTTGTGCTGATGGTAGGTCAGCTGATTTCAAGACTGTCTATGTCAGAGGAAGAAGAGTGAAATTTTCCCCAAGTATAATCAAAAAATATTTGGAAAGATCAGATGAAGCTCAACCTGAGCTAGAAGAAACTGATGACCAAATCTGCCACACCATCACTGCTAAACAAGTGAAACATTGGCCAATGAAAGGAAAACTAACTACCAGCAAACTAAGTGTTAAGTTTGCTATTCTGCACAAGATAGGGGCTGCAAACTGGGTTCCAACAAACCACAAGTCCACCATCTCCATTGGTCTGGGGAGATTCATCTTTGTTGTTGGTACTAAAGCAAAATTTGATTATGGAACCTATATTTTTGAGCAAACCCTTAAACATGCTAAAAGTTATGCAGTTAAAGGACCAATAGCCTTTCCCTCCCTCCTGTGTGGAATCATAGTTGATCAGTACCCTGACATACTTGGTGATAGAGATTCAATATGCAAAAGATCTTCTGCTCTTGGATTTCATTACAAGCTCTTCCAAGGCAAACATGTCCCAGATATTGTCATGACATCTGCCAAGACATCAACTGTCAAAGAAAATTCTCAAAAGGTAAATGTCATTGTTGTGCTAAAAGCAACTTGCAAGGAGCTTGAAGCGAGAAAGCAAAGTCTGGAAGAACTGATCTCTACACTTGAAAAGGAGAAAGACACAGAGGTTGAGGAAGAAGAGCTTGATGGTGATGATTCTGCTGCACATATGGATGAAGATGCTGATGCTGATCAAGCAGCTGCTGGTGAAAAAGGTTCTGAAGATGCTTCCTTCCACAGTGCTTCTTCTGGAGAGGAAAGCACTTAAGTTGTTCTCCTGTGCATTGTTGCATCTGTTTGTTGTTTTTGTTCTGTTTGTTTCTTGTTCTTGTTCTGTATTTTCCCATTGATGTTTGGATGAATGTAATTCTCTGATTTACAGCATTGTAAACTTAACAATTGTTGGTACTTTCTAACTATATGCTTAAATGCTTGGGGTACTTGTATTATTTCCTTTGGCCCTTTGTGGCTAAAAAGGGGGAGAAGAACTATTGTGGGAAGTATTGGGAAAATTGGGAAACTATATGGAAATTTAAATTTGTATGTGGGCAATTATGAGAACTGTGGGATTTCTGTATGGGTAGAATTTATCTTATCTCTAGGTTCTAGTTTCTTTAAGCTTAGGATAGCTTAGAACTAGTTTGTCTTCTGCTGCATAGGTACTCTGATAACTTAAGTAGTTTTAGCCAAAAATGTGCCAAAGGGGGAGTTTGTTAGTGTTTTAAGTTGGCATTAATTTTGGTAAAACTAGGCTATGGTAATGTCTTGATAAATGTCATGACATTCAGAGATTGAAGATAAATCCTACTTGACAAGGATGTTTAAAGGACAGAATCGAAGCTAAAGTCAGGCTGGAAATTCTGCAGAAAATATCCTGATGTCATAACAGATGTTATGACATTCAGTGTGACATTCTGTTCTGCAGAATCTATTTTTCCTGAGACTTTTCAGGAAGTTTGTTGAGCTGCTATATTATGTTTTTCTGTTACTAGAATGCATGCTCACGTGGCTGCTAGGTTAATCTTAGTTAAACCTAAATTGGTTGTTGAACAAACCATGTTTTTAGGATTAAATTAAGTGAACCCTAGCTATCTTTATGGAAGCCCAAACCAAGTTTCGTGGATCGCTTCTATAAAAGGAATTCAACCTTACTCACGCTTTTTGTACTGTTAGGGATTTAGCAGTTGTATTTTGTGTAATTCTAGTTTCTCTTGTGAGCCAAGCAATTATCAATTGATAAGTGCCTTGGATTAGGATTTGTTTGTAAGGGTAGTTTATCACTCAAAGCTTTGAAGCACGAGTGTTGTGTCTCTTGATTAAAGCTTTGAAGCAAAATCAAGTATATTTATTGAAGAGTGTCTTCACAATTCAATTATTCAATAGGTTGATATCACTGTTGTGATTGAGGGGGAGTGAGTAGGAACTCAGGTCTAAGTAGGACTTAGATTGAAGTTGCATTGGGTAGGTCTTAAGTGAAGGAGATAAACTGGTTGGTTTATTCCTGAATTAATACTGCTTATACTGAATTTCCTCCCTAGCTTGGTAGCCCCCGAGATGTAGGTGTAGTTACACACTGAACTGGGTAAACAATTGATTGTGTTCTTTACTGTTTTAAATTACTGTGTGAATTGTTAAACAGTTTGTCAGATACGGTATCATAACATTCTCTGTGACATCACGTATCTGCTGTCAGGAATTTCAGTTGGTATCAGAGCAGGCACCCTGCCTGTTATTTCTGGGTGAGATCTAGGGATAATAGTTTCTGGCACAATGGATAAGGAAGGAGGATTTGGAGGTAGACCACCTATTCTGGATGAGTCTAATTATGATTACTAGAAACCTCGTATGGTTGCCTTTTTAAGATCTGTGGATATTAAAGCTTGGAGAGCTGCTGACAAAGGATGGAAACATCCCACCAAGCTTGAGAAAGATGGGACTACTGTCTTGAAACCTGAGGAAGAATGGAGCAAAGAGGAAGAGGAGCTAGCTCTGGGGAACTCTAAAGCATTGAATGCCATATTCAATGGTATTGACATAAATATATTCAGACTAGTTCATCAATGTGAACTGGCCAAGGATGTTTGGGACACTCTCAAGACTACTCATGAGGGGACATCCAAGGTGAAGATGTCAAGACTTCAGATGCTCACTACAAAATTTGAGAATTTGAAGATGAAAGAAGATGAGACTATTCATGAGTTCCACATGAATATTTTAGAGATTGCCAACACCTCAGGAGCACTTGGTGAAAAGATGTTAGAAGAAAAGCTGGTGAGAAAGATTCTCAGATCCTTGCCTAAAAGATTTGCAATGAAAGTAACTGCAATAGAGGAGGCTCAAGACATCAGCAACTTGAAGGTTGAAGAACTTATTGGATCTCTTATGACTTTTGAGATGGGAATCAAGTGAAGTTGTTGACAGGAAGAACAAGAGCATAGCACTTGTATCCAATACTGAAGAAGGATGCAAGGTGGATAATGAAGAGAAGATATCTGAAGCTATAGTTATGCTTGGAAGGCAGTTCAACAGACTCATCAAGAGGGTTAATCCAAAGTCAAGGTCCAATGTCAAGGACATTTCATCTGACATTGGCAGATCCTATGACTCCAGCAGAAGATCCAAGTCAGAGGATAAAGAAAGTCAAAGCAGAGAAATCCAGTGTCATGGTTGTGAAGGATATGGGCATATTAGGGCTGAATGTCCCACCTTTCTAAAGAAACAAAGGAAAGGGATGACTGTAACTTAGTCTGATGGTGATTTAGGAAGTGAATCTGAGGAAGAAGAAGCCAAACGTGTCACTGCTCTCTCTGAAGTGTGCAACTCTGATATGGACTCTAGTGATGAGGAAGTGACATTTGAAGAACTTGCTGAGACCTACAAGAAGTTGTGTGTAAGGAGTGGTGAAGTATGTCAGCAAAATGAAAAACAGAAAAAGCTGATTGAGGAGTTGGAAGCTGAGAAAGTAAAGTTGGAGGCAGAGAAAAAGGAAAACACAGCCACTATAATTCACCTCAACAATGATATTGTAATGTTGAACTCCAAACTTGATCAGATGTCTAAATCTGTCAAAATGTTGACATCTGGTACTGATAAGTTGGAAGAAATCCTTCAGCTTGGACAAAATGCAGGGAATAAGCATGGTCTAGGATATGTGGCTGAAAAGAAATCTGTTTGTGACATGAAGAAGAAGAGACATGGGAAATCAATGTCAAAACAGTTGCCTCAACATAAAACAAGAAATAAGTCTGCCTCAGGGTATGTGGCTGCAAAGAGATTTGTTAATAACAAGGAGAAGAACAAACCTGGCAAGTCAATGGAAAAGAAGATGCCACACCACAAGACAGGAAATAGGTCTGCCTCAGGATATGGAGAGGCTAAGAAATTTGTTGAGAACAAAAAGAAGAACAGACCTAACAAACCAATGTCAAAACAAATGTCACAACATTGGGTTCAACATCAAGATCAAAGAAACATGAACAAAAAGTTTCAAAGATGGAGATGTCATTATTGTGGAAGGTTTGGTCACATAAAACCTTTTTTTGCTTTAGGCTACATGGATATCCTAACCAAGATCCTTATGAGAAGCCTAGGACCAATAGGGTAGCATACTCTCAACAGTGGAAGAAGAAGACTATAGCTCTGGTAGCTCACACTTCTCTTAGAGTGTCTGCCAAGGAAGATTGGTACTTTGACAGTGGGTGTTCAAAGCATATGACTGGAAACAGAAATCATCTTAATGATGTTAAACCTCATTCTACCAGTTTTGTTACTTTTGGAGATGGAGCTAAAGGATAAATCAAAGGTATTGGAAACTCAAACTGGTCTGGAGTTCCAAATCTAAATGAGGTGTTGCTGGTAAAAGGTTTGACTGCCAATCTCATCAGCATAAGTCAGCTGTGTGACATGGGATTCACAGTCAACTTCACTAAGTCTGAATGTCTTGTAATCAATGATGAACAAGAAGTGATTATGAGAGGAGTCAGATCAAAGGACAACTGCTACATGTGGGAATCTGAGAACATCACTCTGTCTTCTGTGTGTTCTACAGACAAAGATGAAGAGGAAGTAAAGTTGTGGCACCAAGAACTTGGTCACTTACACCTCAGAGGAATGAAAAGGATCAGTTTCATAGAGGGAGTCAGAAGGATACCAAGATTTCACATTGATAAAGGGAGAATCTGTGGTAAGAATAAGGCTGGACAGGAATCCAGAATGTCACACTCAATGTCTAGACATCTTATCACTTCCAAAGTACTGAAGCAAGTTACTAGGATCTGGTATGAAAGGCTAACCAAGCCCCTTACTGTCAAAGGATATAGGATAGGAGCCTTGGATAAAACCCCCTTTGTCAAGAATAAAGGAGAAAAGATTAGGTTAACTCACATTTATGTTAATAACATATTGTTTGGAGGAATGTCAGACACAATGGTGAGACATTTTTGCAACCATGTGCAAGCTGAATCTGAGGTAAGCCTCATGGGAGAATTGGTTTATATTCTTGGACTGCAAGTCTCACAGATGGAAGACTCAACATTCCTTCCACAAAGCAAGTATGCAAGGAATTTTGTCAAGAAATTTGGAATGAAGAATGGCTGCCATAATAGGACTCCTGTTCCTACACATTTGAAGTTGTCCAAGAAAACAAGTGGAGAAAGTGTTGATCAAAGCTTGTGTAAAAGCCTTTTTGATGGATGTTTCTTCTTGAGAAACAATCTTGTTCCTTGGATCAGCAAGAAGCAAAACTATGTGTTCCTATACAATGTTGAAGCTGAATACATAGCAGCTAGGATAAATTGCTCTCAGATGATCTGGATGAAGCAGATGCTGACTGAGTACAATGTTATACAGGATGTCATAACATTGTACTGTGACATTGTTATTAAAGCACTTGAGGCTAATCAGTTTAAGTCTTTAAGGGGAAAATTGGGTATTTGTCAGTATGAGGAGTTGTAGCAATTAATTGTGCCTACAACAAGGGATGAAAGGGACCTTTTATTTCAATTATTTATAAGTGGGTTAGTTAATTATTTTCATCTTATTTTTAAAAGGTCCAAGAATAGGAAGAGACTCCCACATATATTAGTTTCTTTATTTAAAAGTAGTATCACTCTTTCTTCACCCAAAAGAAACTCTGAAACCCTCTGCTATTTTCGCTCTTCTTCTCCCAAAAACCATCAGCAAAATATGTCTTCATCATCCTCATCATCTCAAGAATCAGGATCTTCATCTCCATCCATGGATGAAGTTAGGGCAAATGCTGAAGCCATGCAAACTGAAGCACTAAGGGTTACTCCTCTGCGTGCAATGGCCACTGACCCAGAAAGAGTCAAAAAATTACGCACCAGGAATGCAAGAAGGTCTCAAGCATCTCCTTCTGGTAAGACTTATGTACCATCATCTTCAGTTCCTCCAGAAATAGTGAACAAAGAGGGGTCCAGGTCAGTGCATGAAGCCATAGCTAGGATAGTGACTAGTATCCTAAATGAGAATCAATCTGTACCTGGGATTTCAGTCCCTCTGAACCATAAGTCTGCTAGCCCTAGTTTAGCAGTTGATCCTGATGTCACTGAAAATGTCAAGACATCTGGTGATCATGTTGATTCTCCTGTCAAGAATGATGTAAACCCCTCTGCTCCAGTTCCTGAAGGGTGTAAGGATGATAATATTGGTAAATCCCCTACTATTTCTGCTGGTAATGTCTCTGACAGCATTCTTGAAGAAACTCCAGAGAAACAAGCTGATGACATTCTTGAAGATTCTCTTGAGAAAAACACTAATCAAAATATTGATTCTCACATCATCAATCTAGATGAGGAGTTCTCTGATAATGACCTCATAGCCAAGGTTAATCCCAGCATTGCTAGGAGGGTAATTAATAGGAAAGGGAAGCAAAATGCTATTCCAAGTTCTGTTCAGGAGAAGGCTACTAAAGTCGTTCATAAGACTCCTAGGGTTGAGAACAAGACTGAGGAAAAATCTGGGAAAGACCAGGCCGGAACTTCCAAAGGGAAGAGTAAGGTGAAGACTGTTGAAGGTATCTCTAAGCCAAAGAGAACCCAAATCGTAAAGAAGAGGAAGTCACCTGAACCCTCAGAACATGATGATGATTCTGATTTTATTGTCGAAGAGAATGTCTCAGACATTCACCCAAGAAAGAAGCCTTCTCTTTGGAAACTGTCCAAAGTCCCTGAAGTGGCAATTGACAACATTTCTTTCCACCACCCTGAGAATGCTAACAGGTGGAAATATGTATGCTTGAAGAGAATTGCACTTGAAAGGGAACTGAATCAAAGTGCTCTGGAATGCAAGGATGTGATTGATCTGATCAAAGAGGCTAGGTTGATTAAAACTGTGGTGAAGTTCTCAAATTTTTATGAAGTGTTGGTGAAGGAGTTCATTGTGAACTTGTCTAGTGGTTGTGCTGATGGTAGGTCAGCTGATTTCAAGACTGTCTATGTCAGAGGAAGAAGAGTGAAATTTTCCCCAAGTATAATCAAAAAATATTTGGAAAGATCAGATGAAGCTCAACCTGAGCTAGAAGAAACTGATGACCAAATCTGCCACACCATCACTGCTAAACAAGTGAAACATTGGCCAATGAAAGGAAAACTAACTACCAGCAAACTAAGTGTTAAGTTTGCTATTCTGCACAAGATAGGGGCTGCAAACTGGGTTCCAACAAACCACAAGTCCACCATCTCCATTGGTCTGGGGAGATTCATCTTTGTTGTTGGTACTAAAGCAAAATTTGATTATGGAACCTATATTTTTGAGCAAACCCTTAAACATGCTAAAAGTTATGCAGTTAAAGGACCAATAGCCTTTCCCTCCCTCCTGTGTGGAATCATAGTTGATCAGTACCCTGACATACTTGGTGATAGAGATTCAATATGCAAAAGATCTTCTGCTCTTGGATTTCATTACAAGCTCTTCCAAGGCAAACATGTCCCAGATATTGTCATGACATCTGCCAAGACATCAACTGTCAAAGAAAATTCTCAAAAGGTAAATGTCATTGTTGTGCTAAAAGCAACTTGCAAGGAGCTTGAAGCGAGAAAGCAAAGTCTGGAAGAACTGATCTCTACACTTGAAAAGGAGAAAGACACAGAGGTTGAGGAAGAAGAGCTTGATGGTGATGATTCTGCTGCACATATGGATGAAGATGCTGATGCTGATCAAGCAGCTGCTGGTGAAAAAGGTTCTGAAGATGCTTCCTTCCACAGTGCTTCTTCTGGAGAGGAAAGCACTTAAGTTGTTCTCCTGTGCATTGTTGCATCTGTTTGTTGTTTTTGTTCTGTTTGTTTCTTGTTCTTGTTCTGTATTTTCCCATTGATGTTTGGATGAATGTAATTCTCTGATTTACAGCATTGTAAACTTAACAATTGTTGGTACTTTCTAACTATATGCTTAAATGCTTGGGGTACTTGTATTATTTCCTTTGGCCCTTTGTGGCTAAAAAGGGGGAGAAGAACTATTGTGGGAAGTATTGGGAAAATTGGGAAACTATATGGAAATTTAAATTTGTATGTGGGCAATTATGAGAACTGTGGGATTTCTGTATGGGTAGAATTTATCTTATCTCTAGGTTCTAGTTTCTTTAAGCTTAGGATATCTTAGAACTAGTTTGTCTTCTGCTGCATAGGTACTCTGATAACTTAAGTAGTTTTAGCCAAAAATGTGCCAAAGGGGGAGTTTGTTAGTGTTTTAAGTTGGCATTAATTTTGGTAAAACTAGGCTATGGTAATGTCTTGATAAATGTCATGACATTCAGAGATTGAAGATAAATCCTACTTGACAAGGATGTTTAAAGGACAGCTCAGAACTGGAAGCTAAAAGCTATGCTGGAAATTCTGCAGAAAATATCTTGATGTCATAACAGATGTTGTGACATTCAGTGTGACATTCTGTTCTACAGAATCTATTTTTCCTGAAACTTTTCAGGAAGTTTGTTGAGCTGCTATATTATATTTTTCTGTTACTAGAATGCATGCTCACGTGGCTGCTAGGTTAATCTTAGTTAAACCTAAATTGGTTGTTGAACAAACCATGTTTTTAGGATTAAATTAAGTGAACCCTAACTATCTTTATGGAAGCCCAAAACTGAAGTTTCAGGACTGCTTTTATAAAAGGAATTCAACCCTTATAATGCTGCTGCGCCTTTTTGTACTGTTAGGAGATTTAACAGTTGTATTTTGTGTAATTCTAGTATCTCTTGTGAGCCAAGCAATTATCAATTGATAAGTGCCTTGGACTAGGATTTGTTTGTAAGGGTAGTTTATCACTCAAAGCTTTGAAGCACGAGTGTTGTGTCTCTTGATTAAAGCTTTGAAGCAAAATCAAGTATATTTATTGAAGAGTGTCTTCACAATTCAATTATTCAATAGGTTGATATCACTGTTGTGATTGAGGGGGAGTGAGTAGGAACTCAGGTCTAAGTAGGACTTAGATTGAAGTTGCATTGGGTAGGTCTTAAGTGAAGGAGATAAACTGGTTGGTTTATTCCTGAATTAATACTGCTTATACTGAATTTCCTCCCTAGCTTGGTAGCCCCCCAGATGTAGGTGTAGTTACACACTGAACTGGGTAAACAATTGATTGTGTTCTTTACTGTTTTAAATTACTGTGTGAATTGTTAAACAGTTTGTCAGATACGGTATCATAACATTCTCTGTGACATCACGTATCTGCTGTCAGGAATTTCAGTTGGTATCAGAGCAGGCACCCTGCCTGTTATTTCTGGGTGAGATCTAGGGATAATAGTTTCTGGCACAATGGATAAGGAAGGAGGATTTGGAGGTAGACCACCTATTCTGGATGAGTCTAATTATGATTACTAGAAACCTCGTATGGTTGCCTTTTTAAGATCTGTGGATATTAAAGCTTGGAGAGCTGCTGACAAAGGATGGAAACATCCCACCAAGCTTGAGAAAGATGGGACTACTGTCTTGAAACCTGAGGAAGAATGGAGCAAAGAGGAAGAGGAGCTAGCTCTGGGGAACTCTAAAGCATTGAATGCCATATTCAATGGTATTGACATAAATATATTCAGACTAGTTCATCAATGTGAACTGGCCAAGGATGTTTGGGACACTCTCAAGACTACTCATGAGGGGACATCCAAGGTGAAGATGTCAAGACTTCAGATGCTCACTACAAAATTTGAGAATTTGAAGATGAAAGAAGATGAGACTATTCATGAGTTCCACATGAATATTTTAGAGATTGCCAACACCTCAGGAGCACTTGGTGAAAAGATGTTAGAAGAAAAGCTGGTGAGAAAGATTCTCAGATCCTTGCCTAAAAGATTTGCAATGAAAGTAACTGCAATAGAGGAGGCTCAAGACATCAGCAACTTGAAGGTTGAAGAACTTATTGGATCTCTTATGACTTTTGAGATGGGAATCAGTGAAGTTGTTGACAGGAAGAACAAGAGCATAGCACTTGTATCCAATACTGAAGAAGGATGCAAGGTGGATAATGAAGAGAAGATATCTGAAGCTATAGTTATGCTTGGAAGGCAGTTCAACAGACTCATCAAGAGGGTTAATCCAAAGTCAAGGTCCAATGTCAAGGACATTTCATCTGACATTGGCAGATCCTATGACTCCAGCAGAAGATCCAAGTCAGAGGATAAAGAAAGTCAAAGCAGAGAAATCCAGTGTCATGGTTGTGAAGGATATGGGCATATTAGGGCTGAATGTCCCACCTTTCTAAAGAAACAAAGGAAAGGGATGACTGTAACTTAGTCTGATGGTGATTTAGGAAGTGAATCTGAGGAAGAAGAAGCCAAACGTGTCACTGCTCTCTCTGAAGTGTGCAACTCTGATATGGACTCTAGTGATGAGGAAGTGACATTTGAAGAACTTGCTGAGACCTACAAGAAGTTGTGTGTAAGGAGTGGTGAAGTATGTCAGCAAAATGAAAAACAGAAAAAGCTGATTGAGGAGTTGGAAGCTGAGAAAGTAAAGTTGGAGGCAGAGAAAAAGGAAAACACAGCCACTATAATTCACCTCAACAATGATATTGTAATGTTGAACTCCAAACTTGATCAGATGTCTAAATCTGTCAAAATGTTGACATCTGGTACTGATAAGTTGGAAGAAATCCTTCAGCTTGGACAAAATGCAGGGAATAAGCATGGTCTAGGATATGTGGCTGAAAAGAAATCTGTTTGTGACATGAAGAAGAAGAGACATGGGAAATCAATGTCAAAACAGTTGCCTCAACATAAAACAAGAAATAAGTCTGCCTCAGGGTATGTGGCTGCAAAGAGATTTGTTAATAACAAGGAGAAGAACAAACCTGGCAAGTCAATGGAAAAGAAGATGCCACACCACAAGACAGGAAATAGGTCTGCCTCAGGATATGGAGAGGCTAAGAAATTTGTTGAGAACAAAAAGAAGAACAGACCTAACAAACCAATGTCAAAACAAATGTCACAACATTGGGTTCAACATCAAGATCAAAGAAACATGAACAAAAAGTTTCAAAGATGGAGATGTCATTATTGTGGAAGGTTTGGTCACATAAAACCTTTTTGCTTTAGGCTACATGGATATCCTAACCAAGATCCTTATGAGAAGCCTAGGACCAATAGGGTAGCATACTCTCAACAGTGGAAGAAGAAGACTATAGCTCTGGTAGCTCACACTTCTCTTAGAGTGTCTGCCAAGGAAGATTGGTACTTTGACAGTGGGTGTTCAAAGCATATGACTGGAAACAGAAATCATCTTAATGATGTTAAACCTCATTCTACCAGTTTTGTTACTTTTGGAGATGGAGCTAAAGGATAAATCAAAGGTATTGGAAACTCAAACTGGTCTGGAGTTCCAAATCTAAATGAGGTGTTGCTGGTAAAAGGTTTGACTGCCAATCTCATCAGCATAAGTCAGCTGTGTGACATGGGATTCACAGTCAACTTCACTAAGTCTGAATGTCTTGTAATCAATGATGAACAAGAAGTGATTATGAGAGGAGTCAGATCAAAGGACAACTGCTACATGTGGGAATCTGAGAACATCACTCTGTCTTCTGTGTGTTCTACAGACAAAGATGAAGAGGAAGTAAAGTTGTGGCACCAAGAACTTGGTCACTTACACCTCAGAGGAATGAAAAGGATCAGTTTCATAGAGGGAGTCAGAAGGATACCAAGATTTCACATTGATAAAGGGAGAATCTGTGGTAAGAATAAGGCTGGACAGGAATCCAGAATGTCACACTCAATGTCTAGACATCTTATCACTTCCAAAGTACTGAAGCAAGTTACTAGGATCTGGTATGAAAGGCTAACCAAGCCCCTTACTGTCAAAGGATATAGGATAGGAGCCTTGGATAAAACCCCCTTTGTCAAGAATAAAGGAGAAAAGATTAGGTTAACTCACATTTATGTTAATAACATATTGTTTGGAGGAATGTCAGACACAATGGTGAGACATTTTTGCAACCATGTGCAAGCTGAATCTGAGGTAAGCCTCATGGGAGAATTGGTTTATATTCTTGGACTGCAAGTCTCACAGATGGAAGACTCAACATTCCTTCCACAAAGCAAGTATGCAAGGAATTTTGTCAAGAAATTTGGAATGAAGAATGGCTGCCATAATAGGACTCCTGTTCCTACACATTTGAAGTTGTCCAAGAAAACAAGTGGAGAAAGTGTTGATCAAAGCTTGTGTAAAAGCCTTTTTGATGGATGTTTCTTCTTGAGAAACAATCTTGTTCCTTGGATCAGCAAGAAGCAAAACTATGTGTTCCTATACAATGTTGAAGCTGAATACATAGCAGCTAGGATAAATTGCTCTCAGATGATCTGGATGAAGCAGATGCTGACTGAGTACAATGTTATACAGGATGTCATAACATTGTACTGTGACATTGTTATTAAAGCACTTGAGGCTAATCAGTTTAAGTCTTTAAGGGGAAAATTGGGTATTTGTCAGTATGAGGAGTTGTAGCAATTAATTGTGCCTACAACAAGGGATGAAAGGGACCTTTTATTTCAATTATTTATAAGTGGGTTAGTTAATTATTTTCATCTTATTTTTAAAAGGTCCAAGAATAGGAAGAGACTCCCACATATATTAGTTTCTTTATTTAAAAGTAGTATCACTCTTTCTTCACCCAAAAGAAACTCTGAAACCCTCTGCTATTTTCGCTCTTCTTCTCCCAAAAACCATCAGCAAAATATGTCTTCATCATCCTCATCATCTCAAGAATCAGGATCTTCATCTCCATCCATGGATGAAGTTAGGGCAAATGCTGAAGCCATGCAAACTGAAGCACTAAGGGTTACTCCTCTGCGTGCAATGGCCACTGACCCAGAAAGAGTCAAAAAATTACGCACCAGGAATGCAAGAAGGTCTCAAGCATCTCCTTCTGGTAAGACTTATGTACCATCATCTTCAGTTCCTCCAGAAATAGTGAACAAAGAGGGGTCCAGGTCAGTGCATGAAGCCATAGCTAGGATAGTGACTAGTATCCTAAATGAGAATCAATCTGTACCTGGGATTTCAGTCCCTCTGAACCATAAGTCTGCTAGCCCTAGTTTAGCAGTTGATCCTGATGTCACTGAAAATGTCAAGACATCTGGTGATCATGTTGATTCTCCTGTCAAGAATGATGTAAACCCCTCTGCTCCAGTTCCTGAAGGGTGTAAGGATGATAATATTGGTAAATCCCCTACTATTTCTGCTGGTAATGTCTCTGACAGCATTCTTGAAGAAACTC
Organism: Vicia sativa; assembly: GCA_021764765.1. NCBI lineage: Eukaryota > Viridiplantae > Streptophyta > Magnoliopsida > Fabales > Fabaceae > Vicia > Vicia sativa. The sequence continues at coordinate 116,141,639 of CM038796.1, read as the reverse complement.
CAGAGAAACAAGCTGATGACATTCTTGAAGATTCTCTTGAGAAAAACACTAATCAAAATATTGATTCTCACATCATCAATCTAGATGAGGAGTTCTCTGATAATGACCTCATAGCCAAGGTTAATCCCAGCATTGCTAGGAGGGTAATTAATAGGAAAGGGAAGCAAAATGCTATTCCAAGTTCTGTTCAGGAGAAGGCTACTAAAGTCGTTCATAAGACTCCTAGGGTTGAGAACAAGACTGAGGAAAAATCTGGGAAAGACCAGGCCGGAACTTCCAAAGGGAAGAGTAAGGTGAAGACTGTTGAAGGTATCTCTAAGCCAAAGAGAACCCAAATCGTAAAGAAGAGGAAGTCACCTGAACCCTCAGAACATGATGATGATTCTGATTTTATTGTCGAAGAGAATGTCTCAGACATTCACCCAAGAAAGAAGCCTTCTCTTTGGAAACTGTCCAAAGTCCCTGAAGTGGCAATTGACAACATTTCTTTCCACCACCCTGAGAATGCTAACAGGTGGAAATATGTATGCTTGAAGAGAATTGCACTTGAAAGGGAACTGAATCAAAGTGCTCTGGAATGCAAGGATGTGATTGATCTGATCAAAGAGGCTAGGTTGATTAAAACTGTGGTGAAGTTCTCAAATTTTTATGAAGTGTTGGTGAAGGAGTTCATTGTGAACTTGTCTAGTGGTTGTGCTGATGGTAGGTCAGCTGATTTCAAGACTGTCTATGTCAGAGGAAGAAGAGTGAAATTTTCCCCAAGTATAATCAAAAAATATTTGGAAAGATCAGATGAAGCTCAACCTGAGCTAGAAGAAACTGATGACCAAATCTGCCACACCATCACTGCTAAACAAGTGAAACATTGGCCAATGAAAGGAAAACTAACTACCAGCAAACTAAGTGTTAAGTTTGCTATTCTGCACAAGATAGGGGCTGCAAACTGGGTTCCAACAAACCACAAGTCCACCATCTCCATTGGTCTGGGGAGATTCATCTTTGTTGTTGGTACTAAAGCAAAATTTGATTATGGAACCTATATTTTTGAGCAAACCCTTAAACATGCTAAAAGTTATGCAGTTAAAGGACCAATAGCCTTTCCCTCCCTCCCGTGTGGAATCATAGTTGATCAGTACCCTGACATACTTGGTGATAGAGATTCAATATGCAAAAGATCTTCTGCTCTTGGATTTCATTACAAGCTCTTCCAAGGCAAACATGTCCCAGATATTGTCATGACATCTGCCAAGACATCAACCTGTCAAAGAAAATTCTCAAAAGGTAAATGTCATTGTTGTGCTAAAAGCAACTTGCAAGGAGCTTGAAGCGAGAAAGCAAAGTCTGGAAGAACTGATCTCTACACTTGAAAAGGAGAAAGACACAGAGGTTGAGGAAGAAGAGCTTGATGGTGATGATTCTGCTGCACATATGGATGAAGATGCTGATGCTGATCAAGCAGCTGCTGGTGAAAAAGGTTCTGAAGATGCTTCCTTCCACAGTGCTTCTTCTGGAGAGGAAAGCACTTAAGTTGTTCTCCTGTGCATTGTTGCATCTGTTTGTTGTTTTTGTTCTGTTTGTTTCTTGTTCTTGTTCTGTATTTTCCCATTGATGTTTGGATGAATGTAATTCTCTGATTTACAGCATTGTAAACTTAACAATTGTTGGTACTTTCTAACTATATGCTTAAATGCTTGGGGTACTTGTATTATTTCCTTTGGCCCTTTGTGGCTAAAAAGGGGGAGAAGAACTATTGTGGGAAGTATTGGGAAAATTGGGAAACTATATGGAAATTTAAATTTGTATGTGGGCAATTATGAGAACTGTGGGATTTCTGTATGGGTAGAATTTATCTTATCTCTAGGTTCTAGTTTCTTTAAGCTTAGGATATCTTAGAACTAGTTTGTCTTCTGCTGCATAGGTACTCTGATAACTTAAGTAGTTTTAGCCAAAAATGTGCCAAAGGGGGAGTTTGTTAGTGTTTTAAGTTGGCATTAATTTTGGTAAAACTAGGCTATGGTAATGTCTTGATAAATGTCATGACATTCAGAGATTGAAGATAAATCCTACTTGACAAGGATGTTTAAAGGACAGCTCAGAACTGGAAGCTAAAAGCTATGCTGGAAATTCTGCAGAAAATATCTTGATGTCATAACAGATGTTGTGACATTCAGTGTGACATTCTGTTCTACAGAATCTATTTTTCCTGAAACTTTTCAGGAAGTTTGTTGAGCTGCTATATTATATTTTTCTGTTACTAGAATGCATGCTCACGTGGCTGCTAGGTTAATCTTAGTTAAACCTAAATTGGTTGTTGAACAAACCATGTTTTTAGGATTAAATTAAGTGAACCCTAACTATCTTTATGGAAGCCCAAAACTGAAGTTTCAGGACTGCTTCTATAAAAGGAATTCAACCCTTATAATGCTGCTGCGCCTTTTTGTACTGTTAGGAGATTTAACAGTTGTATTTTGTGTAATTCTAGTTTCTCTTGTGAGCCAAGCAATTATCAATTGATAAGTGCCTTGGACTAGGATTTGTTTGTAAGGGTAGTTTATCACTCAAAGCTTTGAAGCACGAGTGTTGTGTCTCTTGATTAAAGCTTTGAAGCAAAATCAAGTATATTTATTGAAGAGTGTCTTCACAATTCAATTATTCAATAGGTTGATATCACTGCTGTGATTGAGGGGGAGTGAGTAGGAACTCAGGTCTAAGTAGGACTTAGATTGAAGTTGCATTGGGTAGGTCTTAAGTGAAGGAGATAAACTGGTTGGTTTATTCTTGAATTAATACTGCTTATACTGAATTTCCTCCCTGGCTTGGTAGCCCCCCAGATGTAGGTGTAGTTACACACTGAACTGGGTAAACAATTGATTGTGTTCTTTACTGTTTTAAATTACTGTGTGAATTGTTAAACAGTTTGTCAGATACGGTATCATAACATTCTCTGTGACATCACGTATCTGCTGTCAGGAATTTCAGTTGGTATCAGAGCAGGCACCCTGCCTGTTATTTCTGGGTGAGATCTAGGGATAATAGTTTCTGGCACAATGGATAAGGAAGGAGGATTTGGAGGTAGACCACCTATTCTGGATGAGTCTAATTATGATTACTAGAAACCTCGTATGGTTGCCTTTTTAAGATCTGTGGATATTAAAGCTTGGAGAGCTGCTGACAAAGGATGGAAACATCCCACCAAGCTTGAGAAAGATGGGACTACTGTCTTGAAACCTGAGGAAGAATGGAGCAAAGAGGAAGAGGAGCTAGCTCTGGGGAACTCTAAAGCATTGAATGCCATATTCAATGGTATTGACATAAATATATTCAGACTAGTTCATCAATGTGAACTGGCCAAGGATGTTTGGGACACTCTCAAGACTACTCATGAGGGGACATCCAAGGTGAAGATGTCAAGACTTCAGATGCTCACTACAAAATTTGAGAATTTGAAGATGAAAGAAGATGAGACTATTCATGAGTTCCACATGAATATTTTAGAGATTGCCAACACCTCAGGAGCACTTGGTGAAAAGATGTTAGAAGAAAAGCTGGTGAGAAAGATTCTCAGATCCTTGCCTAAAAGATTTGCAATGAAAGTAACTGCAATAGAGGAGGCTCAAGACATCAGCAACTTGAAGGTTGAAGAACTTATTGGATCTCTTATGACTTTTGAGATGGGAATCAGTGAAGTTGTTGACAGGAAGAACAAGAGCATAGCACTTGTATCCAATACTGAAGAAGGATGCAAGGTGGATAATGAAGAGAAGATATCTGAAGCTATAGTTATGCTTGGAAGGCAGTTCAACAGACTCATCAAGAGGGTTAATCCAAAGTCAAGGTCCAATGTCAAGGACATTTCATCTGACATTGGCAGATCCTATGACTCCAGCAGAAGATCCAAGTCAGAGGATAAAGAAAGTCAAAGCAGAGAAATCCAGTGTCATGGTTGTGAAGGATATGGGCATATTAGGGCTGAATGTCCCACCTTTCTAAAGAAACAAAGGAAAGGGATGACTGTAACTTAGTCTGATGGTGATTTAGGAAGTGAATCTGAGGAAGAAGAAGCCAAACGTGTCACTGCTCTCTCTGAAGTGTGCAACTCTGATATGGACTCTAGTGATGAGGAAGTGACATTTGAAGAACTTGCTGAGACCTACAAGAAGTTGTGTGTAAGGAGTGGTGAGGTATGTCAGCAAAATGAAAAACAGAAAAAGCTGATTGAGGAGTTGGAAGCTGAGAAAGTAAAGTTGGAGGCAGAGAAAAAGGAAAACACAGCCACTATAATTCACCTCAACAATGATATTGTAATGTTGAACTCCAAACTTGATCAGATGTCTAAATCTGTCAAAATGTTGACATCTGGTACTGATAAGTTGGAAGAAATCCTTCAGCTTGGACAAAATGCAGGGAATAAGCATGGTCTAGGATATGTGGCTGAAAAGAAATCTGTTTGTGACATGAAGAAGAAGAGACATGGGAAATCAATGTCAAAACAGTTGCCGCAACATAAAACAGGAAATGTGTCTGGCTCAGGGTATGTGGCTGCAAAGAGATTTGCTAATAACAAGGAGAAGAACAAACCTGGCAAGTCAATGGCAAAGAAGATGCCACACCACAAGACAGGAAATAGGTCTGCCTCAGGATATGGAGAGGCTAAGAAATTGGTTGAGAACGAAAAGAAGAACATACCTAATAAACCAATGTCAAAACAAATGTCACAACATTGGGTTCAACATCAAGATCAAAGAAACATGAACAAAAAGTTTCAAAGATGGAGATGTCATTATTGTGGAAGGTTTGGTCACATAAAACCTTTTTGCTTTAGGCTACATGGATATCCTAACCAAGATCCTTATGAGAAGCCTAGGACCAATAGGGTAGCATACTCTCAACAGTGGAAGAAGAAGACTATAGCTCTGGTAGCTCACACTTCTCTTAGAGTGTCTGCCAAGGAAGATTGGTACTTTGACAGTGGGTGTTCAAAGCATATGACTGGAAACAGAAATCATCTTAATGATGTTAAACCTCATTCTACCAGTTTTGTTACTTTTGGAGATGGAGCTAAAGGATAAATCAAAGGTATTGGAAACTCAAACTGGTCTGGAGTTCCAAATCTAAATGAGGTGTTGCTGGTAAAAGGTTTGACTGCCAATCTCATCAGCATAAGTCAGCTGTGTGACATGGGATTCACAGTCAACTTCACTAAGTCTGAATGTCTTGTAATCAATGATGAACAAGAAGTGATTATGAGAGGAGTCAGATCAAAGGACAACTGCTACATGTGGGAATCTGAGAACATCACTCTGTCTTCTGTGTGTTCTACAGACAAAGATGAAGAGGAAGTAAAGTTGTGGCACCAAGAACTTGGTCACTTACACCTCAGAGGAATGAAAAGGATCAGTTTCATAGAGGGAGTCAGAAGGATACCAAGATTTCACATTGATAAAGGGAGAATCTGTGGTAAGAATAAGGCTGGACAGGAATCCAGAATGTCACACTCAATGTCTAGACATCTTATCACTTCCAAAGTACTGAAGCAAGTTACTAGGATCTGGTATGAAAGGCTAACCAAGCCCCTTACTGTCAAAGGATATAGGATAGGAGCCTTGGATAAAACCCCCTTTGTCAAGAATAAAGGAGAAAAGATTAGGTTAACTCACATTTATGTTAATAACATATTGTTTGGAGGAATGTCAGACACAATGGTGAGACATTTTTGCAACCATGTGCAAGCTGAATCTGAGGTAAGCCTCATGGGAGAATTGGTTTATATTCTTGGACTGCAAGTCTCACAGATGGAAGACTCAACATTCCTTCCACAAAGCAAGTATGCAAGGAATTTTGTCAAGAAATTTGGAATGAAGAATGGCTGCCATAATAGGACTCCTGTTCCTACACATTTGAAGTTGTCCAAGAAAACAAGTGGAGAAAGTGTTGATCAAAGCTTGTGTAAAAGCCTTTTTGATGGATGTTTCTTCTTGAGAAACAATCTTGTTCCTTGGATCAGCAAGAAGCAAAACTATGTGTTCCTATACAATGTTGAAGCTGAATACATAGCAGCTAGGATAAATTGCTCTCAGATGATCTGGATGAAGCAGATGCTGACTGAGTACAATGTTATACAGGATGTCATAACATTGTACTGTGACATTGTTATTAAAGCACTTGAGGCTAATCAGTTTAAGTCTTTAAGGGGAAAATTGGGTATTTGTCAGTATGAGGAGTTGTAGCAATTAATTGTGCCTACAACAAGGGATGAAAGGGACCTTTTATTTCAATTATTTATAAGTGGGTTAGTTAATTATTTTCATCTTATTTTTAAAAGGTCCAAGAATAGGAAGAGACTCCCACATATATTAGTTTCTTTATTTAAAAGTAGTATCACTCTTTCTTCACCCAAAAGAAACTCTGAAACCCTCTGCTATTTTCGCTCTTCTTCTCCCAAAAACCATCAGCAAAATATGTCTTCATCATCCTCATCATCTCAAGAATCAGGATCTTCATCTCCATCCATGGATGAAGTTAGGGCAAATGCTGAAGCCATGCAAACTGAAGCACTAAGGGTTACTCCTCTGCGTGCAATGGCCACTGACCCAGAAAGAGTCAAAAAATTACGCACCAGGAATGCAAGAAGGTCTCAAGCATCTCCTTCTGGTAAGACTTATGTACCATCATCTTCAGTTCCTCCAGAAATAGTGAACAAAGAGGGGTCCAGGTCAGTGCATGAAGCCATAGCTAGGATAGTGACTAGTATCCTAAATGAGAATCAATCTGTACCTGGGATTTCAGTCCCTCTGAACCATAAGTCTGCTAGCCCTAGTTTAGCAGTTGATCCTGATGTCACTGAAAATGTCAAGACATCTGGTGATCATGTTGATTCTCCTGTCAAGAATGATGTAAACCCCTCTGCTCCAGTTCCTGAAGGGTGTAAGGATGATAATATTGGTAAATCCCCTACTATTTCTGCTGGTAATGTCTCTGACAGCATTCTTGAAGAAACTCCAGAGAAACAAGCTGATGACATTCTTGAAGATTCTCTTGAGAAAAACACTAATCAAAATATTGATTCTCACATCATCAATCTAGATGAGGAGTTCTCTGATAATGACCTCATAGCCAAGGTTAATCCCAGCATTGCTAGGAGGGTAATTAATAGGAAAGGGAAGCAAAATGCTATTCCAAGTTCTGTTCAGGAGAAGGCTACTAAAGTCGTTCATAAGACTCCTAGGGTTGAGAACAAGACTGAGGAAAAATCTGGGAAAGACCAGGCCGGAACTTCCAAAGGGAAGAGTAAGGTGAAGACTGTTGAAGGTATCTCTAAGCCAAAGAGAACCCAAATCGTAAAGAAGAGGAAGTCACCTGAACCCTCAGAACATGATGATGATTCTGATTTTATTGTCGAAGAGAATGTCTCAGACATTCACCCAAGAAAGAAGCCTTCTCTTTGGAAACTGTCCAAAGTCCCTGAAGTGGCAATTGACAACATTTCTTTCCACCACCCTGAGAATGCTAACAGGTGGAAATATGTATGCTTGAAGAGAATTGCACTTGAAAGGGAACTGAATCAAAGTGCTCTGGAATGCAAGGATGTGATTGATCTGATCAAAGAGGCTAGGTTGATTAAAACTGTGGTGAAGTTCTCAAATTTTTATGAAGTGTTGGTGAAGGAGTTCATTGTGAACTTGTCTAGTGGTTGTGCTGATGGTAGGTCAGCTGATTTCAAGACTGTCTATGTCAGAGGAAGAAGAGTGAAATTTTCCCCAAGTATAATCAAAAAATATTTGGAAAGATCAGATGAAGCTCAACCTGAGCTAGAAGAAACTGATGACCAAATCTGCCACACCATCACTGCTAAACAAGTGAAACATTGGCCAATGAAAGGAAAACTAACTACCAGCAAACTAAGTGTTAAGTTTGCTATTCTGCACAAGATAGGGGCTGCAAACTGGGTTCCAACAAACCACAAGTCCACCATCTCCATTGGTCTGGGGAGATTCATCTTTGTTGTTGGTACTAAAGCAAAATTTGATTATGGAACCTATATTTTTGAGCAAACCCTTAAACATGCTAAAAGTTATGCAGTTAAAGGACCAATAGCCTTTCCCTCCCTCCTGTGTGGAATCATAGTTGATCAGTACCCTGACATACTTGGTGATAGAGATTCAATATGCAAAAGATCTTCTGCTCTTGGATTTCATTACAAGCTCTTCCAAGGCAAACATGTCCCAGATATTGTCATGACATCTGCCAAGACATCAACTGTCAAAGAAAATTCTCAAAAGGTAAATGTCATTGTTGTGCTAAAAGCAACTTGCAAGGAGCTTGAAGCGAGAAAGCAAAGTCTGGAAGAACTGATCTCTACACTTGAAAAGGAGAAAGACACAGAGGTTGAGGAAGAAGAGCTTGATGGTGATGATTCTGCTGCACATATGGATGAAGATGCTGATGCTGATCAAGCAGCTGCTGGTGAAAAAGGTTCTGAAGATGCTTCCTTCCACAGTGCTTCTTCTGGAGAGGAAAGCACTTAAGTTGTTCTCCTGTGCATTGTTGCATCTGTTTGTTGTTTTTGTTCTGTTTGTTTCTTGTTCTTGTTCTGTATTTTCCCATTGATGTTTGGATGAATGTAATTCTCTGATTTACAGCATTGTAAACTTAACAATTGTTGGTACTTTCTAACTATATGCTTAAATGCTTGGGGTACTTGTATTATTTCCTTTGGCCCTTTGTGGCTAAAAAGGGGGAGAAGAACTATTGTGGGAAGTATTGGGAAAATTGGGAAACTATATGGAAATTTAAATTTGTATGTGGGCAATTATGAGAACTGTGGGATTTCTGTATGGGTAGAATTTATCTTATCTCTAGGTTCTAGTTTCTTTAAGCTTAGGATATCTTAGAACTAGTTTGTCTTCAGCTGCATAGGTACTCTGATAACTTAAGTAGTTTTAGCCAAAAATGTGCCAAAGGGGGAGTTTGTTAGTGTTTTAAGTTGGCATTAATTTTGGTAAAACTAGGCTATGGTAATGTCTTGATAAATGTCATGACATTCAGAGATTGAAGATAAATCCTACTTGACAAGGATGTTTAAAGGACAGCTCAGAACTGGAAGCTAAAAGCTATGCTGGAAATTCTGCAGAAAATATCTTGATGTCATAACAGATGTTGTGACATTCAGTGTGACATTCTGTTCTACAGAATCTATTTTTCCTGAAACTTTTCAGGAAGTTTGTTGAGCTGCTATATTATATTTTTCTGTTACTAGAATGCATGCTCACGTGGCTGCTAGGTTAATCTTAGTTAAACCTAAATTGGTTGTTGAACAAACCATATTTTTAGGATTAAATTAAGTGAACCCTAGCTATCTTTATGGAAGCCCAAAACTGAAGTTTCAGGACTGCTTCTATAAAAGGAATTCAACCCTTACTCTACTGCTGCGCCTTTTTGTACTGTTAGGGATTTAGCAGTTGTATTTTGTGTAATTCTAGTTTCTCTTGTGAGCCAAACAATTATTAATTGATAAGTGCCTTGGACTAGGATTTGTTTGTAAGGGTAGTTTATCACTCAAAGCTTTGAAGCACGAGTGTTGTGTCTCTTGATTAAAGCTTTGAAGCAAAATCAAGTATGTTTATGAAGAGTGTCTTCACAATTCAATTATTCAATAGGTTGATATCACTGCTGTGATTGAGGGGGAGTGAGTAGGAACTCAGGTCTAAGTAGGACTTAGATTGAAGTTGCATTGGGTAGGTCTTAAGTGAAGGAGATAAACTGGTTGGTTTATTCTTGAATTAATACTGCTTATACTGAATTTCCTCCCTGGCTTGGTAGCCCCCCAGATGTAGGTGTAGTTACACACTGAACTGGGTAAACAATTGATTGTGTTCTTTACTGTTTTAAATTACTGTGTGAATTGTTAAACAGTTTGTCAGATACGGTATCATAACATTCTCTGTGACATCACGTATCTGCTGCCAGGAATTTCACTTGGTTTGGCTTGAAAATGCCTGGAGAATAAGATTCGAGTTTTCCCTAGTTTTGACAAAAATTGAGATTTTTCCTTAGGGTTTTGAGAGCAGCAATCCGTTTGTTTCTCTTGTGGTCTTGTTGTGTATATATAGAGGAATAAATTAGGTTAAGAATTATGGAATTAATCTCTTGAATTCATGAAGAAATATTTGATTGGAAATTTGCTTTTAAAACTTGATTTTTTCTTCAATCATGCACCAATCTTATGCCAATCAATCTTGCACGTTTTTTCCAACTATTTTGGAGTTTTTTTGGACCTCACGCAACTCAGATCCAAGGCCTTGCATGCTCCATACATTAATTTTATATTTATCTAATTTAATTTTTAATTTAAATGAATAAAATCAAAAATAAATAGAATAAACATTAATATAATTCATGAATGGGCTTAGAGGTTCTTGACAATGTTAGAAACATGTTTTAAACCTCAAAACATAGGCCCATTTGACAAAATTTAAAGATTGCTCAAATTGCACTTCATGCACTTTCTCAAAATTGTCAAACTTGCACCAATCATATCTTGCTCAATTCTCAATATTTTAGGATGATCTTGGACTTTTTAGAAAGCTTAAGATGTCCTCTAACACCACTACTTTGTTTCATTTCAATTGAATCTTCCCTGTTAATGTACACTTCTCTGAGAAAAGATGGTGTTTTGTTGACTTTTGAAAGGACCTATAATGTCTTGGCCCATACCTCTCAAATGAAGTATTTTTTGGAAAGACCTATAAGAGTCAAAGTTGTAGAGAATTGAATTTCCTTCAAATTAGCTTTGGTTGAGAAATTTCAGATGAAGTATGTGGAATTTATGCTTGGTCAAAGTTTAGTTGACTTCTCCTTAAAAAAACCCTAATTTAGTAACTTTTGACTTTTGATGAATCTTGAGTTTTCTTGATGAATCATAATCAACCCTTGATCAAATGATGAATATAACTTCGAAATATTGATGTTGACCAAAAATGATGAAGTTTGACTATATGTTGACCATAATTGACTTTTGGTCCAATACAACTGATTTTCAACCATCTGAGCAATTGACTGAGCAAACTTGCACTGTGAGGCTTGAAACTTGACATGGAGATATTTTGAGACATATGAGGAAGCACAAAGTCCACTTGAGGCATTAGAGATCACATTTACCTTGGGTAAAGAAAAACCCTAATTGGAGGTCCGTTGCTTAGGGAGGGTTTGTTTGATTAATCATGAGTAATCTTGGGCATGAGGGTGTATCTTGACCTCAAAAATGGGAGGGTAAATTTTGGGGTACAACACTAACTAATTGGAGGAGTCACTTTCTATCATTCGGAGGGAGGGTCGTGTTAATCAATGTTGTATTGAACTCAATCCCCATTTACACACTTTCATTCTATAAGGCACCAACTAAGGTTTTGAAGGAGATTAGAAGAATTCAATCCAATTTTTTATGGGGAGGGTCTGAGTCCAATACATTGATTCACTGGGTCAACTGGGACTCTGTTTGCAAATCTAGATATTTTGGTGGGCTTGGGATAAAAAAATTGGAAGCTTTCAACAAGGTTCTTTTAATAAAGTGGAAATGGAGAATTTTGGTGGAAAAAGATGCTCTTTGGTTTGAGATTTTGCGACATAGATACGAGACACTGAAGTTGAAGATGTTTCCTAATGATGGCAGGATGGTGTCGAAGAGATATTCCATATGGTGGAGGGATCTTATTTTGTTGGATATTCTAAGTGACTCAAGTCATAATTTTTTCACTAACAATATTCTTTGCAGGTTGAAAATAGAAGGAGCATTCCTTTTTGGCACGATAAATGGATCGACAACCAATCTTTGAAGGATGTGTATCCGGAAGCGTATTCATTCGTGGAAGCCCCTCTTATTAGTGTTTCAGAAGCAGGTTATCGGGATGGGGTGGATTGGTTTTGGAAGTCACTTGTTCATCCACAACAGGTGTCGTCGGATGAGAATCTTCAACATAATGAAATGGGGATTATGTTGCCATAATCGATCTTAGAATCTGCTACAGTGGATTAATTCTGATGGCAGATGGAATACAACAACAATTTCATGGTAAAATCCTGCTACGAAAGCTTGGATGAAGGTTTATCAGAGGTTCCAAGTTCTGACCGGAAAGCGTTTCAAAACTTGTGGAAGATTACGACGCTGTATAATGTGTCAATTTTTGGTTGGAAGAGGATTCCAAAACGGTTACCAACAAAAGATCAATTGTTTCATAGATGTATTCTAGCCGCTTGAAGAGATATTGTTTGTGCATTTTGTTCTAATGAAGATGAAGATGTTAATCATCTCTTTAATACTTGTCTGATGACAAATAGAATTTGAGAATCTATCGAGGAATGGTTGTGGAATCTTACCGAAACAATTACGGAGACATTTCTGAATTATATTTTCAGTTGTGAACAGATGAAGAATAAGAATTTGCATAATAGATTAGGGGTGATATGATTGGCCACGAATTAGAATATTTGGTTAATGAGGAATAGCCTTATATTTCAAGGTAAAATTTTTAGGTTTGAAAATTGTTTAGCTTCAATAAAATTTGTCTTGGAGATGGATGTCATTGAGTACTACTATTTATCTCTCCTTGATTATTTCTATGACTGGTATGTATTCATTAGGAGGTATCAATTCTTGTGCTTAGCTTTAATTTTGTAGCCGTTTAGAGATTTGTGTATTGACACTGCTTTTGTTGGGATTAGAATACCCTTATACTCTGTTTATGTGAAATATTAACATGACTTATAAAAAATAAAATAAAAACTACATACATATATGAGTAGGGTCTTTGTTTACAAGTGTAATGTTTCCTATGCAGCCACTTCTTTGATGCCTCCTACTAATTATTTTCCATTATTGTCTCCCATAAAATATGTATGTAGTGCAATATTAACCGTTTGATATAAAATCGAAAAATTATAAATTATAAAAATATAGAATTTTAAGGGTGTAGATGGGAACTGTTCCCCATTATACCCTTTTGGAAGAAGAAAACTCCTCGTCCCCACCATGTCATAGTCGAACTCAATTTTGCATTAGGTTCTATACTTAAAAAAAAGTGGTAATTAATGAATGGACCAAATATAATTGCCATGTTACACTAACAAACAGTTATGATAAGGACTTCCACATTTTTAAATATATCCATTGTCATTTTGTCTAAATATGTATTTATTGAGACAAGCCCACGTTTTATGTGTTGTTCTAATTTTTCCTGTTTATGGATCTCTGCTTTCTCATGAAATATTTAACAAAGCAAATATCCAAACTCTAGTATATAACAACATGTTGCATGGAGAAAATATCTTTAAAAAATTAGCCTCTAATATCTATTGTTATATACTAGTCTCTCTGGTAGAATTTCATGCAAGTGTTTGTGGTGTGATTTAAGCGGTTTTAAAATTAAAAGTCATTCAAATTAAAAAAATATTTGGACCGATTTAATTTGGTTGACTTTAAATAAATTTTAACCAAACCAATATGATTTGAATTGTTTTTATTTTTATAAAATATTTATTGAGTCATACATTCAAATAAAATAATAATTGTTAAAATAAATTTATAATCTGATGCATAGAATTATATTATGTATTACAATTTTATCTTTAAGTCTAAACAACGATATACTTGCCACTTGGTATATCATAATTTATCATGTAGCATGTATTAGGGATATGTCCTATATAATTACAATAACATGCAGGACATGTTGTAAGACATATTCTACTTTGTATAGAAATCTTTTTTAAATAATTCATTTTTGATTAAAAATTATTTTAAACTTTTCTAGTTTGAACATTTTTATATGTATTATTAGAATTTTTAAAATTTTGTTTTTTCAAATTTAGAGTATCTTAGTCCACTTCTAAATGAGTATCTTTGACTACTTAAAACATTATCCAAATCATGTTTTCCTTTTTCATATGTGATTATAATTTGATTTGGTTCAACACTTCAATTTCTATCTTTGTCCAACTTATTTTGCAAAAGACTTGTTTTACTTTTTAAAGATGAAATAAAAAAAATTTCTTAGTGCACATTCTATAAATATTTACAAATTCATTATGTAATTCATTAAATATTTTTTATAATTAATCATACGAGGGTTTGTCATTACTAACCTCTTTGTCTTCATATTCAGAGTAATGTGATGCCATTAATGAGATATGTGTTTGTTTTTCATTTTCATAATCTGAAGATGAATTTACTATGTTATGTTCTCATGCAATACATTTTTTCTTTGAACTGTTTTAGACTTGAGTTAAAATTGAATTTTAAATAATTAAAATTAATGAATGAATTTTAGCAACCGGATTAAAGTGTGGCTAAAAATAGCAAAACAACTTTTTTTAAAAAATAATTATTATACCGGAACATTTTTTTTAATTGTTCCGGAAAGCAAGTATAGGGGTGTAAAATTTAATTTTTTTAATGAATAATAAAAAATAAAATAATTATAATTAAAGGGTAAAATTGATATTTTTTAAAAATCATAGGGGTACGTACAAGTCCAATTTCAGGGTACAAAGTGAATTTTTCTCAACTTTTCCACAATCTTAAGGATTAATTCATTTATATCATTAATTTATATCATTCTTAAATACTTTCAGGAGATGCATCTATACTCATAATGATCATATGAATATGTATGATTCACAAATCAAAACACATCGACTTTCAACCGACAAAGCAAATCATTTCATTTAGATATCATTTTAACCTTTTACTGCTCATTTTTTATTATTTACAAACAACTTTGATTTGGGGAGCCATTTACAGTTACCTGTGCCCGACCAACATCGATATAAACTATTAAAAGCATTCGGGGATGAGTATAAGAGTGACCATCAATATATTAGGCAGCGGAAATCACCACCAATTCAGTTCCTCACTGCAGCACAACACAAAAACTGCTGTTCCTATAAGACTTAATTCCGCGCGATCAATGGGACAAAAAACTCCCAAGGACATGTAGTATGTTACAAACATATAAACCTAACTCTGACCATGCCTTGACTATAACATTACTTCTTGTGTTATATGATCCTCAATAGATTCTTCTTCGAGTTCTTTAATTAGCTTTTCAATCTGCTTTCTATATATTGGCATGAAGTGATCACTGATCATGGTCTGTGAAAGTCTGAGTTTACTATACAGAGATCTTGAAGTTAAGAAAATTCCAATCTTTGAGTCAATTAGCTGGCTGTCGTCGGAACTTGTAGAAGAGGTTGGGCTGCCATCACTTTCAATCTCAGGAGAATCGGAGTGGATTGTAACAATGTGCATTATCTTTCCTGGAGGGAAAAATCTGTGAATTTCTTTCATTTCTGGTGCGGATCTGTTGTGCGTTTGCCCTACTACCTCGGTTATGGCAGCTTCCTCTTCTTCTCTTATCTCCTTAGCTACTTCAGCCTCCTCGTCTTCAGGTCTGTCATATAGCTCATGCTCTAGTTGTTGCCACAACTCCACTTCACTCATCTGATCCTGATATCTGTGATGGTCCATCATGCTCTCATTGAGATGGAGATCGTCATCAAGCTCGTCGTCTGCATTGCTTTCATTTGCACATTCAATTTCAGTTGACCACTCTTCTACAGATGAAGATACAGGAAGGTTCAAGCTCTTGGCATTTATCCCCTTCTTGGGCGAACAAAGTGGATCAGAACATGCTGCATTGTCAGAGCCTGAAGATGTAGGGGAACATTCTTCTTTGGAGTGTGAATGAGCAGCTGTGGCTCTGCGACGGGGTCCCATGCATGACCAAGAGGTCAGGTTAAGGTTTGGACGTGTCCATGCTGCCTGAGCCATACTCTTGGCCCTTTTCATCACAACCTGCAGTTTATCAAAATTCAGACAATAGAACGGAAGAAAATAGCATGTGGTAACCGAATAGTTCAACTGTCCTGGAACACAGAGGAGCCTGTTATGATTTTTTTGCTTTCCTCTTTTTATAGGACTCATTTCAAATAGTTTACGATATCCTACTTTTGGAGATAAGAGATTATTGAATGACAACTTGTTGCACAAAAGGGAATTGATGTCATATAACAGAAGGAAGAGTACCTGTGTTCCATTAGAAACTGGCTGCAACATAGCCCCAGCGCCAGCAACTTTTGCTCTTGCACTGGCAATAGATGGGAGGCGAGAACCTAGTGCAGAGGCAGAACGATATACAGTACTGAGTATTCTTGTTTGCTCGATTTGATTCCTTAAGTCATTTATCCATGCTGATGCTGTCACCTGAAAAGTGAATAAATAATTTTAACCCATATGGTGCAGCATAGTGATGCAACAAGACCAAAGTATAAGATAAAGAGTAATCATCATATGAATAATCAATCTCTGCACTGGTATCATATCAATGTGATACAGAACAGAGATTAACAACACAAGCAGTATAACAGTTTATTCATTACCCAAGAAGACAAACAAAGTGAATCAAGCGTATTCTGAATTTATGTGAAAAAACCTCCCTTGTGTATCGTTCTCCTAGTTAATAGAAACCAACATTGACAGGTTCGACAAATATCATTGAACATTGGCCAAAAAAGCAAGATTACAGAAACATTTTTCAATACAAGATGCATGCTTTTCTATCTTTAAAACTTAAGAATCACAACCTCGGTACGCAAGTCGTCTACAGATGCAGCTGAGAATGTAGGTACCAAATCAGCTCCATTGATAATAGAAGTAATAAAACTAGTGCCCGACTCTGCCAATTCCCATGTCATACAAGCAGCTGCAGAATAAACAAGATGTCATTTACGAGAGAATTACTGTGTAAAGTAACATTAGTCTAAAAGCGGTCTAGGATACTGCCAAAATATCCTTTCAATTTGCAAATAAATGCAGAATTATTTGATGATAAAACTGTAGCTTCTGCAGTGACAAACTGACCTGGAGCAAATGTAACACATGTAGCCACAGACAGTTCCTTTTGCTCTCTTAATACATATGTTAAAATTGCTGCTGTGCCTCCACCCAAAGAATGTCCTACAATCTACATAAAAGACCTTCAAAAGGTAAGACAGAAAACCAGAGAAATACTGCAGCAACTATTTGATGCTTAATGATTACAGTGTATACTACTTTTATATCTATAACTATATATAAAGAAAATTGGATGTCTTTGGGCTGGCCTATTTTTCTTCCAAAATTACCCTCCACTTTCATTTACACATAATTGATTTATTTTTTAAAAAATTATAACTGCCTTTTTTTTAAACCATAAAAACTTTTTAACTAATCATTTAATTTTATTTAAATTTAATAAATTTAATCATTGATTAAATTTCTTAAATTTAAAAGGTTTTTAAAGTAATAGATAATTCTAGTTATCTTTTTAAAATTTATATCATAAGATAAATTAACTTTTTTAAGAGGGAGACAATGAGAGAGAGGGATATATATATATATATATATATAGAGAGAGAGAGAGAGAGAGAGATAAATCAAAAACTTCCTAAAAAATATTCACACGTTAGCGTAATAAAAAAGCGGACAGTCGGGCACGGGAGTGCCGGACTGAACGCTAGTGCTTGATAACAATATTATAAGAAAATAAAGCAAAATGTAATCATGGTATAACAGGGAAACTTGTTAAAGGGATTACTTAGTCAAAGAGCCAGGGATGATATAAAAAGAAACATGTTTACCTTAACTTCGTAGTCTGGATATTGACCAAGTGCATCAAGGAGACAAGGAGTTGCAAGCTTTGCAATCCAACGTGCAGCAGCAACCATTCCACAATGTGCATATCCTAAAACCAAATCACTAACTCCCCCCTGATGAACTACAGTGTGATGAAATGGTACCACAGTTCCTGTAACGGCAGTTAAAGTATCCTTGATACTATGCGTGCCCCGAATCAACAATAAAAGACGCCTCATCTTGTGATCAACTATGATTGTAAAAGCTGGTTTCAAAATCTGCATGACAAATAACAAACAAGTTTACACCTATAATGTTAATGCTTTTACAAAACAAAATACAGCTACTAATACGGCAGAAAGTATTACTTATTCAGCTTATTCATTTCATTCAGCTGTGGCCTCCTACTCCTCACACAAAAATTAACAAAAAAAGAAAGAAAAGATCACCCTCATAGCTCAAATTACCCCCCTTTAATCTCATATTTTTCTGTCTAAAATAAAAATGAATTCCATCCTTGCTTAAAAGAAACAGAGTGTAAACAATTACCAATTCCATATTGATTTTTTTGTGTTTTTCCCAAAAATTCAAAGAAGACTTACTCCGGCTTTCGCTTCCCGAAGAAGAACATTCTCATCTGTGAAACCAGTTTCTTCTAGAAATGAGGGAAATGACTTCTTTGAAAAATGCCAACACAGAGTCAGCAAGTTTAAGAGATGCTTAAGTTCAGCAGTAATCTCGGGTCCTTTCAGCTGTACACTGTCCGTACCACCAAATACACTGTCGACAAGATAGTTCCCCTGCAAAAGTATAATTCAGAAACTACAATAGAAACCGTAAAGATTTATTTTGGGCTAGTCGAATTATTTTGGAGGCACAAAATCCAAACAAATATGGCATAACTTCTGACTAAACCATTGAAAAAGACACCAGATAACAATGCACAAATTGTGGCTTAAGAGTTAATATGTAAAACTTAACTACCACAAAACCAAATTTTAGAGCAACCTCTTAACAAAAATATGTTAAGCTAAGCTGGTCAGATTCAGCTGTCAAGGATTCCAGGCAAATAAATGAGTGCTATGTTTCCAGGGATGTCATAAAATTGATATATCTTAAAAACTAATTGGCATAAGATTTAGATCAGAATCGAATACATTATGCTGCATGGGTTATCTGCAAAATGTTGTGGTTCAATAGGAGACTCGTTTTGTAGAAAATAGCACATTAATCCGTTGAAAGCAGAAATAGGAATTATTTAACGTAAGTCATAAAATCCAAGGATAACATTACACGACAATTTCAAAGTGATAATGCATAAAGAAACTAAAGTACAGAAAACTTATAAATTATAAATTCAATCCACTGATGCGATGTCAAGAAAGCTTAAAACAGAAAACAAAAACTCAAATAAAATTGTCAATTATTTGTGAGGATACATTTAGATAAAATATAACTAATAGCATTGCTCTCCAAATTTTAGACTATTTCTTCAAAGATCATAAGTTTTGTACTGAGTTGGTAACTGTTAAGCTTTAAATTGTCCTCCAACCACTAAATCATCTATAATGTTACTAACATCTAAAAAAGTTCACATAATTCACATAGCATTGGTCAATACCATCCATTTCTATAATATTAATGATGATCAATTTTCATGTCAATTATCTGAGTCGCACAATGTGCGGGTTGCAACTATAACATAGCTCTACTTTAGAGACATGAACTGTCTTTTGTAATTACATATCCTACTTAAAAATTTAGTTTTACCAATCCTTATCCTATACTTTAAAAGTTAAGGTTAGTAGTTGCAAACACAAAACTCCACAGCTTTTCGTCCCTTCTAAGTTGCTTAAAAATCAAGCCACCAACAAAAAAATCAAAATCCCACCATTAGTCCTTACCTGTCTCTTGAGAAGAAAGCTGATACCAAATGCTAAATCCCCAATAGGCCATTTTCCAAGTGTCTCCGAATACGTAAACCTGAGAGTTTCAGATAACGTCGAAATTGTTTCCAACCATGTCGCAGGCGCTTCAATTAACCTATGAGTAACACGAAACCGCCCATCCGTCGGCGCATCACTACCACTATCCTCATCATCATCAATTGTGCTTTGAGACTGCAATTTCTTATTCAACGTATAGTACAAAAGAGCAGCTGCACCTGCTGCAGTAGCCATGGTTGCAGTTGCCATGAATAGCCTCTCCCTATAACAACAAAAATCCCAAAACCAATTAAACAAAACCCATAAACAATTCACAACAACAGATAACAACACTGAACAAATTCCCAACATAACCCAACTCAAAATTTCAAATCTTACATTTTTTTCAATTCAATTGTAGACCAAATCAAACCAAACCCACCAAAAAAAAAACTTTTTTTTTATCCTTTAAGGTATCATCATTCACCAATTCAACTCTAGAGCTCAATTTACAATAATAAGAGAAAATTTAAAAATAAAAATTAATAAAAATGGATAGAAAAAATCGATTTTTTTCACGCTAGTGGATTAAATTGGACAATTTAAGCTGGGAATTGAACTGAAGCAATGAACAGAGAATCACTAGATTAATCAATTAAGAAAAAAAAGTGATTAAGTCAATTGAGAAACACGACGAACATGAAGATACATCGAAACCCTAAAACCCTAAAAGTCCAAAATTAGGGTAAAAGTGAAAAAAAAATGACAGATAAATCAAAATTAGAGAAATGAAAGAACCTGGTTGATGAATAAACGTGATGTTGGAGAAAGTTGAAAATGGCAAAAATTAGGCTTTAGTTAAAACGGCCACAGAGATTATACACAGTTTCTGTTACAAAATAAATAACTATGACTATAGTTATGAATTATAATTATAATGTTATATATTTTGTTATGCTAAAGTTTTGTCAAAAAAGAAAATTAAATGATATTATAAAGTTTTCTTTGAATTTTTCTTCTTTTCTATGTATTTATTTAGACTAAAATGGTTTTCTTTGAATTGAATTTGGATGTAAGAATAGTAACATAAAGATAACATTAAATTATTATAGTTTTATTTTATATTATATGATATGATATTTTAACACATTGAAGGAGACGTGGAGCTTAGAGAGAGCAAGTAATAGGTGAAATTGGATAACTTACTACTCAAGATATCTTACTCTAGATTGTGTTTTCAAAGATATTTGTTTTATTGTTTTATTTTGGGGGCAATTCAAAGATTGTTGTATTTTTTATTTAAGAAAATGATACCATATTCACCATTATTTTTCCTTGTTACCCCGCATTTGTATCTAGCACTCCCAAATTTTTTTATTCTAACTTTACTTTTGTTAAAAATTTTGATAGATTTTTAAAAATTTTTGGTATTCTATAAAAACATTTTTAAAAAAAAATTGAATATCGGAAATTTCAAAATATACTATTTGAAATTTAAAATACACACAATCAAAAAAAAAAATTGGATACTGGAAATTTCAAATACACAAAATCAAAAAAAATAAATAAAAATTTTTAATGAAATTTCTGATTTTTTTTTTAAAAAAAAATTCAAATTGTGCAAAATATCGAAAAAAAATTCAGTATTTTTTTAAAATTTTCGATATCACCCCCAAATTTCTGATATTTTTCATTTAAAAAATTCAAAATTATTGAATTTTTTGGTACACCCTCAATTTTTCAGTAAAAAATATTTTTTTTTAAAAATGATTTTTCACAAGGATTATGATGATAAAATCATATCTTTGAAGGATGGCATGTAAAATAAAATGGGTGGAAAGACAAACCCTCCATATTCACCTATAAATATTACATCCCTACCATGCTTACCAATCATCACATAATATCACTTTTTATCCACACAAAAAAAAAACTCACAATATCATAATACCACGAGTGTTTAAAATTAAGTCGGTCTAATAAAAAATCATAAATTAAATTAAATCAAATTAAAAATTATATTTAATTTGTGTGTATTTGAGTTATTTTTTTAATAATGTGTATAATTTGATTTGATTTGCAGTTTGTATTTTATAAACTAAATTAAATTAAATTAAATTAAATCATATTATGTTATTAAGTTTTACAAATATTTATATATTTTTAACTTTTTTTAAAATAATATATTTTTTTATTTGTGAATGTTTGAAAAAATATATTGATCATAAAAAAGAACTTATAATATTATTAGGATAGCATAGTGACATGCATATATTTTCTTATCACTATATAATATCGTATTTCAAACTTATTTAAGAATAAATTTAATGTATTTTGTCCTTTAGATATAAGAGAATTGTAAGACACGATTTATATTTATATATTAAAGTATAAATTTATTTTGAAAATTATAAATTTATTTTATTATAATGTATGAATGATTACATAAAATTATGTTGTCCTCAATATGAATTGACTAAATATTATTATTTAAAATAAAAAAACTTAACCAATTCAAATTGTATTGATTTAATTTTGTTCAATTCGATTTTATTTTAAAAGTCAATCGAACCAAACCAAACGACAACTTTTTCTATCTTATAGTTTGGATATTTCAGATCATTATAGTTATATATAATATAAACAATGTACATAAAAAAAAAACACCTACATACAAGAATTCATCACCACTACGATGTCCTTCATCAAGAATTCTCTTCTTCAAATCTCCTACATCAGGAATACAAGCTCTATCACGACACTTCATGGCATCGTTCTCATCAATTCGAAAATTACCACATTGGCCTTGATTGATCAATGTCAACTTATCCATCAAAATCAAATCAGATTTCTGACCTTCTCGAATCTCATCCAAAATATCACTAGTAAGCTTCAACATACCAAGCTTAACACACGAAGAAGTCGTTTCACAAACCAAACTCAAATCTCGAAATTGCTCAAGCAAATCCAACTCTCGCACCATCAACATTGACATATGCAAAGACTTCCTACTCAAGGCATCAGTTACCACATTCGCTTTACCCAGATGATAGTTCAAACCAAAATCATAATCCTTCAAGAATTCTAACCATCTTTTCTTCCTTATATTCAACTCTTTCTGATCAAACATATACTTCAAGATCTTTTGATCACTAAACATCTTAAATCTCGATCCAAACAAATAATGTCTCCAAATCGTCAAAACAAACACAACTACAGCCAACTCTAAATCATGCGTCAGATAATTCCTCTCATGAACTTTAAGTTTCCTTGAAGCATAAGCTACCACTTGTCTATTCTGCATTAACACACCCCCTAAGCCCATCAAAGAATCATCACAATAAACCACAAATGGTTTTTCCGGATTAGGCAAAATCAAAATAGGAGCAATTGTCAACCTTCTCTTAAGCTCTTGAAAATTAACTTCACACTACAAAGTTCAAATAAAAGCTTGACCTTTCCTCGTCAATTGTGTCAAAGGTAACTCCAACTTAGAAAAACCTTCAATGAACTTCCAATAATAACCAACCAAACCAAGAAAACTTCTAATCTCAGAAACAGATTTCAGACCTTCCCATTGAGACACAACCTCAATCTTCGTCGGATCAACGAAAATACCACCACTCAAAATCACATGACCAAGGAAACTCACTTCTTTTAACCAAAACTCACACTTAGAAAGCTTAGCATACAATGGCTTCTCCTTCAACATGGATAACACAATCCTCAAATGCTCAACATGATCTTCTTCACTATTGGAATAAATCAAAATATCATCAATAAACACAACAACAAATTGATCCAGATACTCATGAAAAATCTTGTTCATATATTCCTTAAATACACCAAGAGCATTAGTCACACTGAACGATATTACATAATACTCATAGTGACCATACCTTTGTAATTGCAAGTTTCTCAAGTCATGTTTAAAGCCTTGGTTTTGATGAAGACAACATGGATATCAACATTCAAAGGATGTGCAAAAAGTTTATCAATATCATAAAACCTTTCTACAAGTCTTGAAGATTAGAAGAAGAATTATTAAATAAACAACAATGTCAAAAGGTATAAATAATTCTTAAACTTGAATATAGATGTTCACAAATATGCATTCATAATCATATACATATCCCATATGTTTAACAAAAAGAAAAAATATGTTTGAAATACTTTTCAAAAAGAATTTTTGAAAATAAACTTTTAGGAACCGGTTCTGACCTAACAGGGAACCGGGTTCCAAACTTGTTCAAAAATCTTTTCCCTGGAAATTGTACCAGGAACCGGGTTGTACCTATAGGGGAACCGGTTCCTGCGTCTTATTTTTGAATTCCTGGTTATAACGTTCACTAGGAACCGGGTTACTGTCGGAACGGTTCCCATAAGACATATTTTATTTTGTTTTTTGAACATATTTCAAATGATATTCATTCATGATTGCATTGCATCTTTTCATATCAAATGGCATGAATGAAGAGGTATTTGTGACATTATAAATAATGCAGATTTTTCAAATTCAAATTACCTTCTTCAATTAACAATTTTCATCATTCAAATTTTCATATTCTTACAAACTTTCAAGTGTTCTTACAAATCATAATTTTGTGAAACTTGCCATACACATTTTCATTAAGAAATCATTACAAGTTTCATACATTCATTGTGAACATTTATAATCATTGTTTGAGAATTTTTTCTTTCTTGAAG
This sequence comes from Vicia sativa, assembly GCA_021764765.1. Taxonomy (NCBI): domain Eukaryota; kingdom Viridiplantae; phylum Streptophyta; class Magnoliopsida; order Fabales; family Fabaceae; genus Vicia; species Vicia sativa. The sequence goes on along the minus strand of CM038796.1, from coordinate 116,117,342 downwards.
AAGAAGATCAATCAAAGATTGATATTGCTCTCCATCTCTTTCAAATAAACCATTGTATTACAAAAGAAAAATTCCCTTACTATCCAGGATTTTTGGAAGTAAGTGTTGTGATTTGAAGAGGATTGTTCTTCATTCACATTAGTGTTTGTTTGACCTTAAAGGTGTTAAGAACCTTTGGTCACCCTATAGGTTAGATAGTAAGCATAGGCTGTACAATTATTCTAAACTATAGTGAAATCTCTTTCGTGTTGGAAAGGGGACTGGAGTACTCTCGGATTGTGAGGGGAACCAGGATATATCGCCGTGTTCTTTACTTTTCTGCATTTATCGTTTTCATCACCATAATCAAGAAAAGATAAGATATAGTCAAAAACCTTCAAACACTTAACCACAAAAATTACTACAAACATTCTCATAAAACCGAATAAATTTTTATATACCTAATTCACCCCCCCCCCCCTCTTAGGCACTCTTAGACTTACAATTGGCATCAGAGCAAGTTATAGATAACTTGTTCCTAAAGATCCAGAATGGCTTCCGCAAATCCAAATACGGTTTTCAAAGATGGTGGTAGTAACAACAAGCCTCCATTGTTTTGTGGTGAATACTTTGACTTTTGGAAAATTCGCATGAAGGCTCATCTTGAAGCACAAGGAGAAGAAATATGGAATGCTGTTGAGAATGGTCCATTTACTCCGGTGTGTGTTGTCAATGGTGTTGGGTCATCAAATCCTAAAGCATCATGGGATGACGATGACAAGAAAAAAGTTCTCTTTGACAAAAAGGCAATCAATATTCTCCAAAGTGCTCTTAGTATGGATGAATTTTTTCGAGTATCGGCATGTACAACGACAAAGGAAATTTGGGATACTCTCGTAGAAACTCATGAAGGAACCGCCGAAGTCAAAAGGTCTAGATTGAACACCTTGAGTCAAGAATATGAATTATTCAGAATGCTGCCCGGAGAATCCATCCTTGACTTGCAAAAGAGATTCGTTCACTTGACAAATCACTTGAAGGCACTTGGTAAGACTTTAACTAACGATGAATTAAATATTAAAGTGCTTAGGTCTTTAACTAGGGAATGGCAACCAAAAGTGACAGCAATATCCGAAAAGAAAAGTCTAGCAACTATGACTTCCGCAACACTATTCGGAAAGCTTCAAGAATATGAGACGGAACTTGGAAGGCTTGAAAAACATGAGAAGAAATTCAAAGGCATTGCTTTGAAAGTTGATTCAAAAGAAAGTCAAGATAAAGATGCATCGGAGGAAGATGAAAACTTCTTGCTTCTTGTAAAAAGGTTAGGTAAATATTTTGGTCATAAAAATAATCTTCATAATGCTAACTTTGTCAAAAGAAAGAAATTTTATAAGCATAAAGATAAAGAAGCCTCCACATCAACACAAGATGTCACATGTTATGAATGTGGAAAGCAAGGTCACATAAAGCCGGATTGTCCAAAACTCTCCAAGAAAAATGGATTCAAAGGCAAAAAGGAGTTCAAGAACAAAAGGGCTTATGTTGCATGGGAAGATAATGAGATAAGTTCTTCATCCGATTCAGATAGTGACGAAAGTGCAAATCTAGCATTGATGGCTTCACACCACTCCGATGATGAAGAAGGCGAGGTTAGTTATGATAACTCTCTTTATGATTATGGTGCACAAGGTGCTATAGATGAACTATTAAATGAATGCAAAATTCTATATAAAACTATTTCATCTCAAAAGAAAATAATTTCATCTTTAGAAGAAAAAGTTAAAACTATTGAAAAAGAACATAAAGATGAAAAAGAAAAGATGATTAGTGATCAAAAACAGAATTTTGTATGTAATTGTTCAATTAAAAAGAGTCCTAGAAAGGTATGAAAAAGGACAAGTTGAATTGGAAAATGTTCTTAGCACTCAAAGATATCTTAAAGATAAAAGTGGACTTGGTTTTTCAAAATTTTCTCAACCAAGTCCCAACAAAAATATCTTTGTTAAGGCTAATAACCAACCAATTCAAGAGAAAGTAAATAAGTCTAAAGTAGTTCATCATTATCCTAAAAATAAAAGAGTTGTTAAGAATAAATCTTATCCTCCTAGATATATAAGTAATTTTGAACCTACTTGTTTCTATTGTGGTATTAAAGGCCACACACCTAATGCTTGCTATATAAGAAACTTTAGTGTTCCAAGTGGGCATTATGTGTGGGTAAAGAAAGGTACTAATTATGAAGGACCCAAAGCAATTTGGGTACCTAACAAAACTTAATTTGTTTTGTAGGAGTGCTTGAAAACCACTTCAAATCTATGGTATCTTGATAGTGGTTGTTCAAAGCATATGATGGGTGACATAAATCATTTTTCAAATCTTGTTCTAAAGGCCAAGGGTTATGTCACTTATTGAGATAACAACAAAGGGAGAATTCTTGGTAAAGGCAAAGTTGGTGCACCACCTTTCACATCCATTGAAGATGTTCTTTATGTTGAAGGACTAAAGCACAATCTTCTTAGCATTAGCCAACTGTGTGACAAAGGCTTCAAGATCAAATTTACAAAAGATGAATGCTTGATTATTGATGAAGTCACCAATGAGGTAAAACTCAAAGGTAAAAGAATTAATAATATATTTATGATTTCTCTTTATGATCCATCTTTGAAGGTAAAATGTCTCATGGCAAACAATGATGATTCATGGCTTTGGCACAAAAGGATTGCTCATATTCATATGGAACACTTGAATAAACTAATCAAGCATGATCTTGTCATTGGTTTGCCTAAGAGAAATTTTGTCAAAGATAGACTTTGTGATGCTTGTCAAAAAGGGAAACAAACAAAATCAACTTTCAAATCTAAGAATGTGGTGTCTACTACAAGGCCACTACAATTGTTGCACATGGATCTCTTTGGTCCATCAAGAACAAAAAGCTTCGGAGGTAATGTATACGCTTTGGTTATTGTTGATGATTTTTCTAGATATTCTTGGACTTTGTTTCTTGTGCAGAAAAGTGATGCCTTTAAAGCCTTTAAGAAGTATGCAAAGCAAATCCAAAATGAAAAATCACTAAAGATTGTATCCATAAGAAGTGATCATGGTGGAGAATTCCAAAATGCACAATTTGAAGAATTTTGTGAAGAACATGGTATCTCTCATAATTTTTCAGCACCTAGAACTCCACAACAAAATGGAGTAGTTGAAAGAAAGAATAGGTTTCTAGTGGAACTTGCAAGAACAATGCTTAGTGATGCAAGTCTTCCTAAATATTTTTGGGCGGATGCGGTCAGTACGGCATGTTATGTTGGAAATCGAGTTATCATTAGACCTATAATAAAGAAGACTCCATATGAACTCTTCAAAGGAAGAAAGCCAAATATTGCTCACTTCCACATTTTTGGATGCAAGTGTTTTGTTCTTAACAATGACAAAGACAATCTCGGTAAGTTTGACGAGAAATCCGACGAAGGTATATTTCTTGGTTATTCTCTTTCTAGTAAAGCATATAGAATTTATAATAAAAGAACTTTATCTATTGAAGAGTCTATGCATGTATCTTTTGATGAAACTAACACCTCTAAAAAGGAAGTAGTTTTGTGTGATGATGATGATCCTATAGATTTACCCCCGGAAGAACTTTCAAATGATCAAGTTGTGAAATCACCGGAAAATCAAGAAGACATTGTACAACAAGATTCAAACATCAATGATCTACCAAAATAATGGAGAACTCATAGAGACCATCCTATTGACAAAATTATTGGTGACATTAGCCAAGGAGTATCAACAAGATTAAATCTAAAAGATGCTTGCTTAAATATGGAGTTTGTTTCTCAAATTGAACCTACCAAAGTTGATGAAGCCTTAGGAGATGATCAATGGATTGTTGCTATGCAAGAATAATTAAATCAATTCGAGAGAAATCAAGTTTGGGAACTTGTTCCTAGACCAAGTGGTAAACACATCATAGGCACCCGATGGGTGTTTAAGAACAAACTTGATGAGAATGGTCTAATTGTTCGAAACAGAGCAAGGTTGGTTGCCCAAGGCTACAATCAAGAGGAAGGAATCGACTTCGAAGAAACATTTTCTCCGGTTGCAAGGTTAGAAGCTATACGTCTTTTACTTGCTTATGCTTGTTCATTAAATTTTCAGCTTTTTCAAATGGACGTCAAAAGCGCATTCTTGAATGGATACATCAATGAAGAAGTCTATGTCAAACAACCTCCGGGATTTGAAGACTTCAAACATCCTACACATGTCTTTAAGTTGAGAAAGGCTCTTTATGGCTTAAAGCAAGCACCAAGAGCATGGTATGATAGACTTAGTAATTTTTTGTGTGAAAAAGGTTTCGAAAAGGGTAAGGTTGATAAAACTTTGTTCATTAAGAAAATAAAAAGTAACACTTTATTGGTTCAAGTCTATGTTGATGATATCATTTTTGGATCAACTAAAAAAGAAATGTGTGAGGAATTCTCATTGATGATGCAAGGAGAATTCGAGATGTCTATGATGGGAAAGATGAACTACTTTCTTGGACTACAAATCAAGCAACTAAAAGATGGAATCTTCATCAACCAATCTAAGTATTGCAAAGAACTATTGAAAAAGTTTGATATGGAAAATTTTAAAGCAATGAATACTCCAATGGGATCCGGTACATATGTTGATCAAGATGAATCTGGTACTCCAATTGATATTACAAAATATCGAGGTATGATTGGTTCCTTATTGTATTTGACGGCAAGCCGTCCTGACATAATGTTTAGTGGTTGTCTTTGTGCTCGTTTTCAAGCAAATCCAAAGGAATCACACCTCATGGCAGTTAAAAGGATCATGAAGTATCTCAAAGGAACAACCAATGTCGGCTTATGGTATCCTAAAGGTAGTATTTGCAATTTAATTGGTTATTCTGACGCGGATTATGCAGGTTGTAAAACTGATCGTAAAAGCACAAGTGGTACTTGTCACATTATTGGAAATGCATTAGTATCATGGGATTGTAAAAAGCAAGCATGTGTTGCTCTTACAAGCGAATACATAGCGGATAGTTGTTGTGCACAAATTCTTTGGCTCAAGCAACAACTCCGTGACTACGGACTTGATCTCGGATGCATTCCTCTTCGATGCGACAATACAAGTGCTATCAATATTACAAAGAATCCGGTCATGCATTCAAGAACCAAACATATAGATATTCGACATCATTTTCTCCGTGATCATGTACTTCAAGGAGATGTCGAAGTCACTTTTGTGGATACTCATAACCAACTCGCAGATATCTTCACAAAACCGCTTGCTCGAGAACCATTCTTCAAAATCCGAAGAGAACTTGGTATTTTGGATGAAGGTGATCTCTAAATGTTTCTCATAAGGTGCACACGTCTTAATTTTTTTCTTCAAAAATTTATGTTTCAGTACACTCTGCTTCTACTCCTTCTTTTATATGTTTTTATTTGTTAAAATATTTGTGTATATATTCTTTGCACAAAACTTTTCCTTTCATAACAATTTTTTCAAGTTTTTGGCAATTTCTGCACGTGGAACCCGGTTCCCATAATGGTCGGAACCGGTTCCTGGTTCATTTTCCATAAACATTATTTTTAACAAAAGCCAGGAACCGGGTTCCCTATGGTGCAGAACCGGTTCCCAGCACGCAGATTTGCCACACTCCCCATTTTTCAGGCTGACACGCTTTTTTTTGTTATTGTTTAGTATTTGATTTACGTTTTTGTGTAAAAACATAAGTGTTTTTAATAAGTTTTATGTCATAGTCAACATTCATCTCTCATTCCAACTTCTTCTTCCTCCTCTCAAACCCTTCCACCTCCATTGACACACCTCATAAAAGCTCTAATATCTCTTTTTCCTCACCAACATTTTAATACCCACTACTCCAAATCACTATAAAATCACTTCTCCTTCCATATTCCATACCCCAAATATCCCAATCTCTCACTATTCCGAAAATCCCAAACCAAACCCTAACTTTCAGATTTCTCAAAAATCTCCATGGGTCCCAAGAGAGCTACCAGGTCCAGCAAGGGAAAGGCTCAGGTTGAAGAAGAGTCTTCTAACATTCATCCTCATACCATCAAATCCAGAAGGCTCACCTTCAAATCTCGTAATCGGAAGGTTCTTAAAGCTAAGTTTTGTAGGCTTCATACCTTTCCTGCTCATAGCTTTTTGTTTCCTGCTCAGTTGGCTTCTGCTGGGGTTGCTAGGTTTGTAGGTGATAATGGTGAAGTGTTTCCTGACCTTGTTAGAGAATTTTATCACAACTTAAAACTTATCCCTGATGAATTTGGTGATATTACTCTAACCTCTCATGTTCTGTTAAAGAGTATCTCTTTAACTGTTGAGGAATTTGGTGAATTGTTGGGTATTCCTCATGAAGGTTTGGTTCTTGTTAATGGTGTTATTCCACATGATTGGCTACCATAAAATAAGGTAGAGGTTTTTATCAACATGTGTAGGCCACACCAGCAAAATACTTCTCGTCAACAACTTCTCTCATCATCAAATCTATTTGGCTCAAATCTCTCTGTAAGTGACAGAATGCTTCACCTTATTATTGCCTATATCCTCTTTCCAAAGAATTCTAACCACTCTCGTATCAATGAGTTTGAATTAATGGTCCTTAATGCATTGAGACGTCGTTATTCGGTTAACTGGGCACTTTCTATTATGTATCATATGCAACTTATGCAATCTCTAGATGGTGGCTTACCATATGCTCGAGCCATTTGTCACATTCTGGAAAATGCTGGTGTTAACCTTCAACGGGAAGTTACAAGAATTCAAGGAGATAAGGAGGCTATTACAGATTCCACCGCTCTTAAGAACACCAGAATCATTCTTGATGCAAGAGGTCACTTTCACTACAAAGAGGATTTCGAACCAACGGTCCACTATGTCGCTCAACCTCCCGAAGGCGGCTACACCATAGACATGTTGTTTAATCAAATGAAAATCTTCCAAAAACATGTAGATGATCGCTTTGATGTGCTCTCACAAGAAAATGCTTCCGCACGACGACAACTACGAAATGTCCAACGAACTCAAAAGCTTATTCTTGATCACCTTGAAAGAAAAGAAGTTCAAGAGGAAGAGGAATCCGGAAGTGGAAGTGGTAGCGAGAATGGAAGTGAAGATGATGGTGATGAGATGAATGATGATGAAGACTAAAGACTTACTTTTAATTTCTATGTCATTTCCTTCTTTTTCGTGTTTTACTTTGTTATGTCTAGACAATGTTCCATCTTATGTTTCGTGATGTTTAGGTTTTGTATGTTTCGTTGTTATATGTTGTATCGTACAATTTTTTATGTTTGTATTTTAGCGTGTGGTTGTGTTTAAATTTGTTTGTGTGTTTTAAAATTTGTTTCACTCTTTTTCCCCATCCTTTTTGATGTTAACAAAGGGGGAGAAGAAAATGCATATGTGTTGTTTTGTTTCAAAGAAATTGCAGGCCAAAATAATTATCATAAATTCACTCCAAAATTCAAAGAATCATGGACTTAGGGGGAGCATACAATTTAGGGGGAGCCATGCATTTGCTTAACATTTTTGCTACACAAAACAACATAAACATTTCAAGAATTGTTTTCAAGACTTGGTTGTCATCATCAAAAAGGGGGAGAATGTAATTGCAAGCTTCTCAAGTCATGTTTAAAGCCTTGGTTTTGATGAAGACAACATGGATATCAACATTCAAAGGATGTGCAAAAAGTTTATCAATATCATAAAACCTTTCTACAAGTCTTGAAGATTAGAAGAAGAATTATTAAAGAAACAACAATGTCAAAAGGTATAAATAATTCTTAAACTTGAATATAGATGTTCACAAATATGCATTCATAATCATATACATATCCCATATGTTTAACAAAAAGAAAAAATATGTTTGAAATACTTTTCAAAAGAATTTTGAAAATAAACTTTAGGAACCGGTTCGACCTAACAGGAACGGGTTCCAAACTTGTTCAAAAATCTTTTCCTGAATTGTACAGAACGGGTTGTACCTATAGGGGAACCGGTTCCTGCGTGTTATTTTTGAATTCCTGGTTATAACGTTCACTAGGAATCGGGTTCTGCCTGTGTCGGAACCGGTTCCCAGCGAACCAGTACATATTTTATTATTTTTTTTTGAACATATTTCAAATGATATTCATTCATGATTGCATTGCATATTTTCATATCAAATGGCATGAATGAAGAGGTATTTGTGACATTATAAATAATGCAGATTTTTCAAATTCAAATTACCTTCTTCAATTAACAATTTTCATCATTCAAATTTTCATATTCTTACAAACTTTCAAGTGTTCTTACAAATCATAATTTTGTGAAACTTGCCATACACATTTTCATTAAGAAATCATTACAAGTTTCATACATTCATTGTGAACATTTATAATCATTGTTTGAGAATTGTTTCTTTCTTGAAGAAGAAGATCAATCAAAGATTGATATTGCTCTCCATCTCTTTCAAATAAACTATTGTATTACAAAAGAAAAATTCCCTTACTATCCAGGATTGTTGGAAGTAAGTGTTGTGATTTGAAGAGGATTGTTCTTCATTCACATTAGTGTTTGTTTGACCTTAAAGGTGTTAAGAACCTTTGGTCACCCTATAGGTTAGATAGTAAGCATAAGTTGTACAATTATTCTAAACTATAGTGAAATCTCTTTCGTGTTGGAAAGGGGACTAGAGTACTCTCGGATTGTGAGGGGAACCAGGATATATCGCCGTGTTCTTTACTTTTCTGCATGTATCGTTTTCATCACCATAATCAAGAAAAGATAAGATATAGTCAAAAACCTTCAAACACTTAACCACAAAAATTACTACAAACATTGTCATAAAACCGAATAAATTTTTATATACCTAATTCACCCCCCCTCTTAGGCACTCTTAGACTTACAACCTTGTCCTAAAAGCAGTCTTCTGAATATCCTTAGCTTTCACACAAATCTGATGATATCTAGACCTCAAATCAATCTTACTGAAAACACAAGCACCAACTAATTGATCAATCAAATCAGCAATCCTTAGAAATGGATATTTGTTCTTAATAGTGACCTTGTTCAGTTGTCTATAATCAACTCACAACCTCATAGAACCTTCATTCTTCTTAACCAACAAAACATGTGCATCCCACGGTGACACACTCGAATGAATAAACCTTTTCTCAAGCAAATCTTCAAGTTGAATCTTCAACTCTTTCAACTCAAAAGCAGACATCTGATACAAATTTATTGAAATAGTACTAGTTCCAAGAACCAAGTCGATCGCAAACTCCACCTCACGTTCTAGAGAAAAATCACTTACATCATTAGGAAATACCTTAGGAAAATCATGGAAAATGGGAAATTCACCCATAGTTCTCTTCTCACAGAGATCCAACGATGCCAACAAAGCGAACAACACAACCCTATCTTTCAAAGACTCATCCACTTGCTTAGCAGATAAAAACAAATCCCTCTCAACACCATAATCAAGAAAGATAACTGTCTTGTCAAAAGAGTTGATAAAAACATGATTGTATTCCAATCAGTAAGATCCCGTCTGCTATCAACAAGAGATTAAGGGTGATTAGTTCCTTAATTTGTCAATAGGTAGCCCATAACCATGATGATGGCATAAACCATCATTACCCAACTACCTTAGTGTCCTTCTCTATGCTCAAATCTGCACTCTTGCAATCAAAAGAACACCGAACCAACGTTCCACTACTGAACAACTTAGAGAAGCAAAAGCTTCTCCATGCTTGTTTCAAACTCACTCCTGCAAACAAGCGGTACGAAAAACACATAAGTACTGATAGTGTTTCATACACATATCAAATACAATAGGGAATAAACACATTAAGAACCTGACTAATTGACCGACCATTGATCTAATATCACTAATGTAGAACCCTTTTCTAAACCCCAAATAAATTGTAATATAATCAGAGTAAAATAGCATGCATACATACAAAGGGTGTCATGTGTTGTTTTCCATACAATAGAAAACCAACAATACAAATTCAACATGCACTTGATCATAATTATAACACCTATTTAAACTTCATGCTTCATCAAATTATGCATATCACGACAGAAGATTTCTTCAAATTCATTTCATCAAATATAAATATGATTATATCCCATACTATAATCATAAACCAACATAATATGAATTCATAATATAATCAAGTCTTTTGAATCCAAACATCGACACCAAGGCCATACCACATGTTATCTTAACATACAAATTAAATCAAATGAGAGTATATAACAATATCTCATAACAAACATGAGTTCAAATAACCCACGTGTTACATGACTACAGCAATGACTCACTACCACGTGTTACATGACCAGAGATACGAATCACTCCCAACATCAACTTCTCCAAATGGCATCTATAAGCCCAATCTAGTACATCGTCAACCGACGGTCTAATTCCATACACCAGCAAGTGCAAATTTCTAGGTTACTCGAGTGTTCAATCATCTTCTACCTTCAGGTCATAAAAGGCAAACATACCAATCTAACCCCTCATGTACAAGAAGATTGAACAGGGGAAACTGTTATACTCCAAACATTTCCCTCCTAATTTTCAGGGTAAGATACATCTCCATACTCAAGAGTTCCTCAAGGGTTAACTAGATGAACCCTTTCCCAAGCAATCAATCCACAACTAGGGTTTAGATTCTATCAAGTTAAAAATGGTTTCTATTGATTCAAGTGAGTGTCATGCCTCCTCATATGTCTCAATATATCACCATGTCAAGTTTCAAGCCTCACAACTCAAGTTTGCTCAATCAATTGTCCAGATGGTTGAAAATCAATTGTATTAGACAAAAAGTCAATTGTGGTCAACATACAGTCAAACTTCATCATTTTTGGTCAACATCAAGATCTTGAAGTCACACTCATTATTTTATCAAGGGTTGATTATGATTCATCAAGAAATTCAAAGAATTGATCAAAAGTTAAAGTTTCTAAATTAGGGTTTTTTGATCAAAAGTCAATAGAACTTTGACCAGACATAACTTTCACATATTTTACCATTAAGTTTTCTACCAAAGATAATTTTTAAGGTAATTCAATTCTCTACAACTTTGTGTCTCACAAGTTTTGCCCAAAAATGCTTCATTTGAGATTTATGGCTCAAGACATTATAGGTCCTCCTAAAAGTCAATAAAAAGTCATCTTTTTCGAAAGAAGTATACATGATCATGGAAGTTTCAATGAAGTTGAAACCAAATGGAGCATTTAGAGGACATCTTAATATTTCTAAAAAGTCCAAGAACAATCTCAAATGATAAAAATTGAGCAAGTTATGGCTTGAGCAAAATTGGAAATTTTGAATAAGTGCATGAAGAAAACATTGATCAATCTTGAATTTTTTTTCCAAACAGGACTTGGTTTTTATGATTTGAACTTATTTCTAACATGTCCTATGACCTCTAAGTTCAATTACACGCCCTCCTTTCATTTATTTCATTTATTTTTGAATTATTTCATTCAAATTCAATTTTAAATAAAATAAAAAGCAAGACAAGGTGCAAGGCGTGTTGGGCTTATTATTCAGATGTCTTAAGGTCCAAGGAAGATCATGAAAGCTGGAAAAAGCGCATGGCATGTGATTGAAGAAAAATAGGAAGCTTTTCATGCAAAATTTAAAGATTGGAAATAAATATTTTCTCCATCAATGCAAAATATTTTCTCACAAGTCTTGACCTAATTTTGTTCCTCTATATATACACAACAAGACCAGATGCAAAAAACAAGATTTGCTGCACTCAAAACCCTACACGAAAATTCCAAAAATTTGCAAACCTAGGGCAAGTTCGTATCACAAATTCCAGTCAGTCTCAATCGATTTCAACCATTCATGCATCCTCCTAAGCACTCCAACAATCAATCCCAGGTCTTAAGCAGGTTATATCGTCCCCAGAACTTCCTCCCTCGATTGCACCGGTTTGGTAACACTCATGAAACTCAAACTCTTAATTCATGCCATTTAAACTGTTTCGATTCATATACACATATTTATGCTAATGTTTATGATTGTTTAGAACCATCATGCATGAGTTTTAATGCAGAAATTATAGAATACCATTGTTAGGGCACAAGAAGTTGTGAGCTTCGAACCAGGTGTTCCAGACCATTTCAGGATAAATTAACCACATCATTAAATTTGCAGTACCTTAATTAGTGGATTTGGGTTGTTTTTGTTTTTGTTTTATTGATTTTCGTAGGTTTCATGTTTGAATCGATCAGAGAAGGCAATTGGAATCCTTCTCCGATGCCTCTGACCTTCGTTTGACTCCGACATCCATGCGTGGATTATTTCGATTCGACGATTTTGAATCCTAGGGCCCCAACGCGCGTTTTTTTTAATTGTTTTGATTTTTTGAAAATAATACCATATACATATTTATGGAGTTGGTATTATGAATGGATGTATAGCCACCCTAGTGGCAACCCATGCGCGCGCTAGTCTCTTACCCCATATCAGGTCGTTGGTTCGAACCTGCCTTTTGCCAAATTTTTCACATTTTTCTGATTTTCACAGGGTTGCATATACATACAAATGGAGGCGAGATTCAAACACCATGGTCAAGTGGTGTGTTGGTATAATTTTGAACCTGTGACCCTAAGGTCACGAGTTCAACATTCTCCAGGGCCATTCTAATTTTGTAACACTTGTTTTTCTTGCACTTTTCTTATTTTCTTTAATTTTTTAACCAATTTAATTTATTTTCACAAATTAATTTTTCATAATTAAAAAACCCTAAAAAATGTTTTGATTTTAGATTTAGGTTTCAAAAACCTTTATTTAATTTTTGACACAAAAACATTTGATTTTTCTTTTTTACTTTTAATTATTTTCATAATTAATTTCAAATTAACTTAGAATTGGGTTTTTCTTAATTAAAATCAATTCCAAAAAATACAAAAAAATATTTTTTTATAGTAATTAGGTTACTAACATTTTCCTAACATTTAGAATATTTTTCCATTATTTATTTAATTATTTCGCATTTAAATTCTAGAAATCGATGTATAGGTCGCAAGGATATTTTTGTAATAGCGTAGATTTAATTTCTCGCACTTTACTTTGTGCACCTCTTATTTCGTAACTGTCCCAAAGCCATGTAATAGCATAGAACCTTTACTTTTCTGCATTTACTTTCTGCACTTTTACTTTTCTGCATATATTAACTGCTTAGATGTATGGCTAATAGGATTGTATGGCAAGACTAATCAATCATTCGTAGATCACCTTAACAAATCAAAGATAAAATATCTGAAATTAAACACACTCTTCACACTTGCACCATTAGGGTATCCTCTCTTGTTGGCTTCAGAAAAATGGTCATGTCCCTCGAACATAGGAGTACCATTAGCAAAGTCCCTCAGTTAAATCATCACAAAGATCATAGTCTCTCGATGACCCTCGATGTTGCCTACGAATATATGATCTCGTCCCTCGGTTGTTGCCTACGAATAAGTGATGATCGTCCCTTTGAATTTCTAAGGTATCCTTACAATGCTGCCTTCAATGACCATATGATGATCCTACGTCTGTCCCTTCACATCCAACGGATAGAGTTACCTACCAACTAATGTTATGGATAGCGCTACCTTAAAGGAGAAGAAAAATAACAAGAACGACCCTCTGAGTAGGTAATAAAGACTTTTAATTGCTTGCTCTGCTCCAATCAAAATACTTTTCACACCTCACAATTCTTTTCAAAATATTTTAAATAAACACTTTGTATACATCTCAATGAGAATCATTACAAAGCTTGACATTTTCTACGAAACATTTCCAAACACTTCATATACATTCTTGAGGACTGATACAAGAATCATTATGAAGTCAAAAGCAAAATACTTTTCAAATACTTTTTCAAAATACTTTTCAAATCACACACAGAAAGAAAATTTTCAAAAATGAACTAAGCAATTAAGAGCCCGTAGATAACTACGGATGGAAAGGGTGCTAATACCTTCCCTTTTCATAATTGCCTTCCATACTCAAAATCGATAAAAGGTATTTCCTGTTCTTTTCACCTTTCCTTCATTGGATAAAAGAAAAGTCGCTGGAGACTCTTGCTATCCGCACATTTGCGATAAAATGCAAAATAAACAAGTCACTTCTCCCACCGTGTTACAATATACAATTCCAAAACATGTTATATCCATTCATCATCAATTCATATCACATAACAAATAATACGCAAAACTATCATTCCAATTCGACATGAGTTTACAATGTACATAACACATATACATGTCATTTTACACAAATCACATAATGATCCAATCATACATTACCAACAAATATAGTTTTATCTTATATGTTATTGTATTACCTTTCTAACGATTCGAGCGACGCCTAAAACATAGTTACGGTTAAAAAGTTATGGCCATTACAAAACTGTCAAAAATGTTGTTTGAGTCAACGCAAAACATCCATGAGTCGACGCAAAAGACGTGTCGATGCAAGTCCTATTTGTGTCGACACAAACTGGCTTGATAACACTTCTCATCCTTCTAGGCATCTACAATTTTTAGGCTTAAAATTTGTAGTTCCTCCAGGTCCGCTTCACCCTCACTTTTAGTGCGAGGTGGACCAAGCCTTAACTATATTTGGCATGTCCCGTACTTTGCGGGGCGGGATGCCCGTGTGTTATGCATGTGTACCGATAAAAATTTTTGAGGCCTTAAGAAAGAGTAATCCACAAGAAAATAAGACAAGCCAAGTGCATTAGTGATTGCCTAAAATTCTAAGAACCAAGGGGTCACCTAAAATGGAACAATAGGCCAGTCGAACACGCAATACATGTTACCCTATTGTTCTTCCTAAACTAACTCAAATACCCACTCCTTAAACAAACATTATGTATGACGTGTCTAAATAATAACTGACTAAAGAGGTCAATCAACAAGGAAATTGTCTCTCCCACAAATTAAGGGAGGGTGATTCTTCCATTACTCTCATGATTATGATCATGGAATAATGGATACAATCTTTTGGATTTTTGGGTCAGGCCTAATGAGTATTCTATAAATATCTCAATTTTATAATTAAGAGAGGACATTCAGGGATTCCACATAAAAAAAACTTATACATAGTATCTTGTAACCCTAAGCAAGCAGGCTCTCACCCTCATTGTACATTTTAACAACTATAATTTGCACCCACTGCGGGGTTTGATATACTGACTCATGCCTCAAGTTTAATCCTTATGACTATACTACCAATTGGGTGATGATGAATCTAACAATAGTGATAATATGTGAGGTTGATTAAGAATATGGTGATGATGGTGAGGAAAACCTCTAAGAAAAAAGTTGGCGCTTCTCTTGAAATTGCACTTTTGTTGCAAAAACTTCGCATAATGAGTCATAATGCCACGAGGTATTTAAAGGTATAAAATATTATTCTTTAATTTATGAGATTATATCATATTCACTTTTCCTTTATTAAATTTTGGAATGAGTAATTAAATCCGTTTATAGAAAGAATTTACAAGTGTGATACATGGATTTTTAGCTAGGTAATACCTTGCATAATTTTAAAAGACTAATATTGTCAATCTTATTTTTCTTAAAAGTTGTTTATGCTTTAATGTATGTGTACTGGATAAAAGTACAATGAGTGTGACCACCCTTATTAAGTAAGGGCTATCAAAGGCTTTAGGGTTTGTTGACAATTAAAGTTAGCCCACACAATGAAGTAAGAAACTCTATATAGGTGACTTCTTTGTCTCAAAGATCGGATCATCCTCAATATCATGGTACTAACGTATTTATAGCTCCCTAGACATCTTGAATCGAGTGAGCCAAATATTTCTAGTATAAAGCAACCTTCGCAAGATTTGGGGGTAGATACCTAAAAATCAAGGAGATGTAGTTAAGCCTCACTACTTCCTATGTACCGACTGTTGACCCAATAAATGCTTCAACCATAATTGCATGTTATTGACGAAGAAATGGGAAATCGTGACGTATCCAAACAAGAGACGATTGAACATGATGGAGGGAAAACTAGAAAAGGACAAAGTGTACGCCTCTTGCCCTCTCCCTAAGGTATTTATAAATTACTCCACTACAGTATGCAAGCTCAAAAGAATATTATTTATTCTTGTGACCACCCACCACTAAAGAGGAGTGGGATTATATAAACTTTTTTTTTTTAAATTTAAAATGCATGAACAACACCGAAAATATTAAACTACTTAAAATTGTAGATGCCAAAAGACTAGATAAATGTGATAACAAAATACTTGGTTTGGGAATCCAATGTTATGGTGTGGTTGTGTATGTAATAATAATGGTAATAGTAGTTGGCCAAAGTCCAACCAAATCAACATATTTTTCAACTAAAGATTTGTTGCAGTCTTTTTCCCAAAGCCCAACCAAAAGCCCAAATGCTTAACAAATCAAATAATAGTATACTATTGTAGGTTTTTTAGGCTTTGAGCCAAACTATTTGTTGAGTTTATAATATTTTAGGTCCTTTCTTGAGCTAAGTGTTGTGGAAATTTGTTCTATTTAAGTCTATGATTTCTTGATATTTACTCCTTGAGCTTCAATTTGAGCCTTTATTTTGTTAGAAAAGACTATTATCTATTGCACAAATGTCTTAAATAGAGGTGTTCAAAATCAAATCAATCCAATAGAAAACCGCAAATCAAATCAAATCAAATCGAAATCGCAAAAAATCGAATTTGATTTGGATTTGTTTGGGTCATCTTTTGACAAAACCACATGGTTCGGTTCGATTTGCGGTTTATATTTTGCAAACCGAATCAAACCGCATGATATTACAACTTAAATTTTACTTAACTCACATCCCACCCAAAGCTAAATATATTATACTTTAGCCTTATGATTACGAATAATGTTCTCATTCTTACACTTATGATTTCAATTTCAATCTTCCCAAATCTCTCATAGAATTATTGTGCCATTTTTAACCACATACATCTTACATCTTCTTCTCTAATCTCTACTTTCTTATATTCTTTCTTTTTCACCTTCTCATTTTTATGCAAATGTTCTCCCTTTAATTTCGTTTTTATCGCACATCTTCTTCTATAATCTCTCACCTCATATGCTCTTTCTTTTTCATCTTCATTGATATCTCGTCTCTTCTCTTCTTTTTTTTGTTTCATTATAATATTTTTGATATTGTTTTATATATTATTTTATATTTATTATTCCACTTTTATCTAATCTAATTTATACATTTTAAATGGGAAGTTGTCCACATATGATGAGTTTTGTTGTTATTTGGTAGTGTATGAATGAGTAAATACGAAGCTATGTTGTCATTTATATGTGTATGTATGACTCAATAAAATATTTATAAAAAATCGAACCAACCGAACCGAATCAAACTGCATTAGTTTGGTTTGGTTTGATTCGGTTTTTTTCTAAAAGCCAACCGAACCAAACCACACGTATTTTTCTCTTGTGGTTCAGATGACTTTTTTCGTCAAAACCGTCCAAACTGCACCACGAACACTCCTAGAACTCTTAATATATCTTCATCATATTATGAATATGGGTCACTTGAGCATCAAGAGAAGTTGTCTCACTAACTTCATGAACTCTAGCATATCTCTTACTAGCAATAATTGGTGTAGCTCGTGTTGTCGGTCATTGGTAGGTGTTGGGGCTGTGATATTTTTAATCAAACAGAAACCTTATATGTATCAATTAGATAGTAAAGCTCCACATGAGGAAGCATCCAACATGTTTCTTAAAGATGACATCAAAACATTGTAGAAAGTCTCCAATTTTATGAAAAATACAATACCATGATAGGAGCATTACCTTAGTAGTTCATTAAATCGTTCACAAGCATCAAACAATTATTTATCACCCCTTGTCAAAATTAAGTGGTTTTTCCCCCTCATTTTGGCATTCTTGTTAAGGTAAAATGTTTGTCTAAGAAATTTCTGGCTAAGTCATTTCATGTGGCTGTGGAATTAGAATCCAATTAATTGAGTTAACTCTTTGCATGATTCTTTAAAGAGTAAGAGAAGAATATTACCCTGAAGGTGTCATCAATTATCCCAGGTTTTTTGAAATTGATTGCAAATTCAAGGCATTAATTCAAATCAAATATAGGTGGGGATCGTATATCATGACAAATAGGTATTGTCCAATAGCGTGTAACATCTAAAAGATCATAGGTTTTGATTCAACTTAGATGATGGAGATCCTTGGCTTTATGAGACCATTTTCTATGGAATCAATATGAAATATTACGTAATCTCTGATGTTTCTAGCTCGATTATTGGCAATGCCAATGATATCCCAATGTGCCATGAATTCCTTTTCATCTTGTTCCTCGAATTTCTAATTCAACTTGTTTAGGTTAAGGAACAAATGTTTCAAATAAATGATGAGTTTGTTGAAATACCCTTAAGATTATAAATGTTCTTTCTAACTTTAAACCTCTTTGGTGTTATGGGGAAATCAACCTAAGTAAGTAGTTTTTTAGACACAACTCTTTATTTCACTAGAAGAGAGAAACAAATCAAATACTCAAATGAAATATTTTACTAGTGTCACACCCTAAATTATTTTTGTCCCAATTTTTTTCAGTCGCATTAGCATATCACATTTTGTTATTTAATCACAATTTTTAATAAAAATTTGCATTCATCACAATTGCATGATCTCGATATTTGCATCACGCAAAATAATTTACTTTTGGTTAATTATTCTTACATCGTCATTTTATTTGTAGATAGTTGCTATTTGTTAATTTAAGTTTTAAATTATTAATTTAGGCCAACTTTTGATTTGCATTCTTATTACTAATTAATTATTATTATTAATGAAATTTATTCTGTTAATAGTAATATTAGTTTTTAATTAAGTTTACATTTTATAATTTGTATTTTTTTGCATCTTCACATCTTTGTGTACCTTAAATTCTATTTTTGCCTCTTATTATTTATTTTTTATTAATGAAATTTTTATATCTTTTAGAATAATTAAGTTTAAATAATTGGTTTATAAATTGATTAATTTTTGTTGCCAAAATATCATAATATTGGCCGTTTTTATTCTTTTAAAAGAAAATAGTAGTAGTAACTAGTAAGAAGTATTTGTCTGAGTATTAGTTTTTTTTTAGTATAATTGACAATAGTTAAATAAATATAGAGTCTTTTCTTTTTCTTTCCATCATCATCTTACATCCCTTGCCATCACCACTTACTACTACTACCTGAGTACTACCTGCAAAGCAAATAAAACAAAATTAGTACAACAAGCCACTCCACTCTCACGATTTCACTCTCCACCACTACACCATTCTGATTCCACTACTTGTATCTCATATCTTCATCACCAAATTTTCTTATTCTTATCCAAATCAACCAATTCCTATCTTACCCTCAATCCTTTTTGCTATATAACAAACCTCTTCATACACAAAAATACTCACTCATTCCTCCCTTAACTCACCCATAAATAAACAACTCACAACCACTGCAGCTTCTACATCCACAACCCATTCGAAAATCACTCATTACTACCTTTATCTGGAATCTTCATTCCCTTCATACAACTAACATTATCATCATCCTCAAACCATCCTCCACGCTCTTCATATTCCAACACCCTTCACTGTAATCCAACCGCTCCATTCACCAACTTTCAACAACAACCACAAATTTCACAGAATACGCAAAATTAGAGCTTATCTAGATTCACAAATCAAAAATCGCAAAGAAAACACAAAAGCAAAGAATCATAGATGAGAAGATTTTGAGGTTGAGTAACTGACTTTGTCGTTGTAGCTTTTGTTTTGTTGCATTTTTTCGTTTACCATCTCTATAATCGCAAACAATACAGTAGATTTGGGTATAAAGGTTTATTTAGGGATAAGGGTTTGTTGATTTTTGCTCTGTTTTGTTTTTACTGATGCCTTGTGCTGTTCTCTTAGATTGGAAGAGAAAAAGATGAGCATGATAGAATAGTTTATGACTCCACGATTTGTTTTTATTTTAAAATGTTTTATATTATTATTTTTAAAGAAAAAGGTTTTAATTAATGATGAATGGGTCAAGTTTTAAATGTTGGTTTTTTTTACACAAGCAAACTTAACGACTTTCATTCAACAAACAAGTCTCAATACAAGGAAGTATCATATTAAGGATACTACGCCTAGACTAAGAATTCGCCGCCTTAGCTAACACACATGCAATCGAATTCTCTTGGCGCTTAAGGAACTTTACCTCAAAGTTCTGAAAATGGATCAATAAAGTCTGAATAGTTTTAATGACAATACTAAACTCAGAACTACCTAACTGTTTAGAATAAACAGCTTGAACAACATTTTAACAATCACTCTAAAAGATAACATGAGATAAATGTAAAGAGATAGCGTGGTGAATTGCTTCCTTTAAGGCAATAGCTTCAGCTTCCACAACTGAAACGAGACCCACATCCCAAGCCACTCCTGCTGATTGGAATCTCCTCAGATGATCCCTAAAACACCAACTGCGATTAGTAGTTCCACAAATGTTGTTAAAACCCGCATCGACATTGCACTTAATCTTTCCCACCGAAGGCAGAATCTAACTATCAGAGAAATTAATATCGACACATGTGTTGTGAACCTCCTTAGCTAAATATCAGTCCCGCCAACTGTGAAAAGCATGCAAACCCATAGTTATAACATCCTCACGGGATTCTTGCCAAACCACATTATTCCTACCCTTCCAAATGCTATCAAGCATCACAACAAATCTTCCTGCATCTCTACGGTCCTCACGACTACACACATCAAGAATGAGGGACTTAGCATCATGAAAATTTTGTAATCGAGGATCAATAATAGATGACAAACCTGCTGTCTGCCAACTTTGAGAGGTACAAATGTTCCCAAAAAACACATGCCACTCATCCTTGTAATCTAACTCGCACCAAGGACAAAGCGGCGAGCATTGGACATGATATTGTTGGAGCTTATAACGTGTCGGTAGGCAGCCCCTATATATCCTCCAGAGCAAATGTTTAGCTCTAGGAGGCGCGGTAATATTCCAAAGAGCACTCCAATTACTCTCCACTTTTTTATTGCTAGACTCACTTCTTTCCTTTCTCCATTATCTATACCCCGACTTCACACTATACTCCCCATTCCTCTCCTCTTGCCAAATCAACTTATCCTTCACCACATTCTCCACTAGCGGTACTTTAAGAACCCGATCAACACCCACATGGTCTAACATGTTCCTCAGTTTACTAGTATCCCATTGCTTTGAATTTGTTAGCAACAAGTCTTTCACCCGAAGATCATACACATCTTGCTTTTGTGGGCCATTCATCCACCAACTCCCCTTGTCCCGGAGCCACGGATCATGCATAATATTAATATTACTACCATCACCAATACTCCATCTACACCCCATCTTTAACACATCCTTAGACTGCCACAAACTTCTCCATACAAAACTATTAAGAGAAAGAG
The DNA here is from genome assembly GCA_021764765.1 of Vicia sativa. NCBI lineage: Eukaryota > Viridiplantae > Streptophyta > Magnoliopsida > Fabales > Fabaceae > Vicia > Vicia sativa. Next base: position 116,095,855 of record CM038796.1, on the reverse strand, counting down.
GAAGCTTGTTTGGATGTTTTCTCTCACATGCTCTATTTTCTCTCTATTTTTTATTTATATTGTTGCTTTATTAAAAAAAAAACTCTCAATTTTAATTATGTTTATTTTGTTTTTGTAATTTGATAAGTGGCTAGTGTTAATAGGTCTTTTGTATAATTCTCTTATTTTTCATGAGTGTTTTTTTTTTTTTTTAATTTAAAAAGAGTTTTAATAGGTGGTTTGTTTTAGTTAGTGATTTGTTTTAAATTAAATAAGATTTCAATTAATAAAAATGGTTAAGAGAAATTTAAGGGGGTGGGACGATTTTGTTCCACTTTTATCTCCATTTTTTTTTTATATATAATTTCTTTTTTAATAATAATTCTTTCCTTTTATTTAAAAATAATTTTTCTTATGTTTGTCAGAAAAATAGATGGTTTTTTTTTAGTTTATAGGCTTAGCACATTTATTTCATTTCACACTCCAAACCCCAATTTTCTTATACTTCTTGATTTTTCTTTTTTTTAAAATTATTATTTTCTTAATTAAATTTTAATATAAAGTCATAAAGGACATTCTTATTTTTATCTTAGCTTTTAAAAATATTTTTTTTACAAAAAAACCAAAAATAAATATCTTTTAAATATATGTTTTATTACTTATGAACTAAGTTTTACAATTACTTCATTTGTATTACCATGAAATGAAATAGTTAATTGTTCATTTTGTCCATCATTGAGTGCGCTTTGATAATATGATTTGGAAGATCGGCTTAGTTCGATTCATAATTCTCTGGCTTACATGAATTTATCATCGGTTCATTATTTTCCCTTGATCTTACCACTTGGCTTTGTAAATGAGTCTTAATCAAGCGAACCTCGACTCACATCACCTTTTCTCAATAAAATTTTTGGGTTGAAAAAGATGATCAGCATGATTTTGTCCCCTCCATCTGAGTACTTGGAGCATTAGTCGTTGAACGCTTATGGTCTGATGTTTGTCTCCCACATTGAAATCAATTCAAACTCATCAAACCTTGCCCACGTGCAAGTCCCTTTTCAAACTTTCGCTCACATGCGATCTCCTTTTGCTCACACGCGATCACTTAGTGATGTCTTATCTTCCACGTACGATTAAGATCCTATTTTCATAAATAAAATCAACCAGCCAACAAAAGTTCTTGCAACCGAGAACTACGTAAGCTCTGACTTTTCCATCGCACTTGGAGAATACGCAGACACGAGATTTTAACATCTTGGCGAGCACACTTTTAAAAAATTAAAACATGTCTCCTTTCTCGCATAAATAAGAAGATAGCAAATTTACTTTTTAAAACACACAAACACACTTAGAACTAAATGGGTACCATCGAATACGATGGATGTGAGAGGTGCTAATATCTTTCCTTGCATAATCGACTCATGAATTCATCTATTGTATTTTATCTATATTTTTCCTTTCCTATTAAAAAATAAATAAAATTAAATGACAACTTTATTGTTTATATCAAATTATCGAATATTTTTTGATGGCGTCGACAACTAGATTCAATTAAAAATAAAAAGTCTAATAACAAAATCCTAAATAACGACACCGAAAAATTGTGGCTTAGTTATGTGTTTTCATGTATAGACAATTAAAATAGTAAAAAATAATACGAAAAGTATCAATCTCACGAGGATGAGATCATTCTTTTTTTTATAAATCTAACAAACATTTCAAAATAGTTTACGAGATACGGTAACAAAAATAAGTGTTTCATAGGCTATAAAGCGGGCATAAATTCAGAGAGTAATGACAAAGTTTTGACACAGAGTATGAGAATATGTTGACAATGATCGATTCCATGAATTAATCTAATGTTTTCATATGACATGTGATGTCATGTCAAATGAGGACAAAAGTAAAATATGTATTAATTAACTATATAACTTATGTCAAAGCCTCACAGAATCATCAGTACACCTCAACAATGTGACACTATGTAATAAGTAAATATAGAGCTTTTGTCCAAGCATTGTGGTGTTTTAGATTAAAGTGAAAATATAAAGTAAGTAATTATAGAGTTTATGTCTAAGCCACACAATAACACTAATACACTTCAAGTAAAACTTGTTAAGTTTATCCATATGGCACTAGCCATTTACACCTAAAATGGCTAAGTAACCATTACATGTTTACTCGCTACGCTACTTTACCACTTTAGTTCTTAAAATTCATTTTTTTAAGCATTGTCGCAACCTAACAAACCTTTATCTAACTCTAAGATGATTAAACTCAAAATTAAATATATGACGATAAATCACAAAACATAAACATAACACAACATAACATTCTTAACATTCAAAATACTATTATTCTATGAAATTTCACATTTTCCAACAAGTAAGATTAAGCAATAGAACAAATTGTTATTCTAAGTTACACATTCCTAAATAATGAGAATGAAAATGATAAACCGAAATAATAACTCTAATCCGTTATAATTTATTAACTGAGTGATCCAAGGTGTCATGCCTTCCAACAATAAATTCCTTTAGAATTTACGTTGGGAAGGAAAACGGATATGAATGCTTTCGTTATTAGTTAATATAAATGATAGGGTTTTGAAGGCAGTCATAGAAAGAACACAAATTCACCATTGATTTACTTAGAAACAATTTTCAAGCACAAAACATACTTTTCTCCTCCACCTCTTTCATAATAACAACATTAAATATGACATCATTATGGGCTCTCCAAATAGACCAAACAACATTGTATCTGATTATAGAAAATCACTTCTAGACTAAGCCCTACCACTAAAAGAGAGGAATAACTCAAAAAGAACCCTATGATCACTAGGAATAACCTCATGAAAACTCAATCACTAGAAGATCATATACCACATAAACAGAGCTAACTTATAAGTGACAAAAAATGGGATATCGACTCAATCAAATCACCACACAAGGGATAAGATATTCCACTAGGATCAACTTTCACTTCCACTTTTAAGCAGGTGCTCTCTAGAATGAATTATATCTTGTAAAAGCTGCCAAGAGAAGAACAACAACTTAGTAAGAGCCCAGTTAAACCAAACAAAGGGAAGGTCCAGTTCTCGGCCATATGGCAAGACATGGAAGAGATGGAAATATCCACATGAACATGGTAAGCAGAGGTAACCGAGAAAATACTCTCTATAATATGATTCCAATTTTACTTATCTCTATATTGAGACCGAGTAGACTCTCAAAGCATATATATATATATATATATATATAAGGTTATCGATCATATGTAGCTTAATGTCTCCTCCATCCGAGATCCCAAACCAGATCCCCGTTTTCCACCAGGGCAACATCTTCCACCAACTCACCAGGTTGGATATAATTCGAAAATAAACCAGACTTATTCTTTAAGGGTATGGACCCCAAAGGATCCTTAAAAAAAGGTCCATACCCTTAAAAAAAGTTTGGAGGTCGAAGCCTACTTTCTTTATAATACCATCAACAAACCAATTAGAGAGGTTGTCCTCTTTGGATGCAAGAAAGTACACACATTTTCACCAAGAAGAAGCAAATTAGAAACCAAATGTACTCCCCCTCAAAGAGAGGAAACAATAGAGGCATCATACCTAGCTACAAGAATTTCGCGCCAAAGACTTTGTAAACACCAATAAGCAACCTTCGTCTCTATTTACCCAAAAGGGATAGATTAACCAGTTGAAGGTCCCTAACTATTTGCTCTTTGATTTACAAATATTATCCGACTTGATCCAGTAAATTTTATATTCTCCCTTCACCCCTCCCAAAGAAACCTTCTTTGTAATCTAACAAGTTTCTTCCAAACATTTACATGCATCTTAAAAAAAGACAAGAAGAAGATGGAAATAATATTAACTACATAATTAATAAGAACCCCTAGACCACCTAATTTAACGTATATATGCTTCCACGAATTTAGCCTCCCGGTCAACAAATTGACTAAAGGGTCTCAAGTATTTTCGACCTTAGGATTAGCCCCTCTAACAAACTGTGCTTAAAAGGGAGGTTTTAATCTTACGGTGGAGGAATTCACATGCATAGGCCAAAAAGACAAGATCCACGTTAACCCATATAAGACTGCTTTTGAAGAAGTGGCCTGGAAGTCCCGAAATCAGCTCAAAATCTCTTAGGATTACGTTAATATTTTATAGATTCTCAACGATAGAGGCTAGCATTATGAGAGTATCATCTGTATATTGAAGGTGTGAGAACACCAATCGGACAATCCCACTCTAAATCCAAAGTAGAGATTGATCTCTTCGATCTTAGAAACTAAGCCACTTAGCCTCTCTGCTTAACTGACCATTAACATTTTCAAAACGATGTTTTAATTTTCGTCTAATGTTGTAATTGTTAGTACCTTAAAAGACTATTTCTAAATAAAAATAAGAAAAAAACGTTACAAAAACCATACTTAAAGAGTTTGCGGAAAATATTTGGCCTAAATTAAACCATGAAGCTTTAACAACATTGAAATTAATTTCTAGATTCAGTGATACAAAATTAGAGATAAACTTTACTTCTTTTGCTCCCCATTTAAATTTGATGTCAATTATAATTTCAATAGTTAAATAAACATGTTAAAAACACTTAACAATTACTACATTTAAAATGATTAATTATATAATAATTCAAAACATACATGTCTTAAACAAATTCAAATTACACTCTTCAACATTTGATTTCATCACACTAAACATCAAAACTAAAAAAAGAAACATAGTTAGTTTACCCCCACAATCTAGCAATACAAATTGTGTAAGCAACATTATTATAAAAACCACCCAAAATAAAAACCTTAGCAAATGAAACTTTGAACCAAACACAAACATTGTAGAATGAGCCAATGAGGAATGATCAATAAGCACGCCTACAGATAGTGAAACCATCACCAATTGAAGCAAGACAAATTTCAACACGAGTGTCACTTGCAATTGCTTCATTGAAAGCAAGTGCATCTTGTCTTATTTTTCTCTTATGAGCTAGGACATCTTCTTCAGGCAATGCAACAGTTCCACCCCAAAGAGTGTTATCATAGATGATTAATCCTCCAATCTTAATCAATTTAATAAGCCTCTCATGATAATTCCAATAGTTATGTTTGTCAGCATCCACAAAAGCAAAGTCAAAATTTCCATCATTTGAAGGCTGTGCAACATATATTTATATAGCAACATAAAATCACTAGCCAATAACATTAATTTAGTACTAGGAATAACAAAGATATGTAATGATGAATTCTTACATTTTCTATGAGTTTATCAAGAACCGGTAAAGCTTCAGACTCTATGTAATCAATCTTGTGTTCAACACCAGCCTTTTTAATAGATGGAAGTCCTATTTGGTAAGCTTTTTTGTCTGGATCCACGGCTATAATCTACCATATCAATTACAAGAATTGTTATCATCTAATAGAATTCAAACTTAAGATTTTAAGAGAAGCAGTCTCTCGGAAATGAATATGCCAACCTTTCCATCATCAGGAATGGAAAGTGCGGTGAGGAGAAGAGAGTAGCCGGTAAAAACTCCGACTTCAATTGTCTTTTTAGCATTCAACAACTTCAAAAGTATGGCTATTAGTTGACCCGCATCAGGTGCAGTGCCCATGAATCCCCTAATAAATTGAAAGACAATGACATTACTTAAATAAATTAAGTGTGTCATAATATTAATGACATTATTATATGTAATATTGACACTTCTGAAAATAACATACTCTGATAGTATTTGAAAACAACATTGACATAATAGACGTTTATGATTACATTTATTTTATTTATTTTTCAAATTATTATTGACGTCAATGTGTCACTAATATTCAATGTCGTACTTTAAGTTAACATTACCATTCCATGCATCTTAAATAATAAACTAGAATTACTACGTACATAGGGTAGCTTGCATTGGCATTCCTTATATCTTTGAGAGTCTCCGCTTCACGTGGATAAACACTCGTTTTCAGTATATACTGACAATACAAACACATGGTTTATTAAACAAATAAAATTAAAAAAATAATAAAAATGAAGGTTAAACTAATTGGAAAAATATATGAAAAAATAAAATAAAATAAAATAAAGCAAACCTTGGTCAAATCCTCAGTCTGCAATATACTTGCGTTTCTATTTTCTTTCATGTTTTTCAGTTCTCTTAATTTATTTTTAAGACTTGCAAAACCTCTTCAGCTTCAACCAGTTTTATAGGTAGTTTTTGTTTTTACATGTGGGGGTTGTGTAGTATATTGCAACTGGCAACCTCCATTCTTTCATTTCTTGATTGAACAACTTCATGCTCACTTTTCACATGCACAAAGATTGCACTTCAAGTTGGTTACTAGTAATTTTCAATTCTCTTTCATCACTTACTCGTTTTCTTTAATGTTTACCTGTTGCACCGCTCATATCAAGGGATGGCAATTGAATCGATGAAGACAAAATTCATCTAATTCATCTGCTAAAAAATTTCATCTAATTTGTTTATTAAATAAAAAGAAAAAGTTAAAAGATTGATTCAATCAATCTATTTATATATATGGACTGATTCAATTCATTTACTATATTTTAATGATTCAATAGGTTATTCTTTAAATTCAATAATTTTTTTTAAAATTAAATATTTAAAATTCCAAAAAAAAGAAATAAATATAAAATTATTTTCGAAAATAATAAAAAAACTGAAGAAAAAAAATCCAAAAAATAAAAAAGAACTGAGAAATTTTATTTTATACGGAAAAAACTGGAAATTATTTTTTTGAAAAAAAAATAGAAATTCCAAAAAAAAGTCAAAATAATTTTGGAATAAAAAATTAAGAAAACTCAAGTTTTTTTTTTCAAAAAAAACTTGAAATTGATTTTGAGAAAAATTCAAAATTTCTGAAAAAAAAATCAAAATATTATGTTTTGGAAAAATTAAACTGAAAAATACTTTTTTTTTCCGTAAAGAAACAGGAAATATTTTTTTTAAAAAAATTTAAAAATTTCGAAATAAAATCAATAAAAAACTGAAAAATACTGTTTTTTGAAAAAAATGTAAAATAAGTTTTTTGGAAAGGAAAATAAAAAAAACTGAAAACTTTTTTTTCGAAAAAAAACTAGAAATTATTTTTTTGAAAAAAAAAAGTCAAAATTCCGAAAAATGAATAGTCAAAATTATTTTTTTTGAAAAAAAAAGCTGGAACTTTTTTTTGGAAAACAGAATTAAAAGAAACTGAAAAGAAATTCAGAAAAAAACTTGAAATTTTTCTTGAAATTTTTTTTAAAAAATTCCAAAAAAAAAGTCAAAATAATTTTTTTTGAAAACAAACTGAAAAGTACTTTTTTTTCGGAGAAAAAATTAAAATCATTTTTTTGAGAAAAATAATACTAGAAATTTTTTAAAAAAATAAAAAAAGTTTATAAAAAGAAGTCAAAATAAATTTTTTTCTGAAAATAAAAAAAAACTGAAAATTTATTTTTTTTGAAAAAAATATAGTTTTTTTTAAAAAAAAAAATTAATTTTCCTAAAAAAAATAAAATAAACTGAAAAAAAAAAATTGCATTAAAATATTGTTAATGGATGTATTTTATTTTTAATAGATGAATTTGATTGGATATATTTAAAGAAGTTTTAGTGGATTGTTATTGGATTATTTTGATCATCCATCTATTAACAATTCAATCCATATTTATCAAATTCATTCATTTTTCCACCGCTACTCATGCCATCAGATTTTGAAGTGCAATTAATTAGTTCATGTTAATAATTGTTTATCAATGTGTTTTCTTTTACTAATTCTTGATTGGTTCAGTGGTAATTGGCGCTAAACTTAGTAGGGAGAACCAACGCCCGCAACAACGATGAAGAGAGATTAGAACCACTTGATGTCAGAACTGACCTCCGAACCGAACTATACTAGAAGATAAAAAATGTTTTTTTTTATAATCAGATGTTGCAGCTTCTTAATTGAATTAATGAAATTGATTTTTTGTTTAATTGCTTCATGAGCTACTACACAAATTAACATATCGATCATCATAGTTTGTTTGCACTTATGGAAAAATGACATGTGTAGATCAATATCTGCCACCATATACAAAATGATGAGATCATTGAGATGACAAATGGTTTTATTTGGACCAACATAATATTTAAACGTGAGTGGGAAACTGATAAGATGATAATGTTTAATGGCGTTTTGTCTTTGAAGATTTCCTCTTAGCTTGAGATGAGATGAAAGGGGGTTGTACTAGCAAACACTCTTATGACTAAATTAGTAAATGGACAATGTTTAGTGGTGGTTTGTGTTTGAAGATTTCCTCTTAGTTTGAGATGAGATGGATCCGTCACCACAATTTTCAGTAGAAAGTTTTCAGAAAATAATAACTCTTTGAGCTTTCATAGTTCCCATTTAAAATTTTCATTCCTTTCATGTTATAAATAGGCAAAGTCAACCGAAAACGTCAACTTCGTTGACATAACACTAACAATTTCAAGTAGTAGTAGCCAATACCTGTATAATCACGATGCACGCAATAAAAAATCTACTAATTAAAAATTTGCATTTTTAATGAGTAGTGCCATTACCTATTTTTCTTGTATGTATAATAAAAAATCAACATCAAATGAAACATATTCAACAACTTCACTGAATCAGGATATATCTAAAAGATATCAGCAACAACATTTGAGTCGTCCATATTTCTAGTCCAACACATATATTTCTCTCTATGAATAAGACTCAACAACATTTACATCTCTGTCAACGGACGGATCTTAGCTCTATCTTTATACACATGGGTAACACTCGTGAGGTTTTCTGGATCTTTGTCTTTTATAAAGCAACAACTATGTACCTTGGAGTCATATTGTACTTCGTTATGTAATTCACAAATTGTCTTTCATGATCTTTTAGACGTCCCGATATGTCATGGACATCTAAATTTTTAGTTAGTTAATGATTGTGCAACCCGCACATACATTCACCTTTCAACCGCTATCACTAGGCAGAGATCTCAGCTAAAAAGGACATTTAACTTTCATACTATAAATGTCTTATGAGTAATTATTGCTTTCAGATGCATTCTTCTTTTTGTTATTTCCTCATCTCTCACAACCCATAATCAGTTTATCTTTCCTCCGTCGTTTCTCATTTGTATTATCATAACAAACAATGACAACACTTATACCATGCTTTTTACCAACAGTCGGTGTCCATGCTAATACTTCAAATCAAAACTGAAATATTTGTCATATACAACATATAAAGAATAAACTATCAATATCATATAGACGGGAAAACATTTAAATTTTAAAATTCTTACATAGAAAACATACGTTAGTGGTGAAGAATTGCGTAAAATTTGTAGAAGACATTGATGATTCTGGACCACACAAGTAAAACATTTTTCTGCTGCATTATCAAAAATTTGAAAATAGGCACACAAAAAATAAAATTGGAAGTTTTAGTTGCTTACTGCAAATTCCAAAAATTTATGATATATTTTTTCGGTTTTTTCTAGATAAATATTGAAATTTTCAAAATTGTCGATATTTATTCATCGACAATTCTGTTATTTCTGATGTAAGTGCAATATTCTTTCTAGAATATATCAAATTTTCTAACAGAAATTTTTTCTAGAATATTTTTCCTAAAAAATCAAATAATTCGTATGGAAAATTTGGTTTTAACTAACATAAATTTTGAATTTCACAACTTAATAAAAGTGATTTTTTTTTCTGAATAAATAATAGAAAAAATTTTATCATTAAAAAATATATAAAAGTGTCAAATATAAATGGAGGATGACATAAATGGAAGATGACACGTTAAAATTTTAAAATAAAACTTTCGAGAATTTTACATGTCACCCTCTAAATTTTACATGCCGCCTACTCTCCTATATTTTGATTCTAATTTTACTCTTGATGAGATACAAAGAATTTATAGACGAAATTTTCTGTAGAAGGGTTGAAATTTTCGGTACCATTTGAAATTTTCAGTACACCTCTGCCAAATTTCTAGTAAGAGTGAATTTCCGGTAGTGTATTTGAAAATTCTGGTGTATCAGAAATTTCAAATTTCCAGTCAGTATTGAAAATTTCATTATAACTAAAATTTTTGGTAGATTTAAATTTTAGGTTTTTTCAACAGTTGAGATTTTACCGACACTTTTGGAGGGTCCTGATTGCATTGATACATTTGTGAGGTCTAGAATGGATCACCATTTGTATAAATAGGGGGTCTTAGGGTTTTTAGGTAACATATCTCAACAAAATGTCTCTTCCTCAATTTCTGATTAAGGCAGAAGTGTATTACAATGAAGACAAACTTCCTGTTGAATTCAAGCTTCTAGATGGCTCTGACTCCTTTGACACCTTGGAAGAAACGTTGCATGGTTTGCTGCCTGATTCTAATAACAAAAGGGTGACAAAAATCAAGTTTCGGGAGGATTGGCTTGATACAAATGGAATGGTGAAATACAACCTAATCGAGTTGAAGAATGATGAAGATGAAAAAGCCATGTGGAAATTATTTCGACGTAGGATAACTAAAGGTCCGATCGAGTTGGACTCACAAATCCGAAGATCTGTCAACGATATAATGAAGATGTTGAAGGGTCCAAAGTCATTCGGTAGCGCCTATGTTTTCATGTTTCGAAGTACTGTTTATGTTTGGTATTTGTCGTGTGATGTTTGTTAACTATGTTTGTTTGTTATTCATGTTATTTTATTTTCTTTATCAAATCAAAACATGTACTTGCAAAAAGATTATGCAATAAAAAAGATGTATGTTTGTCACATAATATACATATAATACAATCATAAATAAATAAATCTACATAGGCCCTCCCCGGGCAACATCAGTCAACCTAGCTAAACCTGTATAAACCTCACCATTAGGGTTCATCAACCCTGTGAGGTTATCTAAGTGAACGGTGATAAGATGTAGGCGGTTGTCCTGGTCACCCGCGAGAGGTGTTGGTGGTGGTGGCTCGGGAGAATCCCTAGTACCTGAAGGCCCAAAAACACCAGATGATGCAGGCGATGGTATGACCCGAGAGTGCGACTTTTCGCGTTAAAAAGTGACGGGCGAGAGAATTGAATCGGAATTCGAATCTCTGGATCAAAACAATTTACTCTTTTGATTTGTTTTAAAGATGCCGCGAGCATCAAGCTTTATTGTTTCCAAAACAAGAAAAATGAGATGAAAAAGGGAAAAGCTGCAATACCCTCAATAAATATGATATGCAGTACGACTAGCGTGAATTAGACGCAACGCATTGGGGAGATTCTGGGCAAGGGGGTTTGTTATATAAAGGGAATGGATGTGGCACCCTAAATATATATAGTTATCTGTAGCTTTATATATGAATATTTTGATATGTTTGTGTGTTTTAATTTGTTATGCTATTCTTGGGAAAGTTCTCCTTTGGATTTTAAGAAGGGTAGATTATGTGGGATCCTAGGTTTTGTTATTATTATGCTCGCAAGGATCATTGGGATCCTCTACATACATATCCCTTAATGGGAATCAGAGCATTTGTAGCTCGGATCTAAGGGATCTATGGTTTATTTGGTTTGAGGGAGAAAGAAGTATGCTCGCCAAGGATGAGACCTTATGCCTACGTATTCTCAAAGGGAGGTTGAGAAAGTCAGAGCAATCGTAGTTCCCACTTATGCTAGTGGAAGCAACGGGTGTTATTAAGAGACAAAGACAAATGTCATCTTAATGAAAAATGTATCTAATCTATTTCGTCACATACATTTTGAAGGTTTTGATTGATTGAATCTTTCATCGTAAGTATTAGGTGTTTTGCTTGGGTGTACAAGCGTTACCACTTACGAGTTAAGAAAGATGTTCGAAAGATGATTGAATCTTTAATTATAAGTATTAGGTGTTTTGCTCGAGTGTACAAGCGTTACCACTTACAGATTAAAAGATTTTTTTGTTTGAAAAGAGTGTGATTTAAAAAGTATTTGATTGTATGTGATGTGATAGATGAGATACTTCTTCCATAGAGATGATAAATGTCTAAATCTCGAGGAGAAATTGATTATGGATTAGGGGATGCTTTTAAGAAGCCTGTGAGTCCTTGTATTGTAAGCCCAAGAGGAGACATTCTGAGGGTCATCGAGGGTCCTTGTATTGTGAGCCCAGGAGAAGGCATTCCGAGGGTCATCGAGGGTCCTTGTATGAAGCTCAAGAGGAAGCTATAGGGTATGGATGGATTTAGCTTTAAGAGTGGTTTCACCGGGAAACCATCCTCTTAGGATTCAAGAGTGATTTCACTGGGAAATCATACTCTCAAGGTTCTATCCTAGCGCGGGTGATTCTTTGTATTGGAAGCCCAATAGGAGGCTGTTAAGAGATTTCCAGGTCTCTTTCTTGTTTGATGCCCAAGAGAAGGCTAAACTCAACGAGGGAGTTCTTTTGAACGAAGCCCAAGAGGAGGCTAACTCAGCAGGGGAGTGTTGTCTTATATGAAGCCTACGAGGAGGCTAAACTCAATGAGTGAGTTTTCTTATATGAAGCCTAAGAGGAGGCTAACTTAATAAATGAGTTATCTTATACGAAGCCTAAGAGGAGGCTAAAGGGAATCTAGTTGTTGGACTAGTTGTTATGTTATAACTGAACAGTTATATGAACAAGTGTGTGATGTGTATTCACAGGAGTCTATGAAGGAAATATAAACAAGTGTATAAAACAAGCAATGAAAGCAAGTGTAACTTGAATATGTACAAAAGGTTTGGGACTTACACCTTAAGGGAGGCCCATTGGTTTTAAGAGCAGTTTCACCGGGAATAATGCTTCTCTTAATACCAATGAAATCAGTGTATAAACAAGCGGATGAAAACAAACGAACGAAGTTTGTTTATGCTTGAATATTTACAAAGATGATTTAGTGCGTACAAGGAAATGAATATGTACACGGAGGGTGATTATGTACAAGGAAATGAATATGTACATAGGAGGGTTGGGACTTACACCGTGAGGGAGGCCCATGATCAATTTAAGAAATTCAAGGAGAAACCTGGTTTGGTTTATCTTTAAATCTAATTGATCATGGAAAAAGGTGTGTAAGTTTAATGAAAAGTTTTTGAAAAGGTTTTGAAAATGATTTTGAAAAGTGAAGGATATTCACAAGAAGTTTTGAAAAAGATTTAAGTTTGAAATTTGGAAAGAAAACATTTTTTGGAAAGTATTAAAAATACTTAAAATGTCTCATTTTTAACTTAATAAAAATATAATCAAAAAGAAAATATTTTTGGATTTTTTTGACATAATCATAAAATAGGTATATTAAATGACAAGTATGCAAAAAATCATCTCAAAATGAGAAGTTGATTAGTTTTTGAAAATGTTGAAGTTTGCTAGAAACTTGAGAAAATTAGTGATAAAAAAGAGTTTTTGGTCCAAAAGAGGTTTGAACCTTGGACATTTGGCTTAGAAGTGAAGAGTTTTTCATGTGCTTGACTTGTCATTTAACCACCTTGTTTAGAAGGAGTTTTGAAAAAATGAAGTTTGAAAAAAGGTCAGAAGTTGGGTACTTCTGAAGGGGTCAGAAGCTGACTTGCTTCTAGAAGGATCAAAAGCTAGCTTGCTTCTGGAAGAAGAGGGCTTAGAAGTTGGCTGCTTCTGGAGCGCTTTGGAGGCTTGCTGTTTCTGGGGCGTGAGAAGGAGAGTGGCTTCTGGATGCATGAGAAGCTGGCTACTTCTGGATGGATGAGAAGCACGTTGCTTCTTGAGGTAGAAACACTAGAAGTGCTTCTAAAGAGTGTAGAAAATGAAAGTTTCTAAGGATAGAAGCTTGATGCTTCTGGGGATAGAAGCATTAGAAATGCTTTTGAAGAGTGTAGAAGTGGGAAGCTTCTAAAGGTAGAAGCTTCAGAAGTACTTTTGGAGGCTGAGCCTCAGAAGTGCTTCTGGAGAAGCAAGCATCAGAAGCTTGCTATGCCTTTTATAAAAAAAGGTTCCAAGGGGATTCAAACCCTAGACCTTGAGGCGAAGGAAAGGTTTAATGCGTGATGGCTTACCACAGGGGTGGCTATACATCCATTGTTTTAATTCAAACCACAAATATATATATTAAACCAAGTTTTAAATTTTAAAACTCCCACTTCATCTTCTTCGTGGAAACGGCATCAAACGTCCATGGCTTCAAATCTGAACATCCTTGATACTTCATCAATTTTGGAAATTCAAAATACAAATTTGTCTAGAATTTCATCATGATTCTAACCAGATAACTTATTAAAGCTAATAATCAGAGATGAGCACGAATTTTGATGATCCCAATTTAAACCCTAACTGATTACATGAATAATTCTATGAACTCAGTTAATTTTAGTTTAAATTAAGAATCCAGATAGCTTTAGTGATATAATATCTACATCTTCCTTTTCAAATTTGAAGCTAAAGATGCATGTATGGAGGTATCAAAGTTTCAAAAACTCACCTCTTGGTATGAAATACCAGGTCGAGTATGGTAGCTTCCAGGTACAAAGTGATGATTGAAAAAGCTTCCCTGAACCTCACTGAGTATGTTTCTACTCTTAGATTGCTCTGAAAGTTGCGGGAACTCTCTGACCAAGTCAAGTTGCAGGTTGCTAGTTTGAAAATGGAAGATGATGATGGAGTTGTTCCAGAACTTGTTTAAGTGTTTGGACAGTCTCTATATGTTGTATAGGATGTGTCTGAAGTGTAAAATCAAGACAAGCACGAGTGATTTTCAAGTTTGGATGTCTTGGCTCAAAACTTGCACAAGTGGAGTTTTATGGAGAAAACTGACTCTTGGCTTGTTTTTGGATGATTTAAAGTTTCAAACAACTTCTAAATGATGTTTAAAAGATATTGGAAGCTTAAGTTTGCTCAGAATTTGCAAAGCTTGAGACTTGCAAAATTCTCCTTCTTAGAACTTTGAAACTTGGAAATCAAGAAAGAAAAAAGGAAAGCTTGGATTATGATTGGTTTGGTGTAGTTTGAAATGAAGAAATGACCTCTATTTATAGGCCAAAAATTCTGAATGACAAGATAAGGTTATCATTGAGAGAGCTTGCAACTTGGCTTAAGTGGCAAGAAGGAATCTTTTGCATTTATGCAAATAGTTACTTTCTAACCATGGTTAAAATTTCTCCTTGATCCAATCCTCTTCTCAATCATGTCTAACTGATATTTATCAGTTATAACCTATCTATTAGTGGTGACAAGGCTTCTAGAAAGAGAGGTTTGTGAAAAATGACTTAGAGTTCTTGAAAA
Source organism: Vicia sativa (assembly GCA_021764765.1). Lineage (NCBI taxonomy): Eukaryota > Viridiplantae > Streptophyta > Magnoliopsida > Fabales > Fabaceae > Vicia > Vicia sativa. The sequence goes on along the minus strand of CM038796.1, from coordinate 116,080,615 downwards.
ATGACTTGTAATTCATGGTTATGGAGCTCTAAGTTTAATTTTCAAAACCTTAGCTACACAAAGTGTTTTTTCAAGTCCTTCGAAATTTTAGAAAGCTTGTAACAAGACCTACAACTTTCATGTTTTGAGGTTTTCCTGAATCACAAAGGATCTAGGTGAAAAATGGCCATGAAAGTAAGGAAAAACCATGTTTTTTAACACTTGAAAATTTTTCTAAGTGTTAGAAAAAATTCAAATCTTGACTTTTTGGTGACCTTTTCACATTTCTTGATTTTTTTATGATCATGATGGATTATTTGAAATGTTTTTATGATTGAAAAAGTTTAGTCTTGAAAAAGTTGACCAAAAGTCAAAGTTTGACTTTTTGAGTAGATGAATTTTCATCAGATGATTCAGAATTTGTCAGATGAAGAAACATGTATTTTGCAATGTTTTGAACCAAGAAATTAGATCAAGATGTTGAATTTAAGATCAATCTTCAAGAAAATAGGTCATCCATTGAGCAGAAAGTCAATGATTCACTATTTTCGATCAAAACCCTAATTGGTCGATTCAAGGTAGATCATGAGAAAAAGTTGGGAATTTGGAGATCAAATGTTGATGATTGATTAAGAAAGATCAATTGAGGTGAGTGGATACTCAAACCTTAATTGATTATATATTGAATAGATGAAATCTTGATAAAACCCTAACTTTGACTTTTAGGAGCACACACACGATCTATCTTGTTCTGAAACTGTTAGTGATGCAGTGATGCACATGTGAACAATGTAAGGTGGTATCTTAGGTCAAAAATTGGGGTATGACAGCGACACACTGTGGAACCACTCCAAGTATCCATCATCACACTGCCCAAACTGCTAAACCTTAACAGCTGTATCAATGATCTCACAGGGAGAGTTGAGGATATGAATCTGAAACCATCAATCAATGCCACCAGCCAGAGCCTCTAGAAACGGACGAGGGATTCCCTGTATATAATCATACTGATGTAGACACCTCTCAGACAAGTGTCTAGCCACATGACTCTCCCATCTGACATACCCTAAATATAAAGCAGATATCTCAAAAGGACGATGAGGGCGGTGAGATGTATACGGTGTCATCCAGCCTCCTCTTGTACTCTATCAAACCTCCTGGAATGGCTTGTTTGGCCTTCCATCTCTTCACATATGGATCAATATCCAGAACATGTTGGATCTTCCGCTCATAGATGTGAGGAAAGTGCTCGTATATCAACAATGCATAAATAAATACCATCAAATAAATTCACCCAAATAATTAATAAAAATCATCAAATAAATTATAATATATTTGTTACAAGCTGAGGTAACCAGCAAGCTGCCTGGTGTCTAGACGAGATGAAACGTCAAGTTCGTGTACAACATCGTCAAGACCGTCACTCTCTAAGCCCAACATGGAGTGTCAAGGGTGCTGAACAGAGACAAGTATCGAACATCTATATAAACTCCATACTTATCCGTAAAGAGAGTACATGCCACCAGATGTAACATGCATGCCCTAACGGCAGCCTGGTACCTCTCTGCCTCAACAAGCTCCTTATACGTACTCGTCAACCAAGACATCTGAGGTTGAAATCTTTGAGTCTCACCAAACTCATGTAGCACCTCCAACTCATAAACCTCTAAAGCATCCAGAACCATGCGCACTGCTATCGTCTTGTCCCTATAAACTGGTATAAAATGTACTAGGAACCAAAATGTGAAAGAGAGCAGCCACGTCATCTATAGTCACTGTCATCTCTTCAAATGGAAGATGGAAGGGTGATGTCTCTGGGTGCCATCTCTCAACAAAATCTGACAACAAGGAGGCGTCTATCATAGTCAAGGAACATCCAACAAAGTCTAGAAGATAGAAATATTCAACTATCATCTTCACCTCCTCAGGCATGAGACTCTTGGGGAAGTTCTTCAACTTCGAACCATGAGAAGTGACCTTCAACACCAGATGCTCCTGTAACAAATAATAAAATTAAAAAAATTACTATACATCAAATCTCATAATAAAAATAAAAATTACGCATTTAAACAAAACCAAGAATACATACCTCGCCCTGCCATATCGTATAAGCGACATGGTTCACATATCTTGTCAGCACGGACTTGTCGGAAGGTCCTCCAAGGAAACCTCCATGAGTGTATACTGATGGTTATGTAGAAACATAATTCATGGTGTCTGTATCAGTGGGGGACACCATGTCAACTCACTTATCAACAACCTTCAACAACACAGGCTCCTGCAACACGACATTGTCCTCCTACAACACAGGCTTCTCAACTATTGGCTCCTCAACTATCGGCTCTTCAACTATCGGCTCCACAGTAGGAACAAGAGTCTGAACCTCCACAACATGAGTTTGTACCTCCTGCGTAGGTGCCAGCACTTCCTCAGCGTCTCTAGTAGTCCGACTGTGGGGTGCACGGAACCCCACCCCCGCCTGCTGCTTAACCATCAGTTTTCGGTGAGAATAGGTCGGAGGAAGACGTCCAACACGTAGCTCTGAAGACTTTACCTCGTCAATAACTCGAGCTTCAACATCAGCTATATCGATGGTCCATCCCGCAATAGAACCGTCTCTGCCTCTAGTCCTCACTGCAATATAAGAAAATATAAGAAAAATATAAATACCGGAAATAAATTTCCGATATTTTTAAAAAAAAATATTGAAATACTGAAAATTTCAAAATTTTTAGTATTTTATTATACACCAAAAATTTTAAAATTTCCGATATTATTGGTTAATGAAAATACCAAAAGTGTATTATAACGGCCGCAAACCTACCGTTGAATTGAAGCTCCCAGATGGATCTGAGTCCTTTGCCGCATTGAAGGAAACGTTGAACGAGTTGCTGCCTGATTCCGAGAACAGAAGAGTGACAAAGATCGAGTTTCGAGAGGATTATATTAGTACAGATGGTTGGATGAAATACAACCTAATCGAGCTGAAGAATGATGAAGATGTGAAGGCCATGTGAAAATCATTTTGTCATAGGATAACCAAAGGTCTGATCGAGTTGGACGCGGAGATCTGAAGATCTGTTGATGATATAATGAAGTGTCTAAAGCGTCCAGATGAATATGAATCCGGTAGTTCCTAGGTGTTCATGTATCGGAGTACTGTTTATGTTTGTTGTTTGTCATCTGATTTTTGTTAACTTATTCGAGTTTCTTATTTGGGTTATTTTGTTTTCTTTATGTAATCGAAAGAAGAAGTACTAGCTAAAAAATATGATGCAATAAAGTAATGTCTGTTTGTCACGAAATACATATAATAATACAATAATACAAAGAAAACTCTACATACGCCCTCCACGGACAATGTCGGCCAACTTAGCTAACCCTTGATACACCTCACCATCGGGGTTCAGCATCTCCATGATGTTATCTAATGTAACTACAATGATCTGTATGCGGGTGTCCTGGTCATCTACTGGAGGAGGAGATGGTGGTGGTGGTGGATCAGAAGCATCTCTGGTACTTGAAGGCCCTAGGACATCATATGCTGGAGCCGGTGGTGTGACCCAAGGGTGTGATACACTAAGGAACCACTCCAGGTATCATCCTCGCATTGCCCTGACTCCTGCACCATGACGGATGCATCCATGATCTCACGGGGGAGGTGAGGATGTGACTCTAAAACCACCAATCAATGCCACCATCTGGGGTGCGTGGTACAGGATGTGGGATGCCCTGGATATAACCATACTGGCGTAGACACCGCTCAGGCAAGTGCCTATCCACATAGCCCTCCCATATGACATGCCCTGAATATAACGTAGATACCTCAAAAAGGATGGTGAGGGCGATAAGCCGTGTATGGTGTCTAAATGACATCCTTCAGGGTCAGAGCATCCAGCTTCCTCCTATACTCTATCACACCTCTAGGATGGGTCTGTTTGGCCTTCCACCTCTTCGCACGTGGATCTCTGGCCGCCACTCGCTGGATCTTCCAGTCACAGATGTGAGGGAAGTGCTCGTATATCCAACACTACATAAATAAGGATAAATAAAGTATTATATGAAAACCTAATAATTATAAAAAAAAATATCTAATAATTTATAATATACCTGCAACAAGCTCAGGTAACCAGCAAGTTGTCTGGTATCAGGACGAGAAGCAACATCAAGCACCATGTACAACATCGTCAAAGCCGCCACTCCCCAAGCCCAAGTGGGATTATCCAGGGCACTGAATAGAGACAGGTAATAGACATCAATGTACACTCCAGACTTGTCCGCAAAGAGAGTACGTGCCACCAGACGTAGCATGTACGCCTTAGCGGCAGCCTGAAACCTACGTGCCCCCACCAATGCCTTATATGTAGTCCTCAACCAAGACATGTAGAGGTGAAATCCCTGAGTCTCCCTAAACTCGTGTAGGACCTCCGCATCATCCACCTGCAACGCATCAACAACCATGCGCAACGCTGTCGCCTGATCCCTATGAATTGGTGTGAAAAACGTACCAGCTATCGGTAGGTGGAAGAGAGTATCCACATTATCCAACGTGACTGTCATCTCCCCAAATGGAAGATGGAAGGAAGATGTCTCTGAGTGCCACCTCTCAACAAAAGCTGATAGCAGGGGACATCCAACATCGTCAATGAGCATCCAGCAAAGTCCTCTAGTCTGAACTCCTCAACTATCCTCCTCATCCGCTCAGGCATCAGAGTCTCGGGGAAGTTCTTTAACTTCGACCCATGAGAAGCGACCTTCAAAGTAGGATGCTCCTAAAACAAAACAACACAATTACAACAAATTAGTATACATCAAACAATGTAATACAAATAAAAAATTAAGCGTTAAACCAAACCAATAATACTTACATCGCCCTGCCATAACCTATACGCGACATGGTCAACATAACCCGTCAATACAGACCTTTCAGAAGGTCCTCCAGGTAAACCACCATTAGTGCACACTGATGGCTCAGTAGATGCAACAGTAGTGGTGTCTGTATCAACACGAGACACCATATTCACTCCCTTCTGAACCGGCTCCTGCACCACCGCCGGAACCACCTCCAACACCACCTCCTGAACCACCTCCGGCACCACCGCCGGAACCACCTCCGACACAACCTCCTAAACCACCTCCGACACCACCTCCTGCACAGGCTCCTACACCACCTCCTTCACAGACTCCTGCACCACCTCCGGAACCCACTCCTCAGCAACCGGCGCTTGAACCACTGGCTCCGGTATAACTACCTGGTCAATTGTAAGAACAAGAGGGTCCACAACTGCCATAGAAGCTCTGGCAATCCGTCGACGAGGTGCACGAAACCCCGACGCGGCCTGCTTAGCCATGTGTTTCCGTTGAGAATCAGTCGGACGACGACGATCAACCTGCGCCTCTGAGATCTGTGTCTCATCTACTGCTCGAGCCACAACATCTGCTCGATAATAGTCCTGCCTGAAATAGAGTCGTCTCTGCCTCTAGTCCTCACTGCAAGCAAAGTCAAGAATCATGGAAAACTTAGAATTTTTTGGAAAAAAAGAAAAAAATAGAAAATACCAGAAATTTCAAAATTTCCGGTATTTTAGGCGTACCAAAATTTTCGAAATTCCGGTATGAGCATCAAAAGAATATACCGTAAATTTCGAAATTTCCGTGCGAAAATATCAGATATTTTGAAATTTACGGTAGGTGATACCAGAAATTTCTAAAAATCCTGTACAAAATACCGGAAAATTTAACAAATATACTAGAAACTTACTTGTTTTCGCGAAAATTTGGGTAGCGCTCTCAAATTTTCGGTATCCTTCAAATTTTTTCAAAAATCCGATGTACTGACAATTTCAACAATAAAGAAGGTTTGGGAAAAAATGACTTTTTATATAAATTAGGGAATGTCAGGTACAAGTGGGTGTCGAAACAAAAATTCTCTAGTTAATCTTTGCACACATTCTTTTCAAAAGCCCAATTTCGGCACCAGTTAATCTTTGCACACTCCTTTCTTAGTCATACTAATCAACTAACCTCTAGTAGAAGAAAAAAACTCACCTCTGGCAACCATAAATCTCCACCAAACACTCAAACGAAATACAAAACAAACAAAGAACAACAAATAAATGGTTTAGTTGTAATTTTTTCTTTCTATTTTATGAATATTTGAATTTCAATCTTATCATTTCTATTGGTACAATTTTTTCATAAGTCTATTTTCATAATTTTATTGAACTAAACAATTAATCATAAATATATTTAAAAATATAGATTTCATAAAAATTAAAATATATTAACCATAAATACTTTTTCATGTGGTATCATGTCAGAAAAAAAATTATGTAGACGTTTATTAATCAAATAAAGGTTGACCTAATCGTATGAAACAAAAGTATAATTCTTTAATTTTAAAAACACATACATGCGATTTTTTTATAGGTACTAACTCAAATCTATAAAGACAAATAAAAGATATATAATCTTCTTTTTTTTCAACCAAATCTTGTTATTTTCATATCTTAATGTAGTTGAAATTGTTGATTATTTATAAGGACACGTTGAAATCTCAATTCAATTCCAATGTGACTCAAAGAGAGTATAGTTCAAATCTTAATTAATGACAATTCAACATACTGTCGTTGAAATTGCTTTTAAAGGGACATGATCGAGTGACTTTATAGCACAAACTTTCAACTACATATGGTCCATTAAAGTTCGTTTTTGTTTGAAAAATTAGAGATACATTTAATATGCTCCGGTGCATCTTCAAATCTACGATTAACTTTTAACACTGTTTTTTTAACACTTAGTATAAATATGTTTTAAATAGAAAAATTAAAATGAATATACTATTTCAATAGTTTTTTTTTTTTACTAAAGGTTTATTAATACCGATTGGATTGATAAGTTTAATTCAATAAATAGCGCTTCATTCACTAAAATACCTGTATATATATTTCATTTATCGATATTATATAAGAATTAGATCTCTCTCGTTGATTCACATTTAGCGGTCGCCTGCACTCCACTCAAAAAATAAAGAAGGGTTCTAATTGTCTTCTGAAGCATGACTACGAGTTACATGTATTCTTTTATACATACTTGCAAAGTTTCACCTCATTCATTTGAGTGCGAATTTTTTGTAGTTCCCTTCCTTTGCTCATTAGAAAATCATAATCAACGTCTCATAAGTCTTAATAGGAAGATCATCTTGAACCTTTCATCTATTCCTGATTCAATACGTGGAAATCGTCTTTTGATTCTCGCAAATTTTCCATTGAATTTCTATAGTTTATATTGTTGCCACGTCGCAGCCATTTTCTTGTTAGATCGGTTTCGACGGTCATAAGAGTTTCATATCTACTTTTGCAGATATCTTTTTCGATAATTTATTAAAAAGTAGCTCGTACTCACAACGAAACAAATGATCTTCAATCAACTATTCACATTCTATAAGATAACACTTCGTCAATTCACATTTTTGTAAACGAATAACCTCTACAATATCAAGATCTTCAAGATTCAATTGCCTCCACTTATTGTTCAAGATTCTAAGTTGATCCCTACATTCTAGCATCATCTTACTCCACCTTCTTCCCGATCTTCAAGACTAGCGTCATAACATGACTTCCAACAATTGTAAGCCTCATTAGGAGCATCGAATGTGAATTCCATTATAGATATAAAAATTCATATAAATGCAATCCACACACATGAAATTTGCTATAGATTTGCTTATCATTACCAAGGAACATTAATTGCAAGTCTTACAATGTTCTCTCATCTTTGAAAGTATACTTCATTTTATATTCACATATGTATAAAAGACTTATATATATAATCCTAGAACTTCTTTACCCACTCAAGGTTATTCAACATCATCATCAGGTAGTTCTAGCATTGATGGCGACACCCTCTTCCTTATGCCATTTTCACCGCTAAAAGACGAAAAGGTGTTTACAATAAGTATTACTTCTCGGTCGTTTTTCCAACCACCACCTCACCACATTCTTGGAAACCTCACACTTGAATATACACTTTAAAATTGAAGCAATACTCTGCACCTTAGGATCATCATGAGGTTCATTATAGGAAGGAGGTGAGACACGTGGATTTCACCAAAGTTAAACTCATCACCAACTTGCATCATTTTTATCCTAGTAAAGACATGTTCACTATCATTCTTATATATCGCTCGGGTCTATAATTGGAGTATCTAAATTTGGGTTCTCTAGATTTTCCATACTTAACAAAATATTGAAAACTTAAGAAACGAATGAAGGAAGATTAAGCAAATACCTCATGTAATGCAGGTGACTAAGGATTCAAATGAAGAATGCAAAAGAAGCTCTAACAAGAAAATCAAAAACCCAAAAATTTCAGCAAAAATCAAGTCATTCATATGCAAAACCCCCTCTAATAGAAATCAAGAAATGGAGAAGTCAAAAGTGGAAATAAAGTCTAAGTTACCCCTTCATATGCACAATGTGCGCCAAGTGCAACGACCATAATTCAACATAGATAGTCAATCATATCCAATGACTCAAATGGAATCTTGAATCTATAAATGCACTTGAGAAGGCACCTACCTACCATACACATGTAGGTACACGTGGAGGCCTACGTCGTAAGAACGTCCCTTCTGCGCAAGGAGCACTAAATGCATATGTTTTTAATACCAAGTACCTACACTCAACGACACTACCCAACTCTCTTTTCCTGCGATACATTTTCAATGGACAAGCTACGTCAACAATTCATATTCTCATACTGCACTAATTGAGTTTTACTTCAACACTCCTCGCTTCAAAGTTTGATAACAATGACTTGGAAGAGAATGTTTTTGGTTGGCTAAATGACCATTAAAATTGACCCAAATCATAGGCTCAATTCAACAACTAGAGCCTCATTCAATATCGCATACGCGGACCTTCATTTTTGAATAATACATAGGAGCAATGTCTCCATCTTTGTCTCGATCATTGAGCATCTTTTTAATATAAATTTGACTGAGTCTCACCCAAATATTCTTTTACGCATATTTACAAAATTCCATTTCATTTAAACAAGAACTTTAATGTTAGAATGTTAACTTTTTACGAGGGTTACATCTATTTGCAGAAAAGTCATAACCAAGTATCTCAAAACTTTTAATACATTGGTCATCTTCAATTTTTCATTTATTCCTAATTCTATTGCGAAATAGTAACTAATTAATAGTAATTCTATTTAAATAGTTTATCGATCAAATATTTTTTTCACATCCTATTTACACCAAAACAATTCATATCCACATTTTTACTCCTAGTAGACGCATTAAAGGATGATTTCAGAAAGCAAACCCATTTTCTCTATTTAGACTGTCAGCTGTCCTAAAATTATACTACTCCATAGCCACATAAATTAGTGTCGTAGTAGGTTGGTGGTCCCCTAAATTGATTTGGTGCTGTACATATGAATTAAAATTTGCATGTGGAGATACAATGGGGCCAACCGGTGTGCAATATTATAAGGGCATGGGATTTGTTGTGGACCTTAGTGGATTCTATTCTATCACATTTTGTAGGTTTTCTGTGGAAGAATTAAACAGCATTTACTTGGTTTACCCTACCAGGACCTTCCAGCAAATCTCATAATTTAACCTTTACTTTCATCATTTTGTTCAAAACTTTATTTATATTATAAAAAACTTGAATTTCTTCTTTGAGTAATGAATAATCATGACTCCATACTATTATTATATGTGCAATCACAATTTATAACTCTGCCTTAGAAAGTTTGTTGTTTGAGTGGGAATACATTTAGCTGAAATAAATTTTGCAAGCCTTAATCATAGTCTGATACAAACTTTCAATGCCTAATTAAGATAACTCTTTATTATTCATCATTATTGTTGAAAAATTGAAAGATTAATCAAATCAAGATAAATGATCTTTAGCCAAAATAATTCACAATGAAATAATGATTTAATTTGATAAAAAAATAAAAAAATCAAACACAATAATTTATTTATTAAGTTCGATGAAACAATTTTCTCTACAAGAGAGAGCATCTCTATGATTCATTATACTTCTAAAAATGATAACAAAAGATTACAAGTGAGTTATAAGAAAATCACTAAAATTTCTAAGAACAGACGCTATTTTTTGTTCTGTATTTTTCAACCTCACCAATTCTCTATATATGAATCACATAAATTCAATCTGTTTCTCAATTTCCCTCAGATATCTTCAAGAATTTTTCAAATTCCAAGAACACGCTCTTAAAAATTTACCCTTGATCTCTAACATTACTTTTAGGATTCTCAAACTCTTCTCTTTGTCTTGAGCTCTAAAATTCTGAAGGTTGTTAAGACAATAATGATAGATATACATATTTATAATTATTGAAACCTTAACAAATGGATCCATGAACCAAAACAACGAAGGTCGATACATCATAATTGAGAAAATCATATGTGAGCTCCGACAAACCAAATGCCAGTCGGACTCGGACCCACTAATGCACCAATGGCTCTGGCACCAAACTAATTTTTGACTTCTGCAATCTCAAAACATGTTTTTTTTCTTTGCATCACTTATGATTTTAATGCGCACTTCAACAATCTCCACTTTGACTTGAAACTGAGGTGATGTCAATTTATCTATCAGCCACCTTGCCGCCATCTACCGATTCAACATCTATTGAATTTTTTTTTTTCAAGTTCAAGCATCACTAACCTTGTTCTCGCCACTTGCATCCACTAGCTTTCAACAACATTTGTCGACTTTAGTAGTCTAACGAACCAAAAAGTATGGTTCTTCAACCACCTTTGGCTCCACCTACTTTCAAATGTCTCCCTGGAGGTCCCTATTATAGAGTTTTGCAACCATTCAACCACATTCAAAGCATAACACCAAGGTCTGCATAATTGTCATTTTAAGATGATATAATCTATATCCTTACCTTATAACAAACCAAATGATAATCTGAGACCTCTGTAATCATTCCTTCACTACTACTAGTATCCATAACAAAAACCTGAATATTAAATTGAGTCTTATCTGCCACAGTTTCGAAAAGCTTTATCCTCACGTCTTTACTATTTTTCCTCTGATTGGATTCACTAAAATCAATACATCTGCAATTGATGGACTTCGATGCTTCTAGTTCCATTCATAACAACTCATAATTCTTCTCACCTCTTAGATAACCATTGGAGATACATCCTACAATCTCAAAAATATATCAAACATATCTATAAATCAAACAGCGGAACCCTTAAGCTCATTGTGGATAAACGACCAACTTTTACGAATTTTTAAAAAGCCCTCAACGGGAAAATGTTGTTTCGTCATTAAAAATATACATAAAAAAGAGTAAAAAAGTGAATATCATGAACGATAATAATGAATTATCAACTATATATATATATATATATATATATATATATATATATATATATATATATATATATATATATATATATATATATAATATAAACAATAGAAAAAACATGTATCATATATCGTATTCAATGAATCAACAATGTCGACAAGAACAATGTTTAACATGTGTTTCATGACATAATACCCATACTGTAACCCCAGGTTGTTTCCTCGTCTACAATTTTAAAAATAATTTCATAAATATAACCACACATGAATGTAACAAAATATATATATATATATATATATATATATATATATATATATATATATATATATATATATATATATATATATATATATATATATCGAATCTTAAATACATAAAGTAACATCCAAAATATATATAATTAGATCATAATTTAACCAAAAAAAAATTAAAAAATCACATGGTTAAATAAAATGGCTTAATTACAGTTTTAGTCCCCCTATTTTCTTTGATTCACAAAAGGACAAAGCTTAGATACAATTCTCTAGGTGTGATTTTTACTTTGTTCCAATAAAAATATGACAAATATACTTAAACATCATTTAAGGAGTGAAAATATGAGCAATTTGCATGAAAATATGAACAATTTGCATACGTGTAAGAGGAAATTCTACACTTGTCATATTTTTATTGGAACAAAATAAGAACCACGCCTAGAGAATTATATCTAAGTTTTGTCTTTCACAAAATTGATTCCCTTATTTTAAATTTAAACAGTTTTGGTCCCTATATTTTAGATTTAAACAATTTTGGTTCACTTCTCATTCATTTGCACTTAAAATTTACTATGTTTTCATTTTTTAAAAGATAAACTACTTATAAAATATGACAAATCATCTTATATAAACCTACTATTAAACTTTGTAGATAAATATTTAAGTTACAAAATAGAGACTAAAACTGTTTGAATTTAAAATAGGAGAATCAAAATTATATAAATTAAAAATAGAGAAATTAATTTCATAAATAAGATAAAATAAAAATATAAAACCAAAATTATAATTTAGCCAAAAATTTTTTTAAAGGAACAATAGAATAACTCAAAAGACTTCTGAGTAATTATACTTTACCTAAAAATATGTGATAAATACTTTTACATAAAATTAATTTTTAAAATTACATATTAATTCAAAATCTTAAAATATTGGATCTATATATTTTCTCCCTTAAAAAAAGTTCAATAGCCTATTTTTCATATAATGTGATAATCATTATTAAAACTTGACATACAAAAATCTTACTGTTCAAAAATTAAATTATATATTATTTTTTTATTTTCTAAAATTTTAAAATTGATAGGTGATTTTAAAATTTTTATTTTATAAAATAAATTTTGATTAATACACGTCATAAGAGATAACCAAAAATTTACCTAAAATAAACCTTTTCTAATAATTTTTCTTCTTGACAGCATCTTTGTTTTCAATTCTTAAAAGAATTTTTTTTTTAAATATTCATAATGTACCTGTAATATCATACATTTGAAGACACTAGTGATAATGTTTAGCACATTCAAATTTCAAAGTAGTTTTGAATGGAGATTTTAATTAGTTGATGTTAGGACAGTAAAAAAAAAGTTTTTTATTTTATTTTATTTTAAATTATTTTATTTTAGTTTTTAGAAAAAATAAAATTAATTTTAGTTAGAATCAGTGTGTTGTAGGGTGGGGTGTTTCTGTCACTATCCAAACCTTGCTATATTTGTCCGATCAGAATTATAGCTGCATGAGGAAGTACTTTTTTATAGAAAAAAGTAACTGTATTAGATTCTTTAACACCGCGTGAAGATTACCATAAACATGGATTCCTTAGATTGACTAGGAGATTAATCTTTGCTGACTGTTTAAGTTGCAATATCTCTTGGCTGCTCCCCAAGGTTGATACAAGAATCAAATATAGGTACTCCTCCACAAGCTTAGTAAACCAAGTGATCCAGGTCATGTTATATCTATATAGTAATTACTCCATCTATTTTGGAGGATAATTCATTTTGGAAGAAAATTGTAATTTTTTTACAATTTTAATGAATTCTTTATTCTTTCAATCATGTAAATTTACTTTTCACCTATCATTAATAATGGACAATTTTATAAAATTTTGTATAGTTTTTCATTTTCAAACAATTATTTTTCTTTTTAATATATATAAAAAGTTCAAAACGATTTATAAAAAAATGAAAATGATAGTTGTTAGAGATTTTTTTAATTATCTCAATGGTAGTTTAATCTTTGTTTTAGTTACATTTTTGTTTTTCAATTTTCCTTTTTAATAATAATATGTTCAATATATGAAGGGATTGAATTCAATAAATCGCGTCTAGGTCAAGAATTGACTGTATTCGTAAGAGAATGAAAAATCATATTCGTTTGACGCTTTATAAGCTTAACCTCAAAATTTAGAAAAGACTCAAGTAAATTTTAAAATAGACTTAATAACATAATTAATTCTCTATTTCAAAATATAAACGGTTTTGACATTTCTCTCACTTTGTTGTTCTAAAAATAGATAAGATGTTTATTTTTTAACTTATATTTTTTTTATTATTAAATTTCACAAAAAATAAATATATAATGATTTATCACATTTTACAAGTGACACATAGTTTTAAATGCAAAAATATATTTAAAAAAATCAAAATTATTTAAATTTTAACTATGAAAATTAGTTTCATAAAACAATTAAAATATGATGACCATAAATTATAAATAAACCCTTATTAATCTTTTTATTCTTAGTATTGCATTATTTGTAACTCTAATAATACTCATTTGTATGATTATATATATCACCGAATAAATTGACAAATTAGCCTTTGTATTTGTATAACACTTTTAAATGGGTCTATGAAGTTAGAACTTGACATGAAAATATGAAGTTAGAACTTGACGTGAAAAGATTGGTAAAAATAGAATAATTCAACGAGGAAAGTGAAGGAGAGAGAGAATAATTAAGGATGATAATTTTTATTTGCATTAATATCGATTGAGTGTTTACAACTTACAATGAATTGTGATAAAGTAACAAGAAAATATATTTTTTACACAATTAATAAAAATTTAATAATATGTCATGTTATTAAAAAAAGTAAAAATAAAGATAGAATATGATTGAATATATGGTTGAAACTAATTGATAGTAAAATTATTTTATATTTTGTCGGTCCATCATTTATTTTCTTAAATAACAAAAATTAACAACATAAATTAATTTGTAATCTGTTACATAAAACTTGCAATACAATGAATTCTACAAAACAAAATCATAACAGTGGTTATCGATTAATGCAAATGTGTAACGATTACACACTTGAGTAATTTTTTTTATCTTTTATATTATTTCATCACAATTATAACCAATTATATCTAGGTAATAATCGATTAGAATTAAAGATGGCAAAAATATTTATATCCATACATAAAATCCATCACGAGTATGAAACGAATATTTTAATAGATATTCATGAATAAAATAAATATATATTTAAATATTCATTTTTAAATAGATACGATTACAAATTTAATGATATGTGTCCACGAATATATGTATCCGTTAATAAATTATAAATTTATTTAAATATTATTAGTTTAAATTATTTAAAGAAGGAAATTAAATTTGTAATGAAGAAAATTAATGTCACAAAATTTTGTTGTTAAAATTAAAACAATTTATATAAATCTTATGAGATAGTAACATTATGTGTCTTTAAAAGAAGCTGAACAATTTCTTTTAAGAAAAAAGATTTTAATAAGAATATAATTCATGAATATCTATAAATATAAATATATGCAAATATCTTAAAACTTATAAATTACTCACTTAACAAATATCCGCACAGAGAAATATCATATTTATCAAATAAAACTAACATATATATCACACTATTTATACCTATAATTATCTATTTCCATCTCTAATTAGAACATTTAAATTATTGAATTTTCACTTAAACCCCTTATTCTATAAATTAATTTAAAAAGTCCTCGACTCTATCAAAATGTAAAGTTGTTTTCCATATATAAGTAACCAGTAACCATTTACTATCAAGTATCAATTAAGTTAATATACAGTACAATACGAGAATGCTACAACACACCCACTCATTTATATGAAGGTGTATTTTAGCAATACATATCTTTCTTAAGATGCATTTAATATATTTTTAGTCATAATTTAATAATACACTTCTTTCAAAAATGAAATAGATGTATCTTAGAAAATATCTATAGGAGATGTTAATTTACACTCGCCTAATTTGTAGAAGGAGTATTTTAGTAGCATACACCTTAGGGTGCATTTAATCATTTTTAAGTTAATATTTATTAAAACATACCTTCGTAAATACAAGTGGGTGTATCCTAACACATGATTTAGTATAGATCACAATTTAATCTTAATCATTCCTTTTTAAATTCAATTATTGTTATTCATTCACACATTCTCATATAAGTTATTCATGGTCTCATATAGGGATGACAACGGGTACCCATAAGTACAGGTAGTAGTCTTCCGCTACCCGCCCCATTTAATAAATATGATATCCGTACCCTCCCCATATCCGTGCGGGTACCCATTAGATGGGTATCCGTGAAATTTGAGATATCCGCGGGTATTAACGGGTATCCATGGATACTATTATTTAAATATATTTTAAAAATTCGTGACGGGTTTTACCCGCGGGTATCCACGGGTACGGATTTTTTTGCCATCTCTAGTCTAATATGATAGGCCCTATATATATATATATATATATATATATATATATATATATATATATATATATATATATACACTCAAATTACACTAATTAGTTACACTAAGTATTACACTCATTTACAATCTTTGATTTATTTAAAATCTAATGGCTATTATAAAAAAAGCCTCTTAATAAAGTATTTTCTTTTTTTCACTAGACCAACCGTTCCATACTTATTTTGCTAATAAATATAATACTACCTCTGTTCCTATATATAAGAGACAATTCATTTTTTAAATTCATTGAATAATCAATGTATTTGGTCAATTTATAGACTAGGTACATTGATTATTCAATGAATCTAAAAATTAAATTGTCTCTTATATATAGGAACGGAGGTAATATATCTTAACAAAATATTCATTTTCTCTCACATTTCATATATATATATATATATATATATATATATATATATATATATATATATATATATATATATATATATACACTATATACTGTCAAAGAAAAAAAATCACGTGACTTGAAAAATAAAATAAAATATTTTTTTTAATTAACACTATTTATATTTACTACTAAAAAATTACTATCAAATTAAAATTATTTGAAACTTTTCTCATTATTTTTGTAAGTTTATTTCAATTAAATTATATTCTATTAATTTAAACTAAATGATTAAATTAATATATTTTTAATTTAAATAAAATTATATTCTATTCATTTAATTAAAGGAAAAATTAATATTTTTTTAAAATAAAGTACAAAATAATATTCAAAATGCATATAATTTAAAATATATATATTAAAATTTTATTGATCATCATTCATTTTGTCTAAATTTTATTTAAATTATTATTATAATTTTATTTTATTTAAAATGAATGATGAAAAATTTAAAATCAAATTAAAATAAACAATGAGAAATTTAATTTAAACAAAATGGAAGAATTTTTTTTTATTTTGTAAGTATTTGTATAATATCTATTCAAATACTTACAAAACTTAATTTATTTTGTGTTATATTTTCTACTTATTTTTTATATATTTTTTAAAATATGTGCATTTTGAATATTATTTTGTAGTTTATTTTTAAAAATATTTTAATTTTTCCTTTAATTTTAATGAATAGAATACACTTTTATTTAAATTAAAAATATATTACTTTTATCATTTAATTTAAATTAATAAAATATAATTTAATGTAAATTAATAGAATAAATTAAATTTAAATAAACCTACAAAAATAATTTAAAAAATTTCAAATAATTTCAATTTGATAGTAATTTTTAGTAGTAAATATAAATAGTGCTTTTATTGATCATTTTTAAGTAATGTTATGTATTTTAACTATAAATAGTACTATTCAAAAATAATATTTTATTTAATTTTTCAAGTCACATTTTTTTCCTTTGACGGTATATTTTATTATATATGAAATTGATTGTTGATGTGAGAGAAAAAGAATATTTTGTTAAGATATATGACATTTATTAGCAAAATAAATATAAAATGGTTGGTCTTGTGAAAAAATGAAACATTTTACTAAGATGTTTTTTAATAATAGTTATATATATATATATATATATATATATATATATATATATATATATATATATATATATATATATATATAGAGAGAGAGAGAGAGAGAGAGATATCAAATTATATCCGAAGAGTTACACCATGAGTTACACTCGCTCAAAAACGTACTTGATTAATATTTTTAAAATCAACCGTTGGATTGAAACATATAATCATATATATCATACCTATAAAGTTTGAGATTAATCTATAATGATTTACTATAAGATTAATCCTCCTATATATATATATATATATATATATATATATATATATATATATATATATATATATATATATATATATATATATATATATATATATATATATATATATATATAGTAAATGCAAGCTTCTCCAAATTATGTGTGTTTTGATGAAGCCAACGTGTGTGCTTCTGTATTAAGAAAGGATGTGCAAAAAGTTATGAAGCCTTGTATCATTCAAGTAACAAATTTCAAGATTCTTGAAGTCTCATTGATGTTTCAAGCTCCATAGGTACAAGCATGCATTTATATTGATAATTAGTGCTCAAAATATCATTAAAACATATGCATGCATTAACACTTTTATTTTGGTGCAAAACAAATTGTGCATGAAAAATGAAATTCATATTTTGCATAAAAATCTTCAGGAAATCGATTACCATATATGGTTAATCGGTTTCCTCTTCATGTGCTGCAAAAAACCTTTTTTGGAAATCTTTTTCAAAGAGCGGTAAGCGATTACCATATATTGTTAATCAATTTCTAGTGTTTAAATTTTAAATTTTGGTCACAACGCTTGGAGGAAATCAATTACCTATATAGGTTAATCGATTTCTTGAACTTGAAAAAACCAAATACTTACTGTTTTTTGCATGAACGGATTTCCTTTGATACCTTTTCAAATATACTTTTCCATACTCATTTGCATCATTTCAAAAAGGTGTTAAGGCACTATATAAACTACATATTTTCAGAATTCAAATTACCTCTTTCAAATTTGCAAATCAAACTTATTATATTCATTCAAACTTTCAAACAAAGTATTGACATTATCAAACTTTCATCAAATAATTTTCTGCACTTGTTGTTCAAAACCAATACAGAAAATTCATTTCATATTCATCAACACTTGAGCACTATTATCTTTATATTTGCATGATTGAAAGGGAAGATCAATCAATTGATTGATATAGTATTCTACATCTTTCAAACTCTTCTAAACATCAAATATAATTGTTGTATCCTTGTTGTCCAGGATTGTTGGAAGCAAGTGTGTGAATTGAAGAGGATTGTTCTTCTTGCACTTAGTGTTTTAGACCTTAAAGGTTTTAAGAGCCTTTGGTCTCCCTATAGGTTAGATAGTAGGCATCACCATTGGTGTGAATAGGTTGTACAATAATTCTAACTATAGTGAAATCTCATGCATGTTGTAAGGGGACTAGATGTACTCTCTGACTGTGAGGGGAACTAGTATACATCCTTGTGTTCTTTATTTTCCGCACTTTATCGCTTTCATCATAAATCATAACCAAGAAAGAAAGAAGCACAAATTTAAACTCTTGAACCAAACTAGAAAAATAAGAACAATTATTCATAAAACCGGATAAATTTTAAAAGTCCTAATTCACCCCCCTCTTAAGCGCACTTCATACTTACAATTGACATCTGAGCAAGTTATAGGTAACTTGTTCCTAAAGATCCAGAATGGCTTTCACAAATCAAAACCCGGTTTTCAAAGATGGTGGTAGTAACAACAAGCCTCCATTATTTTGTGGTGAATACTTTGACTTTTGGAAAATTCGCATGAAGGCTCATCTCACACACACGAAAAATTACACCATGAGTTACACTCGCTCAAAAACGTCACATAGGATTAATATTTTTTAAAATCAACCATTGGATTTAAACATATCATCATATAGATCATACTCATAAAGTTTGATACTAATCTATAATGATTTACTATGTCAATGAACTACATCAAAATTAATGTTATATGAAAGTCTATTTTGACGTTAATCTTTATATATCTTGATCGTATAGTAAATCATTATAGATTAATCTCAAACTTTATAGGTATGATATATATGATAGTATTGTTTCAATCCAACGGTTGATTTTAAAATATATTAGTCCGATTTGACGTTTTTGAGCGTGTGTAACTCATGGTGTAACTCTTTGGGTGTAATTTGATCCCTCTCTCTCTCTCTCTCTCTCTCTCTATATATATATATATATATATATATATATATATATATATATATATACACTACTCCGGCATGATTTATAAGCAAATATTTTCTTTTTAGGTTTATTGAATAATGAATGTATCTGGTTGATCTGTGGTTTTTACAGGGTTATTTACCATTAATTTTAGTTATATTTTCTTTTAATTGTCGAGTGTTTTATTTTGTTTTACCATATTATATGCATTGGTTGTGTGTTTTAGTGTTTTTAGACTTGAAGTCAGAAGCTTATTCGATCTTTAGATGCCTTGAAAAATTTATTGAAGTTGCAAACTTTAGAAATTAAGTTGTTTCGCATCGTTTTACGGGCCTAGTTTATGTTTCTGACCTAGTGTGAGTTAGTAGTGAAAACCCTTATTTGGTTTAGAGGACTTTTTGGGAGAGATAAGGAAATGTGATTGAAGATTATAGAAAACAAGGGTTTGGAGGAGAAGAAGATTTTCATGAATGGAAGCGATTAAAGATCAATTTTCAGCACTATTCTTGTAATGTCTTTGTTTTATATTCTATTTTCTTTGAATACTATGAGTAGCTAAACCCCAATGTTAGGGGGTGTCCCTGATTTAAACTTGTAACGATACTGATCTCTTTGTTTTATTCAACACAACAATTCTTTGCATCAATTTAATTGTTCAGAATAATCTATTGTTTTTCCCTATCAGACCAATAGGGTTTTACTTTTCTTAACACAATAGAGCTGGACAGTCGTGTTAAGGTTATTTTAAATAATTAGACCATAGTAGATATCACCTAGGACTATGGATACCTTATAGGTTACCGGTAAAATCTTGATAATTTAAATGCTTGGTTTCATCATAATTCACTAAGGACTTAGGTATTAGGATGAAGGACCAAAGGTTTTCCCACTAAGGACTTAGGGGAAAACAAGATAAAGATTCAGTAGTAGAAGGTAATGAACTTGTTGAAGAGATCAAGAATGAATGTTATTACAAGGTCAAATGACACACTTACCCCTAGCATACTCCTTATATTAGTAAAAAGCCATTTTATATTTTTGTTAATTGTTAAATTGAACGTGAATTAAACTTGATAATTATACACAGACCTTGAGATCGACATTCGGGGAATTTCCCTATTATTACAAGAGGCAAAAATAGTACACTTGCTATTTTTCCTATCACTGGTCTACATAGTAGACCAGATACATTTGTTATTCCATGAACCTAAAAAGAGAATATTTGTTTATAAATCAGGTCAGAGTAGTATATAAGTTTCTTAATCGGGAAGAAACCCACAAGGATAGGAAGGAGAAAAGCAAGAAGAACACAACGGATTGGTTATAAATTGTAATTCTTTACTTTCTATTTGAAACAAGATTACAGGTGTTATAGAGTAACAAATAATCATCTCACCCTAATTAAAATATGTATTGTGCAATGATGAGAGACTAGTATGCTATTTATAAGAAAATTAACACACTAAACTAATGGGCTTTTACATACAGACTCGTTGCAAGCTAAATTAAACAAGAGAATCCCTTAATACATCCTTATATGGGTGAGGTAAACCTCTAAAACCCCAAAATGTCCTTCGGATATGCATCTCCGAATGCACCCTAAATCAATTTTCAAGGTGTGTCAAAAATGCATCTTCGAAAACACTCATGTTTACACGTTATTATTATTTGAAAATTCAGTGATATTTTCGAATATGCATATCCGAAAATATTGTTCCAATATCATCTTGATGCATCATCACCTTTATCATTATTTCATTCTATTCATTTTTTCCCATAACCAAAACCTAAAAAAAAAAATTCAACCATTCTCAATCAACTTTTCGTCTCCAAACCAAGTTTCAAGTGATTTATCATATCAAAGAGAATATAAAAAGCTGCAATTTAAGATAAACTTTCCTCATTTATCTCTCATTTCCTTGCATTATTGATGATTTTGAGATGAAAAAACAACGTCACTTAGATATGAATATTCGAAATCCACATACTATATTTTGGATATGCATATCTAAAATTGTCCATGATACTGAAACATAATTTTGTTTCAACATATTTTCTATTTTTGCTCATTCTAGATATGGTGCACCCCAACATGTTTCTCAAAGTTGTTGTAAAGGTTTCAGACAGATAAATGACGATGCTAATCCAGATGAGGTGACGTACGGTGTTAAAATGATTCGATAATAATTTACAAATGATCAAATTTTCAGTGCTCGTCAACATATGCTTGAATGAGTCTGAATAGAAGCTATCAAACTTGGGTTCAACATTGGGATTGAAAGGTTTAACAATGACACTAGTAAAATGAAAGCATTTCTAACGATGACATGCGGCATAAGTGGAAAATATTTTCCAAAAATTTGTAATTTAAAACATGATGACACCGGATCGAAAAAATATGAGTGTCTATTTAAATTGTGTGGATACTATAGGGTTGATGATATGTGGCATCTTTTTCTTTGAGGTCTGCTTGGGCATCCTTCAACTATGACTTCTTCAGATAGAACTTCTTCTCTTTCGACTTCAGTGGCTAGTTCTTCACATAAGATTCTTACTGAATTCTTCTTGACATTTTCCATCCAATCCAATTCCTTAAGATTATCTATGACCATGTCCCTATTGATCGCTACTTGCTTGTTCACTAGGTCGAACAACTTGTATCCTCCACTCGAATGATATCCTATCAGGATCATTTGACTCAAATTTTCATCAAGTTTTCTTCTCAATAAATCAGGCACGTGTCTATGTGTTATAGATCCAAATACTTTTAGATGACTTAAGCTAGGTTTGACACCAGAATAAAATTCTAGCATAATTCCTTCTAGCTTCTTCGTCGGACATTTGTTCAGGATGTATGTTGTAGTTGATACATCTTCAACCCAAAACTCTTTAGATAAATGCTTATTTCTCAACATACTCCTCACCATATTCATGATGGTTCGATTATTCCTTTCAACAATTCCGCTTTGTTGTAGAATGTAGGGTGGAGCCACCTTATGTACAATCCCTTCTTTTTCCCATAATATGACGAAGTCTTTCGAAACATATTCTCCACCACCATTAGTCCTAAGAATCTTGAGCTTTCATCCATTTTTCCCTTTGACCATAGATTTAAACTTGACAAATACCTTGATCACTTCACTTTTCTTCTTGATCAGGTAAGTCCACAACTCTTGACTAAAATCATCTATGAATGTGATAGAGTATTTATTACCTCTAATCGAACCCATATAAATTGATCCACATACATCAGAGTATATGATTTCAAGAATTGTCTTCGTCTTTCTTCTTGCATCCTTGCAGAAGCTATTATTGTGTTGCTTTTTCTGCATACATTCATCGCACACTTTATTTGGAATTTCGATTTCTAGTAACCCAGAAACCATATTTCTTCTTTTCAAATATTTTATGTCTTTAAAGTTGAGATGGTCAAGTCGATATTTTCATATCCACTCATCCTTACTAGTTGTATTCACAAGGCACTTGTTCTCCATCACATTAAGGTCAATCTTGAAAGTTCTATTATGAGACATATAAGCCTTTAAGATCAACATTCCTCTTGATTCGAGAACTTTCATCAACTTGTCTTTGATTGGCACCTTGTAGTTCTTTTCAACCAACTGCCATATACTTAGCATATTACTTTTTCATGCCTGGTATATACAATATACATTGGAAATCACTGACCTATTACAAATTTCACCACGTTCTTCATTGAGGGTTTTATGTTGATAAACCAATATTTCCTTTCAGACATGTGTGATGAGCATCCTAAGTTCAAGTATCATTGGTCAATGAATCTTTATTCATCTCTTGTTGTGACCATCAATATCATCTCTTATTTTGTCAGGCTTTCTACCACCGAAACTTCCTCTACCTACATCACCACCTTTTTGGTTGCTTCGGTATGATGGATTTCTCTGGTTCGACGTATTTTCTTCTTGTTGGTTTCCTCGACCACTCGAATTGTTGCATCCTCCTCTAACTTTGTTGTCGAATCATTTTTTCCCCTTTATTTTCTATTGTTTATTGAGCTTGGAGAGCCACACCACTCTTCGACTTCCCCACAACTCTCTCAGTCATTCTTTAGTTTCTTGGAAGCATATAAATGATATTCTTCTTAACTAAAGAAATAACTTGGATGATTCTCTTTTTATTTGCTTTGATGCTACCTAATTTAATGTTGAAGGAAACTATAATTATTTATTGAATCTTCTTTCGGTATTTTATTTCCTTGTTCCTTACCATTATCCCTAAATCATAAATAGCCTTCCAAACCTTGTCTCCCTAAATTTGAGATTGTCTTGTCTAACATCTGAATTTGAAGTGCTTTCAGAACACAAGATGGAACCTATTGAAAATATATCCTCTTTATACAATTCGTCTGGAGTTTTGCTTGCAAATATTTTGATTTGGTTTTAAGTTGTATTAAGATCGATAAATACGAGGGTTGAGCTATGATATCCCTTCAAAATTCCTAAATTGAAGAATATTTGACTTCTGATTGAATGCGCCTTTTAGAAAAATTTGGCCCATCCCTTTATAGAATATTTATCTCCCATTCACTATCAATTGTGCTCATTGGGCCTGAATGATCAACCCAATTAACCAAACTAAAAACTTTACCTTGGTTCCAAGGCTCCAAAATCAGTCTAGCTTCTTCTCTTTCCGTTTACAATAAGCTATTTTGTTGACTAAAGAGAACTTTTTACTTTTCTCTTTCGATTTTTTCTTTTTAGAGATAGTCATTTCCTCTGTTGAAACTAGGATGTTGATTAGATGTGCTTGCTTCATTCTAGGGGATTTTTCTTAATTCTCATACTTTTCTTACCTACTTTAATATCTTCCTTAAAATCCACTATAGCGTTGTCTTGTCTAACTTCACCTTTTCCTGATTTTGAGCCTTTTGTACTTTCTTCTGACATCATCCTCCTCAACTCCTCCATCCCCCGTTCTCTTGAGCTTTCCAAGCTAACAAATTTTGTTGAGGACTTTTCCTTCTCGGGATCCAATTTTTTAGGGAGACTCTAATTATACCATGAGAGTCCTCCGTCATTTTAATTCTAATTAGATCTTGATTAATTTTCACATTGAAGGATTCATTGATCATCATAACACAACTCGTCCTTACCAAGAATCTTGTGATGTCTATGAACTCTTGCTTCATCATGTTCTTATCCAAATAAATATAAGAACTCACCGTTGATGATACCGGTTCGAAGAATGTAGTATTCCACACATGGTATGGAATACTGAAACATCTTAGCCACCTCATTCTTTCTTTGTCAACATCTACCCTCCATTCCCTAATTTCAGCAAACCATCGTCTCCTTCAATCCTTCCTTTCTTTGATCAAGTCCTTGGTTTCTCATGGGTCAGATTCTTCAACAAGCATAAGTTTTCTTCCATTGGAGTTGCTTTTATAAAAAAAATAACCCTCAGTTTCAAATATATTTGTATGTTGTATGACATGCCAGGATTTGCCACCATCCCTACAAAATCCTTCTTCAATCTCAATCTCATCTTCCTTAGATATGAACTCTAACTGGTGAGCTTGATGCCTAGGAGTGATAAAACCTTCTTTCGACTTGATAGCTGCCACATCAGCAGAAGACTTCTTCTTTAATAACCTCAGTTAGGCCAATAGATATTTAATGACCTTTCGAGCTTCTTCCCAAACTCACCTAAACTCCTATAAGCCGATTCATTTGCATGAGGCTCTGCTTGATACTCTACTTTATTATTCCATTGAAATTTTTAAATATTTGCACGGATCATTTTTGCAAGGTATCAACGACGGTACATGTGTCTTCATGGGGAAGCATCGTGGACTCACACTTAAGGGGGTGTTAGAATAATAATGCAAGTGTAAGTAAATGGGGAAATAGTCTCACATTGGATAGGAATATGGAGACTTAAGCATATATAACTGGGAGAACCCAATCACCTATCACCTTAAGGTTTTAGGTGGATAAGTGGTGTATCTCTCACAAAACTGCTTATTCCTCAACTTTGTATAAATGCTTCTAGTGTAAATTCCCCCCAACAGTGATATCATGAGTCTTTGGTTTCGAGATAAGGACCGACTTACTTGTATCGAAATGCCCAAGAAAAGGTGTCATGTTGCAAGTGTCAACGACAGTACAAGTGTCTTGAGGGGGAGTATTATGGAGTCACACTTGAAATAGTCTCATATTGAATAGAAATGTGGAGATTTAAGCATATATAAGTGGGAGAACCCACTCACCTATCACTTTAAAATTTTGAATAGATAAATGATGTGTCTCTTATAAAACTGCTAATTTCTCAACTTTGTATCACCGCCTCTTCAATATCTATATGCTTCTTGAATAAGTAAAATATTTCAACTTTGTATCATCACCTCTTTAATATCTATATGCTTCTTGAATAAGTAAAAAAATTTACCTTGAAGTTATCCGATATTTCTGAGAGAAAAATTGTTGATATTACATCTTCCCAGTCTTCTTTCTTTCTCTTTACTTTATAATAGGAGTCCCATTTCAAGATTTCTCTTCCGATCCTACATCTTATATGAACTTGTTTCCACTTTATGGTTGGGTTCTTCTTGTTGTTAAGGATGCAGAAATTGCTAAGAAGAAAGATTAGGATTAAGGTTGTTTTAGGGTTGATGAAACCTAGAGAGAGGTCACATCTTCTCTCTACATTTTTATGTGTAATTTTTGAAAGTAGTGTGCATGCACACACACTCTTGATTGCATGTAGGTCCGTCGGCAGTGACCATACCTTGTATGATAGGGCACATCATTTTCATTTTTCTGTCAACACCAAGAGACAGTGTATCTCCACATTACAAAACCATCAAAACTCTAATAAAATTGACTATACATATGAATGCAAATGTTCCCATTTTCCACGAATCAGTCTCCTAAATTGAAATACAACTCTATAAGTAATAAATACGATCTTTATTCATAACTATAGCCTCATATTATTAATCAAATACGACCTTTATATTATGTTGATTAAGGTACTTGAATACTATAGTGCTTTGCGTTGACCAACCAAAATACTTAAATCAGATAGTGCCTTCAATCACCGCCAGATTTATATTGTTAAATTAAGAGTTAAATATATAAAATTTCGAGATTCGTATTAGATCTTGTAAAATTATTTTTTTTAATTGTTTATATAATTTTTTGGTATCCCTAAACGTCTAAAAATGAAGTGAAATGAAGAGTAAAGTAAAAAATATATATTTTACAAGAAAGTAATATTTTTATCTATAAAATAAAAAACTTAGAATTTTAACATTTTATGAGAATAATTAAAAAACCACTACTATAATTTAAAATGAAAATTCATGATTTATATATATTTAACCCTTAAATTAAACATGTTCACTGATTTCTCTATAAACAAAATTACTATTTTACAAAAAATAAATAAGTAAATCAAGAAAATTCAAGATATATTCTACGTTTGATCCTTCGCTTATCTTTGAAATAAAGCTTAGCACATGAATATGATTATGCCTGCCTGTATAATAAAAGTTAAAGATTACTAGGGCCATTCATTTAACTATTTTTTTTTTTAAGAAACTAAAATATCTTATTAACTAATACTATTCCATAAATTTATTTTTTAAATTTATTAAATAATTAATATATTTAATCTATTTATAGACTAAATATATTGATTATTCTATAAATTTAAAAAATAAAAAAATTTCTTATAAAAAACGGATAATAAAAAGTCCTTTAAGTATAATAAGTACTAAAATGACTATCAAAAATATGAATACACAAATCAATAAGAATAAGTGAAAGTTCCAAAAAAAAAAAAAAACACTAGTTTTAATACACTACATAGAGTGCAACCTCCAAATTTGGCAATCAAAAATGAATAATTCAAAGTAAGTTTTCAACTACCAAAAAGATTGAAGTTTGACTTTTTCACAGATAAAAGTCAAATAGAAACTAATATTCTGGAAAAAAAATTGATGAGTCCTTTCTTTCTAAATGATCCAGACTCCTACCCAAATGTTGTGTAAAGCAATACGACCTGAGTTTTTCCAACTACCCAATGCTACAAAGTGATCATGATGTTTCCGAAGGTGACCATGAAAAGTTGATGAGAAACCTAACTAACTAGACATTAAAGGCCAAATTTGACCGTAAAAGTTACATCGTACAAAAACATGATCCCTATCCTCGGACTTACCATAAATTGTTGTACAGTTTTATTCTGTAGGTACAATAACATGACGCTTAACCAAATTATCCTTTGTCGGAAACTTATTAAGATATAATCGAAAACCGACAAGATTAACCTTTAGCGGTAAGACTTTCGATCCCCACGCATGAGGATCAATAGAATGACTATAACACCACATACATATACGTCTAGAATAATACGTAGATAAGCTATAATTGGTACATAGAAACATACAAAAGCTGGAAAAGACAAGAATTTAAAATTGTATACAACACAACTCTAATAACAAAATGTATATAATCAACTTGTCTTCAACAATGCACAACAGAAAAGATAAGATCTTATGAGGTCTTCCTGCCATTTGCTCGTCTACAATCTTCGAAACCGATCATATAACGATTCCACCACTTATAAACTGTTCCTGAAAAATAATAAGAGGATTAGGGTGAGATTACTAAATCTCAGTGAGTTCCACTATCTTACGGGTTCACTCAGTTCTACAGGGTCATGCAATAACGAATCTACCAAGGAGCCGTGGTTTATCTACCGGTCGGGTACAAACACACATACAGGGTAAGATCATCATCGAGGGTCCCTTGAACAACCAATGAGGCCACATAAACAAACAGAACAAACAGAAACACACAACAGAATGTACACATTTGTGCCAAATTGCAAGTGAAACCACCTCACGATGGAGACACGAGCCCACCGACGAAGGACTAGTAATGTTACCTACGTGGTAATACTAGGGTGAGTCACGACGTGATGTATCCTATGTGGCATCACATCCCCAACGAACCAACATTGTCGATGTTTTATTGCCTAAGGAGATGCACACAAGCATTTCCCCTCCGATATATAATGAGTATACCCCCGGCCTTACCCATTACGATACCGACACATCATACACCAAATAGAGAGTGCGCCAGGCTACCTCACAATGAGTGATGGTCGGCCGTCCATTCTCACCATGGATACATTTAGGCCACAGATACGGCGATCCCTGAGAAGGACACAAAAAGCCATAGATACAAGCACAACATAAAGCAACAAATGGTACGACATGTACGAGTGTGCACCGAGCCACTACCCATAACATGTTCAGAAATAACTGAGTACACAGGATTTGCCTATACTGAAACTCATGTTCAGGTTTTCCCTACTACACTTGCCATAAGTACACATGATTCTCCTATACTGAAACTCATATTCAAGTTTGCCCTGTTGTACCTGTTCTCAGACACAAACAAACATGTTCACACTGAAAACATATCCAGAATATCAGAGTCATTGCATAATGTGTTTTCATGTAATCGGCATTAGCATACAAAATGTTGTGACATATCAGGGGAACATGCATATCAGAATCAAACAAGAATCCATAGAGTATCAGACGAGGCATCCCGTTCCCGCACTCGGAACGGAACTGCACTCTGGGAAATTTAAATATGTAATTTACTCAGAAAAACTCACTAAAATGGGGTTCTATCACTTTTAAAATTTAACATACTGGTTTGGGGACTAATTTCATTATAAAGTACTCCCAGTTAGCTTTCTAACTATACGAACCGCGTGTCGTTCCGATACCCGAGGCGAAAATTACGAATTTCCGAAGTTTTTCAAAATTTGCTGCCATTCCATAAGTGATTTTTCACCATTTTCGCACAGGAAATCGATTTACCTATATGGGTAATCGATTTCCTGAACCCAGAAATAGTTTTTCTGCGTTTTAAAGGTTCTAAGTCCATTATAAACCAATTTCAAACAACCCCAAACATTCCATAGCATCCCAAATTCGAACCCTACCACGTAATCAAATTCCAATACATATATTATCATCATCAAAACACATTTTCATCGATTAATTGAGCATACAAACATATTATCTCTCCCAAAATCCCCAACATATAATTTCCCCATTCTTACCCCAAGTTCCTATCTATGGAACTCACCTCATAACCATGAAGATTCTAAATTTTGGAAGATGAAGAAGATGAAGAAGCTGAAGTTGGTGATGATGATTAAGCCAAACTTGTTTCTTGAAGCCAAAACTCCAACATCTTCAACCTTTATGCACATGCATGTGGTGATGGAGCTTGAGTCCATACTCCCTCTTCTCTCTTCCTTTCAAGTTTTCACCCTCCCTTTCTCCTTCTTTCAAATTCTAATTTTTGGCAAGTGAGAAGAATAAGATGTGTTTTCCAAACAAGACTTAAGTTCCTTAATTGGTATGGCCATTGTCCATAATGCCCTTCAACCATGCAACAATTACTAATGCGCCACTTGGTTCCTTTCTAACCAATTCATTACAATTCTAAACTATTTCTCAATAATACTATTAGGTTTCATTATCCATTTACTATCATACTTATAGAATTTGGGATGTTACATTCTCCCCCCTTAAATAGAATTCACCCTCGAATTCCTACCAATCGCCATGATCACACCTTCTTCCAACAAGGGGATGGATGTTCCTTACATTCCTCCTTTGGTTAAACCCTATGACTTTGTCCAGAAGTTGCTTCATCCAAGAAAACACTACTCTCTGCTACCCTCGCCTTAACATTCCTGACTAGAAGCCTTAGTCGTCTCACATCACATTCTTCTGATACATCGTTCAGACTTACTTGGAAATTGATTCTCTCAAGGTTTCCTATCTGGACCCGTTCACATCGAGTTTGCATAGCTCTAGAATTCCTGATAATCAAATTTGGTCAGACATTCCTCATCCTCAACATTTGCCAAGATCATCCTTACTCAACATACGACACTGAATTTCACTTCCTCTCCATCGGCTACTTGCATTATCTCGAATCCATATATATCCATTGCATCCTCTCTCTAATGGCAACATTGAGATTCACTGTCGCACCCGTTTGAGCAATGTCATACAACCACTTTTCGAATTCCTTGGTCATGTCTCTAATTCTTAGACGTTCGGATTAGCTTGCTTCAAGTTATCTTCCTCATTCCACAAAATTTCTTACTTCAATCCCTACTTCAACTTTAGACAACACACTTCCACTGGAAACTACACAGATACACATTTTTACAATTATAGCCTTGATATCTAACAACTCCACACAACGTCCTGCCGACAAAATCCAACTCTAGCAGTTGACCTACAACCACCGTCCAAGTCTTCATGCACGCCCATAAGTGGACAAGACACCATCATGAAGAGTCTACTTCAAGTGAAACCCTCTTTTTTCATTTAATTCTCAATACTCACCAGTACAACTACTATCTCCAGAATATCTTACCACATACAAACCACACAGTATGCTTTATGTTAATCGATCAAGAATACCTCTCTTGATTATGGTGGATCCTTGAGAGACTTGGATGGAAAAAAAATTTCTCAGAGCATTTCTCTCTGGGATGTGCTTCCTCTCAATAAACTTGTTACGAGTATTCCATTCGCACCTACAACAAGCTTACTAGATTCTACTTTCATCTGTTGCACTACTCTGATCTCAACCCGTCACACATTTCTCAAAACCTACTGAGTCACACTTCCTCCATATCGCCCTTGATTCCATTACTCTACTACACCTTGCTCGATCCCTTAAGTAACAACAGTTTTCCTCTGATTTCTCCTAATCACGATACTCGCTAGAGTCTTAAACACAATTAACAAAGATCGCTCCTCGAGGTTGAGTAATTCCAAGATAATGTCACCATCGATTACATTAGTATGGTTATGTCCATTAAACACAACTTGGTCATACGCTTCGATTCCAGGATGTCTAAGGTCAACCGCTTACTGAATATAAATTCTTTTTACTCTACCGACTTCCACGTCGTACAACTACCATGATAACACTAACAACTTCTCTAGTCTCTCCTTGTCCACACAACTTCATACTCTTTGTGCGACAACACTTTGTTAACTTATGTGACTTAACCGACCCAGTAATCTTTTAACATTTACAATTCACCCAAGTAGTCGACTAATATTGTCTGTGATGTCATAGATTGCCTTCAGGACCACTGACCAACTTACAACCAATACTAATCCTCGTATGATTTTTCCTTTAACCATGCAGTCCCATACCTACACAACCTCAAGATCCTTCTCATACCTTATGTAAATTCAGTCTTCCACTTGAAGCTTCTAGGATTCTCTTATTGTCATGCCTCCTTATTCCGAAACTATTTCTAAACTGACTACCTTAGTTATGCCCCCAAATACATCATTTCTAATGTCTTGAGCTCGACTGCAATACAAGAAATCACACTTCCTGCTTCAAACATCTCTTTTTGGAGTTTCTCGACACTTTAAACCCATTGTGTCTCCGATTATCGATATTGACATTGCTTCACTCCTGAGAGTCTATAGATACTCCCCTAGATACATCTCATGTCGGATAATCCAGTTACACTTTGCTTATTCCAACACTGATCACTAAGATTACAGAGTAGTCACACAACACGTCGACCAAGAGCTACCAATTTCACATAAATTCCACCACTGGCATTCATGCAAACTCAATAGACACCAGTACACAAAACCAGAAACATCTACAAGGTATCATCTGATACCTTCCACGTGGTTACGACCACTCAGTATCCTCATAAGCGTAGTACCAAAAATGTATACATCCCACTATCGCCTGATAGTTCACTACTACCTAGCACAATGTTTAGATCCTCGTTACACCTACCTCTTGAGAATTCTAGTCCGCGTCTCACGAATACCAATCAGGAACTTACCTTAGGCTTTGGGTCAATGTTGTCCCACATCAGTCAGATCTCGTGTATGATAGCAATATTGTGGTGTTATACATGTCTGGTAGTACTAACATGGTGGTCCAACTCTGAAGCCATACTCTCAAGTAACCTACCTCATTAACGTATAACGATCTCCACCTATATCCTATAGTCACGACCAACAAGTGTCTGAATAGTTCTCCATTAAGGTCATAGTTCCTCAAATCATTCCAATCACACTCCTTAGGAGGCTAAAACCTAAGAGTGCCACACGTTCAGAGCTTACTTACTCAGAACAACAAGCTAGATCAAAAAAGGTAAGAATTAAGCTTGAAACATTACGCCATGTGTGTACTCACTTTCACAACGCATGTGTGATACGGTGAACTGACTTTGTAGGATTTTTGTATCCAAATGTGCGGATAGCAAGAGTCGCCACCGACTTTTATTTTTATCCAATTAAGGGAAGGTAAAAGTAACAGAAAAAGACCTTCGTTAGATTCTGAGTTCGGGAGAATGGTTATGAAAAGGGAAGGTATTAGCACCCCTTTCCATCCGTAGTTATCTACGGGCTCTTAGTTGCTCTAGATCACTTTTAAAAATTTCTTTCTGTGTGTTTGACAAAGATGTTTTGAAAAAAAGGCACTTCGCTTTGACTTTGTAATGACTCATGTAGGAGTGTATACAAAGTGTTCGGAAATGTTTTGTTTTTGAAAGAGTATTTGAACTTTGAAAAAGTGTGTGAGGTGTGAAAAGCATTTGATAGAGCAAGCAACTAAGAGACTTATTTACCCACTCAGAATTGGTCGTTTTGTTATACTTCTACATTCCTTTAGAATAGCGCTAGCCATACCATTAGTTAGTAGGTAGCTCCATTCGTTGGATGTAAGCGGGACATTCGAAGGGACATCGGATGGTCATAGAAGGCAACTTGTAGGAAGTATCCTAGCACATTCGAAGGGACTATCATCATTTTTCGTAGGCGACAATCGAGGGTCAAGATCATGTACTCGGAAGCGACATCGTGGGTCTTATGATCTTTGTATCGAAGGGACTATGATGATTTGTTTGGAAGGCAACGGTGCTAGAATACCTCTACGTTCGAGGGACATGACCATTTTGAATCGAAAGGCATCGAGAGAGAATTACCCTAAGGGGTGCGTGTGTGAAAGAAGTGTGTTGAATTCAGAATATATTATCTTGAAATTAGTGTGAGCTATATCCAATGATTATCTTGCCATACACGCCTAATTACTAGCAATTGATAAGGGTGCGGAAAGTAAAATGCGGAATGTAAAGATGCGGAAAGGTAAATCCTACGCTATTACATGGCTTTGGGGCAGATACATAATTAGGAGTGCAGAAAGTAAAAGTCCTAGATTAAACTATTACAACCCATGAGCAATTACATTATTGGAAAAAATAGAACGATAAAAGAAAAACGTCCGAATCGGAGCAACCTGTGAAAGAATAAGAAAATCGGGAAATGCAATATGAATTGAACAAGAGAAAAAATGTTAGAAAAATGCAAGTTTTGATATGGAAAAATTAATACATGCTGGAAATAAGATAAATAAGTTAAAATATTTTTTTGGGATTTTTTGGAAAAGATTTAATAATTAAAATGCAATTTATAATGATTTAAATGCTAAAATAAAAATAAAATAAACATGCATGCAAAAAAATATATTTTTTAATTTATTAAATTAAATAAAGATTTTTATGAAAGTACTGTAAAAAGAAAAAATGTTTTTGGTAATTTTTAAATGCAGAAATAAAATTGTGAAAACAATTAAAATAAGAGAAAATATTAAAAATATGAAAACATGGAAAATAATTAAAGTTTGTAAAGTGAAAAAGGGATTGTCTGAACCAGGAATCGAACTGGAGACATCCCTTTCAAACCTTTAAAGCCAATACGCTGACCGCTACGCCATGTGTGCAAGCGTGTTATGGAATGAAAACGTGAAGTGATGAGCAACACGCGTCGCCGTTTGGGAGAAGTCAAGGCCCAGTCAGCTAGTGGGGTCCTCGTTGGATGAGAGAGCGAATCAGAAGGCTCCATTGTTCCACGCTTGCCTCGAGCCGGAGTCAACAAGTCGCCGACGCCGGAGCCCTAGCTCCGGTCGTCTTCTCCGGCGACGAGGATTTCGAAACCTGCAAAACACAAAATTTAAAAGAGAAAGAAGGACCTTGTCCCCCTAAATCGGACCTCCCGAATCCATTGGTGGTGTTATTTTTGGCTGAAACGGCTTGTACAAGCCGGTTCGAAGAGGACAGCCTGAGAAACCCTAAACATGGCAAACCATGATTCTTACGTTCAACCTTTCAAACGATGGCCCAGATTAGTCAAGTATAACCTCATGAACACATTCAAACCATTAGAAACGATTAAAGCACGCAGAATAATAAAATGCAATTTCAAGAAAAATTCAAATATGTATGAATGTGTATGGCACGATTTAGCTTGTTTTAATCAATACTAATGATGTATTCTTACTCATACTTACCCCCTGAGCACGTTTGGATGGCTGGAAGAGGTTGAGAAAGGCTGGAGAATAAAATTCGAATTTTCAAGTTTCTTGAGAAAATTTGCAAGAGTTAGGGTTATGCTTGAGCTAGGGTTTCCTCCTGTTTGCTGGCTGTGATGCTTGGTATTTATAGAGAGGATTGGAGAGGAAAAAAGGAATGGAAAAGATTTGATTTGGAGCATTCAATATTTTTCAAATAAAAATCAAATTTTGAAAGAAATTTGATTTTCTCCTTCAATGCATGATCAAGCACGAATTTGGCAAGTATCTTGGGCTTTCTTGAACATTAAGGAACATATAAAATCAGCCCTTCTTAGAAAAATATGATTTTCATATTTTATATAATTTAATTTTGAATTAAATGTTCTAAAATTCAAAATAAAATCAATAAAATAGAAAATTGCCATGGTCAAGCATTTATGGGTCAAAAATATTGTCATGAACAAGTTTGGATCAAAAGATTATAGGCCCATTTGGAAAATTTTGCATTTTGACCAAAATGTCCTTTTGTGCAATTGTCCAAAATTGCCCAACTTCTGAATAGTGTATCTTGCTCATTTTTCCACTTTTTTGAGAGTTCTTGGACTTTTTGGAAAGCTCTAAGAGTCCTCTAAACAATGTATTTTGTCTCATCTCAATTGGAGTTACCATGCTCAAGATATCTTCAAAACAAAAAGTTGACTTTTTGTTGACTTTGAAAATGACCTGTAATGTTTTGAGCTATACCTCTCAAATGAAGCATTTTTTGGACATTCTTGTGAGACATGAAGTTGTAGAGAATTGAATTTCCTTCAAAACAAGAGGTGGTGGAAAAATTTTTGAGAAAGTATGAGAAAGTTATGATCAGTCAAAGTTCAGTTGACTTTTCATCTAGAAACCCTAATTTAGAAAGTTTGACTTTTGGGCAAATCTTGAGTTTTCTTGATGAATCATGATCAACTCTTGATCAAATGATGAATGTAACTTCAAAATGAGGATGTTGACCAAAAATCAGAAGTTTTGACTGTATGTTGACCACAGTTGACTTTTTGTCCAATACACCCGATTTTCAACCATCTGAGCAATTGTCTGAGAAAACTTGACTTGTGAAGCTTGAAACTTGACATGGAGAATCTTTGAAGCATATGAGGAGGCATGAAGGCAATTGGAGATGTTGGAAATCCATCTTGACTTGAGAGATACCAAACCCTAATTTGGGTTGATTGTCTAGGAGAGAGTTTGTCTGATCAACTCTTGAGGAATCCTTGAGTATGGATGCATGAAATCTCTTGAGTAGATGGAGGGCAAATGTAATCTCGACTGTTGAAACAAAGATTATATCTCTTAAAGCTAAAGCAGAAAGTTACGAAGAACATGCTTTGCGTCTCCAAGGAGAAATGTTATCTTTCCAGAACAAATTTAAGCATTTCTAATTATTGCAATCATTATCCTGTAATCTCTTTAATGTCTTTTGTAATATTCGAACAATGGCTTCTTAGCCACTTTTAATATAATGTCTTTCTTTTTGCTTTACATAATGTTATGCATGCTTAATTTGCTGGTTTTGACACAACTCTCTCCAACTTATTTATTCGACAACTAACTACTCTATTGAAATTTTAATTTCTTAAAGAATAGGCTTATATTTCTTTAAGTACTTACCATTTACCCTTAGAATTCGTCGATCTAGGGCTCATTCTTCAAGCTCATAGGCATTGTTGGAAAAAACTTGTATCACCTTAAAAGGTCCTTCCCAATTTGGAGACCATTTTCCCAAGATTCTATCATTTCTATCCATAACCAATATTACTTTCCAAACCAAATCATCGACAGCGAATACCTTATCCTTCACTTTTTTGTTATAGGCTCTAGCAACTCTTTCTTTTTGTCTTCTTAACGAATCAAGAGCTAACATCCTCTCTTCATCTAGGTCGACAAGCTCGTCTTGCATCATGTTCCAGTAATCTTCAGATGGTATTTCATGCTGTCTTTGGATCCTTATTGATTGCATATGTATCTCCACAGGTAACACAACATCATGTCCATAAGCAAGTCGAAATGGAGTAGTTCCTGTTGCTTCCTTAGGAGAAGTTCTACATGCCCATAAGGCTTGATCTAGTGTTTTATGCCAATTTCTTGGCTTCTTCCCCACATGCTTCTTAATTAGGCTAATTATCATCTTATTAGCAGCCTCAACTTGGCCATTCTCCTGAGCATAATAGGGGGTAGAAGTTAACAATTTAATTCCAACTTCTTGTGTAAATTCTTGCATTTTTCGCCCAGTAAACACTAATTCTTGATAGGTTGTAATTGTTTATGGGATTCCAAATAGACACATGGTGTGATTTTGTATAAAATCAATAACAACTTCTTGGTCGACATTTGTCAAAGCTACAGCTTCGACCCACTTTGTGAAATAATCAATGTCGACTAAAATGTATCTTTGTTGTTTTGAAGAAGCTGGTTTTATTTCTCCAATCACATCTAAGGCCCAACCTCTAAATGGCCAAGGTTTTACAATTGCATGTAATTCACTTGCAGGACCATGTTGTATGCCTCTATGCATTTGACATTCTTGGCAACCTTTAGCAAGCTCAATGCAATCTTTCAACATTTAAGGCCAATAAACGCTTGAACGCACCAAAAACCACTTCATCTTATGTCCAGCTTGATGTGCATCACATGCTCCACTGTGCACGCTCAACACTGCCACATAGGCCTCACTTTCTCCAAGGCATTTAAGCAATGCTCCTTCAGTAGTTTTCTTAAATAATTCATTCTCAATTAAAATTTAATTGAGGGCACGATATTTGATCTTGCGTTCTGTCGACCCTGTAGGAGAATGCAGATAATCGACTAAAGGCTTTTGCCAATCCCTCTCTTTCCCATTGTCAATTGTTAAAATTTGAACATTTTCAGCATCTACAGCCCCTAACTTTATAATTGACAAATATGAAGGAGATAATAAAGTTGCTCGAACTTTCTTTCTTACCTGAATAGGCTCTTCATTTTGATCTTTCTTGTATCCTGAAGCTTCTTGTGCTAAGTGTAACACGGTGAACTGACTTTGTAGGTTTTTTGTATCGCAAATGTGCGGATAGCAAGAGTCGCCACCAACTTTTCTTTTATCCAATTAAGGGAAGGTAAAAAGTATAGAAAAAGACCTTCATTAGATTCTGAGTAAGGGAGAAGGTTATGAAAAGGGAAGGTATTAGCACCCCTTTCCATCCGTAGTTATCTGGCTCTTAGTTGCTCTTAGATCATCTTTTTAAAATTGTGCTTTCTGTGTGTTTGACAAAAATGTTTTGAAAAGGCATTTCGCTTTGACTTTGTAATGATTCATGTAGGAATGTATACAAAGTGTTTGGAAATGTTTCATTTTTGAAAAGAGTTTGAACTTTGACAAAAGTGTGAGGTGCGAAAAGTATTTTGATTGAGCAAGCAACTAAAAGTCTTATTACCTACTCAGAATTGGTCGTTTTCGTGTTATTTTACGTTCCTTTAGAATAGCGCTATCCATACCATTAGTTGGTAGGTAACTCTATTTGTTGGATGTAAGCGGGACATTCGAAGGGACATCGGATGGTCATAGAAGGCAACTTGTAGGAAGTATCCTAGCACATTCGAAGGGACTATCATCATTTTTCGTAGGCGACAATCGAGGGTCAAGATCATGTACTCGGAAGCGACATCGTGGGTCTTATGATCTTTGTATCGAAGGGACTATGATGATTTGTTTGGAAGGCAACGGTGCTAGAATACCTCTACGTTCGAGGGACATGACCATTTGAATTCGTAAGGCAACGAGAGAGAATTACCCTAAGGGGTGCGTGTGTGAAAGAGTGTGTTGATTTCAGATATGTTATCTTTGAAGTTAGAGTGGGCTATGTTCAATTTTATCTTGCCATACACGCCTAATTACTAGCAATTTATAGGGTGCGGAAATTAAAATGCGGAATGTAAAGATGCGGAAAGATAAATGTCCTACGCTATTACATGGCTTTGGGGCAGATACATAATTTAAACTTGCGGAAAATAAAAGCCCTAATTAACTATTACATCCCATGAACAGTTACATTATTGGAAAAAAAGAGAAACGATAAGAAAAATCGTCCGAAACGGGATAACCTGTGAAAAGATGAGAAATCGGAAAATACGAGATGAATCGAATAAGAGGAAAATGTTAGTAAAAATGCAAATTTTTGAATGAGAAAAATATGGCATGCTGTAAATAACATAAATATGCTAAAATAATTTTTTGGGATTTTTTGGATGCATTTTAATAATTAAAAACTAATTAAAAGTGATTTAAATGCTAAATTATGAATAAAATAAAATATGCATGCAAAACAATATTTTTTAATTTTTATAAATTAAATAAACATTTTATGAAAATAAATGCAAAAGGAAAAATATTTTTGATGATTTTTAATGCATGAATAAAAATTATGAAAAGAATTAAAATGCATGAGATATATTAAATAAATAAGAAAAAT
Organism: Vicia sativa; assembly: GCA_021764765.1. NCBI lineage: Eukaryota > Viridiplantae > Streptophyta > Magnoliopsida > Fabales > Fabaceae > Vicia > Vicia sativa. The sequence continues at coordinate 116,040,810 of CM038796.1, read as the reverse complement.
ATGAAATATGAGAAAAATGCAAAGTTTGTAAAAAAAGAAGCAAATCTGGTCCTGATGAGGTTCGAACTGAGGACCTGGAAGAGCATCTTGGAACAGCTAGCGCCTTAGCCACTACGCCACGTTGCATTTGGTGTTTGGAAAATATAAACAATGGTTTATCAATGTTTACGTGTCATGAGTTTGAATTCAAAACCCAGTCAGCCGTGTGGACCCCAGGTGTAACGAGTAAACGAATCAGAGCGAGCCAAACTTCCACGCGTGCGGTCCAACCTTCAACGCCGGAGTCCACGCCGGAGCTAGGGCTCCGGTCATCTTCTCCGATTGCCCTTCAACCTAAAAACCTGCAAAATGCATTATTTAAAGCAAAACAAGTGCCCAGATCAACTAATTCGACCCCTCTGATCACGATGGTGAGGTCCTTTCGTCCTGAAGCGTTATGGATTTTGAGTTTCGAATCATACAGCTCTTGGAACCCTAATAATGGCACTATGGTTTCCAAACGTCCAAGCTTGCATGTAATGGTTCAGTCATGTCCTAAACATCACCTTGAATCGATACAAACACACAAACAACATTAATAATGCATGAAAAACGAAATTCGAATTTGAGAAAAAATCAAACCGGTGAGAGTTCAAGGGCACGATCTGGGCAGCCTGGGCTTGATGTAGGAGTATGGATCGATTGCTGGGAACCTCTAGAGCAAGATTGAATGCTCAAATTGGCCTGAAACCTGCTGGAAATTGAAACACGATTTTCAAAGATTCTTGAAAATTTTTGGCAAAGTGAGGGCTGTGTATGGGGCTAGGGTTTCGTGTCTCTTGTTGTGCATAATGCTGAGTATTTATAGAGTGAATTAGGATGGCAAAGAGAGTGAAAAAAGATTGAGTAATGAATGTGCAATATTTTCTCTTTAAAACAAATCAAATTTTCTTGAAAATTTGATTTTCCTTCCATGTGCAAGCAAATCACGAAATTGGCAAGTGTTTTGGGCTTCCTTGGACCTCAAGTTTGATCAAAATCCAATCATCTTGAAAAAATATCTTATTTTCATATTTTATATAATTTAATTTTGAATTAAATGGTTTAAAATTCAAAAATAAATTATAAAAATAGAAAATTGCCATGGCCAAGCATTTATGGGTCACAAATAATGTCATGAACAAGTTTGGATCAAAAGATTATAGGCCCATTTGGAAAATTTTGCATTTTGACCAAAATGTCCTTTTGTGCAATTGTCCAAAATTGCCCAACTTCTGAATAGTGTATCTTGCTCAATTTTCCATGTTTTTGAGTGTTCTTGGACTTTTTGGAAACCTCTAAGAGTCCTCTAACCAACCTTTTTGGTCTCATCTAAATTGGAGTTTCCATGCTCAATATATCTTCAAAACAAAATGTTGACTTTTTGTTGACTTTGAAAAGGCCTGTAATGTTTTGATCCATACCTCTCAAATGAAGCATTTTTTGAACATTCTTGTGAGACATGAAGTTGTAGAGAATTGAATTTCCTTCAAAACAAGAGGTGGTGGAAAATTTCGAGAAAGTATGAAGAAGTTATGATCACCAAAGTTCATTGACTTTTCACCTAGAAACCCTAATTTAGAAAGTTTGACTTTTGAGCAAATCTTGAGTTTTCTTGATGAATCATGATCAACCTTTGATCAAATGATGAATGTAACTTCAAAATGAGGATGTTGACCAAAAATCATGAAGTTTGACCGTATGTTGACCACATTGACTTTTTGTCCAATACAACCGATTTTCAACCATCCGAGCAATTGTCTGAGCAATCTTGACTTGTAAGGCTTGAAACTTGACATGGAGAATCTTTGAAGCATATGAGGAGGCATGATGAACACTGGAGATGTTGGAAGTCCATCTGGAGCTGAGAATTGCCAAACCCTAGTTTGGGTTGATTGTCTAGGAGAGGTGCATCGATCAACCTTTGAGGAATCCTTGAGTATGGATGTATGGAATGTCTTGAGAAGATGGAGGGAAAATTTTGGGGTATGACGGCTGCCCCTGTTCAATCTTCTTGTACTGGAAGGGTTAGATTGGCATGCGTGCCTTTCGTGACCTGGAGGTAGAAGATGATTGAACACTTGAGTACACCTGAAAATTTGCACTCGCTGGTGATGCAAGAATGGGCTTACAGATGCCATTTGGGGAAGGTAGAGACTTCGTTGGGGAATGAGTCGTATGCTAGACTCGAGAATTTCGTCTGAATAGGAAAATTGACGGGGATGGGCTTAAGATGCCATCTGGAAAGGTCGATGCTGGGGAGTGAGCCGTACGCTAGGCTCTGTAGACGTTTCTGGAGGGGAGAGGAGCATGGATATGGGCTTAAGATGCCATCCGGGGGGGAGTCGTATGTTAGACTTCGTGCTCATCTTTGAATGAAGTTATTGGTTTGTATTGGTTTTTAACCAAATATGCAGCATTCTGAAAGTGGAGAAATGTTGACAAGTAGTCGGAGATGGGCTTAAGATGCCATCCAAGGCAACTGAGTCGTTCGCCAGACTCTGTAGTTGTTGTTGATAATAAGAAGGAATCAGAATAAATCTTCGTGCCGGTTACTCTGAGGGAGGTAGTAGTTGGCAAAATGTGGGTATCTTCCCTGTTGTGCATCGGGTGTTGATCCACTGCCTGTTATCGGAGGATAACTTGTGATCGTTCGGATAGGGTTTCTCGTCTGGCTTCGGGTATTAATCCTGAATCCGTTGTCGGAGGACAACGAGGGTGGTCTTTCAGATAGTTTTCCCGTCGAGATTCGGGGCTTAATCCTGGACTAGTTGTCGGAGGACAACTAGGGGCGGTCTTTCAGATAGTTTTCCCGTCGAGATTCGGGGCTTAATCCTGGACCAGTTGTCGGAGGACAACTAGGGGCGGTCTTTCAGATAGTTTTCCCGTCGAGATTCGGGGCTTAATCCTGGACCAGTTTGCGTCAGAAGTGACTTTCACCTGTTTTGGAGAAAACAAGAGAAACTTTGATAGCATATTTGTTAGTCTTATGCAAAGTATGATGCATGACAATGCGTATGAATGACATATGCACAAGTTATGACTTTTATGAGCAATGTATGAATGATAGATGTTATGGTATTTCAAAACATATCCATCTTGAAGAAGATGCGGAAGCTCTGCTTGGAGATTTCTGACTTCTGTTTGAGGATGGAGATCCTGAGAAGAAAGATAACTTCGATTCCTCCGGTGCACTATCTGACCCAGTTTCAGGCCTAGATATTGTTGAGGACGGTAGAGGTACGCTGTCGAGGATCTTGTGTGTAGACCCTGTTGGGGAGAATCTTGAAGGGTACTCTACTGGGGATTTTGTGTAAATCTTGCTGGAGAGTACTTGATAATTGTTGGGAGACCGGGTTAGAAGAATCTGGGGCCCGTTGTAATCTCTGACTGAGGGATAAGAGGTGTAGGTTTCCTCCGGTGCACTATCTGACCAAGTCTCGAGTCTGGATACTGCTGCTGGGGAAAAGGGAAATTGTTGAGAGATATCCGCTGGGGATAAACATCTTAGCTGGGGATGACATGTTATTGCTCGAAGACAGGCGTAATCCATTTAAGTTGAGTGGAATCATTGCTTGGGGACCGACGCGTACTCCACTGGGGAAGGTTTGTAAGCAACATCTTTGTGGGGATCCATGCTCTGCGGGGAAGTGTTGGTGACTTTCGTCGTCATCTTGATTCCTATAGCCTGTAGCAATTACTTTTGCACGTTCACTTTTCGCACGTTTGTGATTGGATTCTTATTGTTAGATGCATATAATCATTCAAAGCAAACGTTGGACTTTATGCAAACGACAACAACAAAAATTGTAAAGAGAAAGAAACTTGCGTTTATTTGAAAGGTGGCGTATGGCCAAGTAGTTTGTACACAAGAAAAGTAAAAAGCTATGCGGAAACAATCTCGTTAAGTTCCAACTATGCTAGTACTCATATATTTCAACTATCTCATCTCCTTGCTGTCAGTTAGAAAGTGAGTGAATTGATCTTCGCCATTTGAATCTTGAATGCTGATAGTAGTCGAAGGGTGATCCGAAGGGACATAGTCGTACGCTTAAATCCCTAACTTTTGCCTAGACCGCCTCTTTCACCTACCGATACCCTTTTGCCCAAGCCGCCTTTTCAGGTTTTCGACTTGCCGGGTGTACATTTTTTTGTATATGTCCTTAATTTTTGCCCGAACCTTTTTGGTTCGTCAGGACGCCCTTATTTTTGCTTAGGCCAGTCGACCTAGCGGGTCTCGTTCATGCGTAGTATTTTTTGACTATGTCTTCGTTCACATGGTGTGGGAAGTCTTCGCCATCCATGGTGCTAAGTATCATAGCTCCGCCGGAAAATACTGTCTTGACTACAAATGGTCCCTCGTAGGTGGGAGTCCATTTGCCCCTGGGATCACCTTGTGGAAGAATGATGCGCTTGACTACTAGGTCACCGACTTGGTAAACTCGGTGCTTGACCTTCTTGTTGAATGCTCTGATCATTCGTTTCTGATAGATCTGTCCATGGCAGATGGATGCGATTCATTTCTCATCAATTAGGTTAATCTGGTCAAGGCGGGTCTGGACCCAATCGTCTTCGCCTAAGTCTGTGTCCTGGAGGACTCTGGTTGAGGGTATCTGAACCTCGATGGGTAAGACGGCTTTCATACCGTATACGAGAGAGAAGGGGGTTGCCCCTGTTGATGTTCGCGCTGTAGTGCGGTAACCATGAAGAGCAAATGGCAACATCTCATGCCAATCCTTGTAAGTCACTGTCATCTTTTGTATAATCTTCTTAATGTTCTTGTTGGCGGCTTCCACTGCGCCATTCATCTTAGGCCGATATGGAGAGGAATTGTGATGCTTGATCTTGAACTGCGTGCAGAGTTCGGTGATCATCTTATTGTTGAGATTGGAACCGTTATCTGTGATAATCCTTTCGGGAGTGCCATACCGATAGATAAGATTATGCTTGATGAATCGAGCCACAATATTCTTGGTAACTAATGCGAATGAGGCTGCTTCTACCCATTTGGTAAAGTAGTCAATTGCCACAAGGATGAAACGATGTCCGTTGGAAGCGGTGGGCTTGATTTCTTCGATCATGTCAATGCCCCATATTGCAAAAGGCCAAGGAGCTGTTAGAACATTCAGAGGTACTGGAGGTACGTGCACTTTGTCGGCATAACCGCACTTGTGACAAGATCGAGCGTGAAGGTGACAATCGCTTCCATGGTGGACCAATAGTAACTGTTCTCAAAATCTTCTTAGCCATGGTGTGTCCAACGGAGTGGGTACCAAATGCGCCTTCGTAACTCTTCCATGATACGTATTGTGTTTTCGATCTACACGGAGTAAGCACAAGTCGTGGTTGCGCTTGTATAAGATGTCTTCGAGGAAGAATTTGGATGCAAATCTTCTCATGAACTTCTTATCATTGACAGATGCCCCTGCGGGATATTCCTGAGTCTCAAGATACCTTTTCACGTCATAGTACCAAGGTTTCTCTTCTGTATCAAGCTCATAACAATATGCTGGTTCGTCAAACTTCTCAATGATGATCTGGGGAGCCTCGTTGTCCCATCTGACCTTGAACATAGATGACATAGTAGCCAATGCGTCTGCCAACTGATTCTCTTCTCGTGGAATATGATTGAAAGTAATCTCTTCGAAGTAGGGGATCAAACTCAAAACATGCTCTCGATACGGAATGAGGTTCGGATGCTTCGTATCCCACTCGCCCTTAACCTGACTGATCACTAAAGCTGAGTCTCCATACACTTGTAAGAACTTGATTCTTAAATCAATAGCAGCTTTAATGCCCATGATGCACGTCGTATTCGGCCATGTTGTTGGTGCAAGAAACATAATCTGGCGGTGAAAGGCGATGTCCGCTGTAGGGGATGTAATGATGGCGCCAATGCCATTGCCAAGTGCGTTTGAGGCTCCATCAAAGACCATAGTCCATCGGGATCCTCGTTCAGGTCCTTCGTCTGGGCCTGGTTCTTCACAATTTGTAACTAGTAAAACATCTTCGTCTGGAAATTCGAACTGCATAGACTGATAGTCATCTACGGCTTGATGAGCCAAATGATCGGCTACTACACTTCCTTTGATCGCTTTCTGAGAAGTGTACTGGATATCGTATTCGGTCAGGATCATTTGCCATCTTGCTATTCTCCGAGAGAGCTGGTTTCTCAAATATGTATTTTATCGGATCCATCTTGAAATCAACAAGGTAGTGTGAGTCAACATATACTGCCTTAGTCGTGACAAGCTAAAGCGTTGCAAGTTTTCTCGATTGTGAGTATCTTGTTTCACATCGGTAAACTTTTGCTAAGGTAGTATATTGCATGCTCTTTTCGACCAGACTCGTCATGTTGCCCCAACATACACCCCATTGAGTTCTCTAATACTGTCAAGTACATGATAAGAGGTCTTCCTTCGGCAGGCAGCATTAGGATAGGAGGATTTTGTAGGTACTCCTTGATTTTGTCAAAAGCGATCTGGAAATCGTCGTTCCATTCCACTACTTGATCTTTCTTTAGTAACTTGAAGATTGGCTCACAGGTAGCAGTTAGATGTGCAATGAATCTGGCAATGTAGTTCAATCGGCCCAAGAAACCTCTGACTTCCTTCTCGGTACGGGGCGCTGGCATCTCTTGAATAGCTTTGACCTTGGCGGGGTCGACTTCCATACCTTTACCACTGACAACAAACCCTAGGAGTTTTCCGGATCGGACTCCAAAAGTGCACTTGTTAGGATTAAGTCTTAGTCTGTATTTCTTCAACCTGTCAAACAGTTTCTGCAAATGATCAAGATGTTCTTCTTCAGTCTGTGATCAAGCTATCATGTCGTCGACGTAGACCTCTATCTCGTGATGAATCATGTCATGAAATAATGTTACCATAGCGCGATAAGTGCGCTTCATCCGAACGGCATAACCTTGTAGCGAAAGTGCCCCACCGTAACGAAAGTAGTCTTCTCCATGTCTTGAGCCATTTTGATCGATTGTAACCGGAGAAACCATCCATGAAGGAGAAAACCTTATGCTGAGCGGTGTTGTCAACCGAACATCAATATGAGGAAGTGGAAATCGTCTTCGGACTCGCTTTGTTCAGATCTCTGTAATCCACACACATTCGTACCTTACCATCCTTCTTAGGCACAGGAACCACGTTCGCAACCCATTGTGGATAGGAAGTAACAGCTAAGAAACCGACGTTGAACTGTTTCATAACTTCAGCTTTGATTTTTTCTGACATCTCGGGACGCATGCGACAACCTTCTTTCACCGGGAAAACCTCTTTGTTGGCAACGTGTACCACAATATCAATGTCCAACCCTGGCATGTCTTCGTATGACCAAGCAAAAACCTCAATATAGTCTCGTAGCATCTGAACCAATCTTTCTTTAACACTGTTCTCAAGACCTACTCCTATCTTGATCTCTTTTCTGTCTTCATCAGTACCCAAATTTACAACCTCAACTTGCTCTTCGTGGTCAGTATAACTCGCTCTTCTTCTGTAGCCGCAAGTTCTCCGGCATTTCACAATCTTCCTCACTTTCGTCTTGGCTTGGTAGATCGGATTATCGAAGTCATATTTAGCAATAGCATAGTGTTATCAACGAGATTCGGAGTGATTCGCAGTTGTATCACGGGTGTGTAAGAAACACATAGCTTTTGAAGGGTGATAAAGTAAAGAAAGAAAACAACACTTGAATGCAAAAGTCCAACGATTGAATGAAAATATGCAAATGACAGATAATAACCCTCACAAACGAGCCACGATGCCCCGGGTAAGGCACTAGGCTTTCAAAGTTTATTGTTCAAAACAAAGAAAATACGAAAAGCAAAACAAATCAAGAGTGATTACTCGGTCAAGGAGATTGGTATACGTCTCGTCTTCCAATTCTTGAGCCCATTGTCAGGAGGAAGATCCACTTGCTGATGTCGAAGTCGCTGTCGTCGTCTTCTATAGCATGGATTCCGCTCTGGCTGATGCAGAAAGGAAGTTGGCCGGCACGTTCGCGGCGTATCATCTTCTGACCCTTGATGGTGAAGCCTAAACCAGTCTTGTCAGATTTGAAAGGAAGATCAGGGAGCTGACCCCAAATAGAACTACCTTCTTCAACAAAGCTTGAGCATCTTTCGTGAGGCCATCCTAGGCGGAGCTTGTGTAATTCAGAGTAACAGGAGAGTCAAGGCATGACTGGGATTGTCTCAAAAGCTTGACAGGAGTCTCAAAGAATTCACCCTCCACCTCGAGATATCGAATGATTGTAGATGGTGACCATATACTCTTCTTCACCATATCGTAACAACTTTCCCTTCACGGGTACTTCACTCGATGTAGGGTAGAAGTATCCGCCCCATGTATCCAAGGCCCAAGTAGGCAAGAGTAAGTTGGACGGATGTCCATGACAAAGAAAGTGGAATCAAAAGTCTGGGAACCGACTTTAACAGGCAGAGTGAGCTCTCCAAGCATTGTTCGCTTAGAACCATCAAAAGCTCTCACGATTATATCACTGGGTCTCAGAACCAACCCTTCGATATCAAGTCGATCAAAAGCAGTCTTTGGTAGGATATTCAGAGCAGAACCAGTATCCACAAAAACATGAGACAATGTAGTGCCCTTGCATTCAACAGAGATGTGCAAGGCTTTGTTGTGTTTCTTTCCGGTAGGAGTCAAATCAGCATCAGAGAAACCTAGGCCGTTGTTGGCAGCCAGGCTAGCAATACAAACTTCAAACTGGTCGGTGGTAGTGTCTTGCGGCACATGAGCATTTTTCAGAAACTTCACCAAGGCGTTAGCATGAGCCTCAGAGCACAAGAGCAGAGCAAGCATGGAGATTTTGGACGGAGTCTGTCCTAACTGTTCCACAACATTGTAGTCACTTTTCTTGATAATCTTCAGAATTTCCTCCATTTCTTGTTTGGAGGTGTCTTCAGCAACTTCCTTTGGTACTTCTGGCTGAGCAGGATGAGTCACTGGTTCTTGGGGAACTGATGGAATAGCTGGAATGCGAGCTGGAGTCGCGGTGTCTTTTGGAGGAGAGATTTCTGGAGAGAAAACCCTTCCGGTTCTGGTCACCTTACTTGATCCGGTGATGTTGTCAATGTCAGGAATGGTAGCTTCAACTGTAAGACCTTCAATGGTCATAGGGTCTTGCTTGACGCCATGATAGTAAACATCAGCTCCATAATTCCAAGGGATAGCCTTGTCAGAGGAATATGGAACTGGTCTTGGAGAAGTAATGATGAGGGGTGCCACTCTGGGCACGGAATCGGCAGAGGAAATCCTTATTGTGTTAACATCAGCATAATCTTCTGGGAAATCGTCACCCCATCCGGTTACCTTAACGTCTTCAATAGGAATCTTGTAGCTCTCAGGAACAGTGTACTTCACCATGTAATCATACTTTCCACTTGGCTGCCCCAAGGTATCCCATACAGATGGTGCGACTTCATTTGCATTGTCAATCTTCAACTTAGACATATCTTCACACAGCTTCTGCACAGCTGGTTTCAGAAATAGTATCTCACGGTTATCCATCATGCACTGAACACGTCTTCTCAACCAAGCACACATCGTGTGTATGGGCACCAACGATTCTCGGGCATCTGGATTGACACCGCTTGCAGCAAATTCTTCTTAACATCAGAGGAATGGTCAAGTCATCTATGTTGAACACATAAGTATCCTCACCAACAAAGATTGGAACTTTTGTCATGGTGGCATAGGGCGTTGATCACATTCGAGTCTCAACAGAGGGTCAAACTCAATGCTTAGCTTCAATCATGTCTTGAATCTTGTTCTTGAGCCCAACAATCATCGATTACTATGTCCGGGCTATTGGAATGGTAAGCACACTTAGCATTAGGGTTGTATCTCGGAGAGGAAGTGTTGACATTTTGAGGAGGATCCTCAAGGTAATCGCTTTCAACATGTGTTGCAAGGCTTGCGACAATGGCATGTTGATCTTTGTAAACTCCTCGTGGCGCTGCCGCGTTGTCTCACCGAGGTTGTCTTGATGTAGGATGGAGATCACAACCGCCCCACAGATTGAGCGGTCGGTCTTGGCTCGGCTTTTTCGACCATACACAACATTAACTTCTTTCTTACCACCAAAAGATCTCTTAGATTTGAAGATGTTTCTACCGAATCTTCCCACTTGATACCAGCTTCAATTTGTCAAGATCATTTCGGTGAATCCGGTGAAGAGTTTCAATCGGATGATTAAAGAACGGGCCTGTCAGTGTTCCCATAAACATATCAACCAACTCCCTATTTGACAAGGGTGGCTGAACTCTGCCTGCTAGATCTCTCCACTTCTGAGCATACTCCTTGAACTTCTCGTCACGACCCATAGACATGGTTTGTAGTTGCATGCGAGTGGGTGTCAATTCAGCATTGTACTCATACTGTTTGTAGAAAGCATCTGCTAAGTTACTCCAAGTACGGATACGGTCATTCTCTAGCTGATAATACCATTCCAATTGGGTTCCGGACAAACTCTCTTGAAAATAGTGCATCCACAACTTTCTGTCATCAGTGTGGGGATTGATCTTCTGAACATAGGACTTCAAATGCAGCTTAGGGCAAGACATGCCATCGTACTTGGCAAAAGTTGGAACTTTGAACTTGGGAGGAATCACAACACCAGGGACAAGACTCAGATCATCAAAATTCAGCCCGGACATCTTCAGGTTTTCCACAGCATTCAAATGGTCTTCAAGTTGCTTGTACTTGTCATCTTCATCAGAGTATTGGCCATCATCATAGACTTTTTCAGGCTCATGCTGACTACCTTCACCATCACCCTTGTTACTTTGCTCATCCTCCTTCTTGACACTTCCTTCAGAGAGCTCAATTCGACTAACCACTCTAGGACCACCTTTGTAGCGTCTGCCCATGTTGAGAAGACCAACAACCTTCTTCTTCCTGTTGATGAGCTTCTTCAGATCTTCTTGGCCTTGGACCAAGTGGTAAACATCAAACCGAGCATTCGAGCAGGAGATCTTTGACAGTTTGTTCAAGAGCCATTTCTGCTAAAATAAATAGCGAGAGAATGAGAAAACCAATCTTCGATGTACCTGTGATGCAATGTTATGCTATGCTATGCAATGTTTATGCGAATGCAATGCAATGTTTTCAAGGACCGTAGAGATTTAAATTTGTTAAACAAGCAATGAACAAACATTTATTAGTACTTTTTATTCTTTTTAAGTACAAAAGATAGTTCAAACAAAATAAAAGAAAACATATAAATCCCAAAGCTCTAAGTCTCCCATGGGCGCTTCCTCTTGGTGCCGAGGTAGGCGTTGATGCTTCGCTCTTCGTGAAGTAACTTGGTCAGCTCTAGCACTTTCTTCTCACTTGAATGACACCGAGCTTCAAAGGTATCCTCTCTTCTTTAAGTGAATCCGGATCTCTTCATGTCTTCAAAATCAGAGGCATGTCGGATGGAAAGATAGGTACGTCACCTATAGCAAGGTTCCATAATTACCGTAAAACAGCGTGAATGGCATCATGAGGTTTTGAGCTCGAGCTCGCACCCATTTGAGGTAAGGTTCCCAAGGAATGGAGTTCGTGCCCCAAAGCCTTGGTATCGTCTTCTTTACCATGCCCCAAGCGTATGAACCTTCGCGGTAATTCGAGATCGTGGTTGTAGTCGAACACAATATCTTGGAGAAGCATATCATGAGGACCATCTCTTCGAGCAAAACCAAACTGACGTAGAGCTAGAGAAGGGTTGTAAGTAATACCTCCCCTTATACCAAGTAGCGGCACATTAGGGAATTCTCCACAACGCTCAATGAAGGTGAAATCCTTTTGAGAGAAAAGATTCCAACGGATATCTGAATGAGAGAGTGACATTAGTCTTTGAGACCATCTCAACCTTTGTTCGTTCTTCAAAACTGACGGAGGAAGGTGCGAAATAAACCACCTAGAAAGTAACGGTATGCAACACATGAGAGTTCCTTGTCTCTTAGTAGTACGAGTGTGGAGAGAATGCAGAATGTCTCCAAGTAAAGTAGGCACTGGATTGCGGGTAAGGAATAACTTGATGGCGTTGACATCTATGAATTGATCCGAGTTAGGGAATAGAACCAAGCCATAAATTAGCAAGGCCACAATGTCTTCGAATGCATGGAAACTCATAACTTTGAGGAATTCTCGGGCTTTCTTAATTAAGAACTTGGAAAGTAAACCCTTAACTCCACTTCTAGTTTCCCAATTGGCTTCAATGTCTGAGCGCTTAAGATGTAACGCTGATGCAATGTCTTCGTACTTAGGAACCTTTTCTAAACCGGTGAATGACATTTGGTCAAGAATAGGTACCCCAAGTAGCTTAGAGAACTCTTCCAAGGTAGGAACCAATTGATAATCTGGGAATGTAAAGCAATGGTGTTTCGGATCAAAGAACTGGAATAGGACATGCATCATATCTTCTTCAAAACCGGAGATAACCAAGTCAAGATAACCATGTCTTTTGATGAACCGAGCATGGTGGGAATTTCAAACCAATTCTTTGAGCTGAGAAGGTATACCCATGAAGTTGATTCGGATAGTCTTTCTAGAAGCCATAATCCCTACAAAACAGAGCAAAGATAAATCCCTAGGTCCTTGAAATAGTTAGAAATGATATGCAATGCAAATGATGTCATGATGTCATGTTTGGCACACACAAACAATTCACACAATGAGCCTAGGTTTAAGGCTTGCAAGAGGTCTAGGTGATTACCCCACCAAAAGTTTGAGTTGGTTCATCCTATCCTATAATAGTAACCGGGTTCTAGGAATCTCAAATCATTGATCTTTCTCGTAGGCGTTTATTTCAATACGACTACCAAGTGGTCGATCGAAAATATCCCAAAAGTCTGATCTCAATGAGCGTAGCATCGAGTATCAACCAACCTTAGTCTGCACCAAAGTCGGCCATCTCACTACCTTCTAATGGCCAAGTTGGGTCAATTAAGGTTCTAAAAGTTTAGTTAGTGCTTGATGACACCACGCAAAAGCCAAATACTATCCTCAACTTCGAAATGAAGAGTATCAGGACATCCAAAGTGTCACACTAACGTAGCCATCATGTTGACCGTTTCGATATACGTCTAACGGTCGCGACGATTTATTGCTACTTACCTAAAAGGAAACTCGGATCCGGGTGTAGGATCCCCCACAAATATAATACCCAAGCAACCCTTAAAGATAAAGCAAGCAAGTCAAACAGAAAGCAATAAAGGTGATCTAGAAATCCCTAAGGTATTCTCTCTTTAGGGTGTCTCCCCGGCAGAGTCGCCAGTTCTGTAACACGGTGAACTGACTTTGTAGGTTTTTTGTATCGCAAATGTGCAGATAGCAAGAATCGCCACCGACTTTTCTTTTATCCAATTAAGGGAAGGTAAAAAGTACAGAAAAAGACCTTCGTTAGATTCGAGTAAGGAGAAGGTTATGAAAAGGTATTAGCACCCTTTCCATCCGTAGTTATCTACGGGCTCTTAGTTGCTCTTAGATCATCTTTTAAAATTGTGCTTTTCGTGTGTTTGACAAAATGTTTTGAAAAGGCATTTCGCTTTGACTTTGTAATGATTCATGTAGGAATGTATACAAAGTGTTTGGAAATGTTTCATTTTGAAAAGAGTTTGAACTTTGACAAAAGTGTGAGGTGCGAAAAGTATTTTGATTGAGCAAGCAACTAAAAGTCTTATTACCTACTCAGAATTGGTCGTTTTCGTGTTATTTTACGTTCCTTTAGAATAGCGCTATCCATACCATTAGTTGGTAGGTAACTCTATTTGTTGGATGTAAGCGGGACATTCGAAGGACATCGGATGGTCATAGAAGGCAACTTGTAGGAAGTATCCTAGCACATTCGAAGGGACTATCATCATTTTTCGTAGGCGATAATCGAGGGTCAAGATCATGTATTCGGAGGCGACATCGTGGGTCTTATGATCTTTGTATCGAAGGGACTATGATGATTTGTTTTGAAGGCAACGGTGCTAGAATACCTCTACGTTCGAGGGACATGACCATTTGAATTCGTAAGGCAACGAGAGAGAATTACCCTAAGGGGTGCGTGTGTGAAAGAGTGTGTTGATTTCAGATATGTTATCTTTGAAGTTAGAGTGGGCTATGTTCAATTTTATCTTGCCATACACGCCTAATTACTAGCAATTTATAGGGTGCGGAAATTAAAATGTGGAATGTAAAGATGCGGAAAGATAAATGTCCTACGCTATTACATGGCTTTGGGGCAGATACATAATTTAAACTTGCCGAAAATAAAAGCCCTAATTAACTATTACATCCCATGAACAGTTACATTATTGGATAAAAAGAGAAACGATAAGAAAAATCGTCCGAAACGGGATAACCTGTGAAAAGATGAGAAATCGGAAAATACAAGATGAATCGAATAAGAGGAAAATGTTAGTAAAAATGCAAATTTTTTTAATGAGAAAAATATGGCATGCTGTAAATAACATAAATATGCTAAAATAATTTTTTGGGATTTTTTGGATGCATTTTAATAATTAAAAACTAATTAAAAGTGATTTAAATGCTAAATTATGAATAAAATAAAATATGCATGCAAAACAATATTTTTTAATTTTTATAAATTAAATAAACATTTTATGAAAATAAATGCAAAAGGAAAAATATTTTTGATGATTTTTAATGCATGAGAGAAAATATTGAAAAGAATTAAAATGCATGAGATATATTAAATAAATAAGAAAAATATGAAATATGAGAAAAATGCAAAGTTTGTAAAAAAAGAAGCAAATCTGGTCCTGATGAGGTTCGAACTGAGGACCTGGAAGAGCATCTTGGAACAGCTAGCGCCTTAGCCACTACGCCACGTTGCATTTGGTGTTTGGAAAATATAAACAATGGTTTATCAATGTTTACGTGTCATGAGTTTGAATTCAAAACCCAGTCAGCCGTGTGGACCCCAAGTGTAACGAGTAAACGAATCAGAGCGAGCCAAACTTCCACGCGTGCGGTCCAACCTTCAACGCCGGAGTCCACGCCGGAGCTAGGGCTCCGGTCATCTTCTCCGATTGCCCTTCAACCTAAAAACCTGCAAAATGCATTATTTAAAGCAAAACAAGTGCCCAGATCAACTAATTCGACCCCTCTGATCACGATGGTGAGGTCCTTTCGTCCTGAAGCGTTATGGATTTTGAGTTTCGAATCATACAGCTCTTGGAACCCTAATAATGGCACTATGGTTTCCAAACGTCCAAGCTTGCATGTAATGGTTCAGTCATGTCCTAAACATCACCTTGAATCGATACAAACACACAAACAACATTAATAATGCATGAAAAACGAAATTCGAATTTGAGAAAAAATCAAACCGGTGAGAGTTCAAGGGCACGATCTGGGCAGCCTGGGCTTGATGTAGGAGTATGGATCGATTGCTGGGAACCTCTAGAGCAAGATTGAATGCTCAAATTGGCCTGAAACCTGCTGGAAATTGAAACACGATTTTCAAAGATTCTTGAAAATTTTTGGCAAAGTGAGGGCTGTGTATGGGGCTAGGGTTTCGTGTCTCTTGTTGTGCATAATGCTGAGTATTTATAGAGTGAATTAGGATGGCAAAGAGAGTGAAAAAAGATTGAGTAATGAATGTGCAATATTTTCTCTTTAAAACAAATCAAATTTTCTTGAAAATTTGATTTTCCTTCCATGTGCAAGCAAATCACGAAATTGGCAAGTGTTTTGGGCTTCCTTGGACCTCAAGTTTGATCAAAATCCAATCATCTTGAAAAAATATCTTATTTTCATATTTTATATAATTTAATTTTGAATTAAATGGTTTAAAATTCAAAAATAAATTATAAAAATAGAAAATTGCCATGGCCAAGCATTTATGGGTCACAAATAATGTCATGAACAAGTTTGGATCAAAAGATTATAGGCCCATTTGGAAAATTTTGCATTTTGACCAAAATGTCCTTTTGTGCAATTGTCCAAAATTGCCCAACTTCTGAATAGTGTATCTTGCTCAATTTTCCATGTTTTTGAGTTTTCTTGGACTTTTTGGAAACCTATAAGAGTCCTCTAACCAACCTTTTTGGTCTCATCTAAATTGGAGTTTCCATGCTCAATATATCTTCAAAACAAAATGTTGACTTTTTGTTGACTTTGAAAAGGACCTGTAATGTTTTGATCCATACCTCTCAAATGAAGCATTTTTTGAACATTCTTGTGAGACATGAAGTTGTAGAGAATTGAATTTCCTTCAAAACAAGAGGTGGTGGAAAAATTTCTGAGAAAGTATGAAGAAGTTATGATCAGTCAAAGTTCAGTTGACTTTTCACCTAGAAACCCTAATTTAGAAAGTTTGACTTTTGAGCAAATCTTGAGTTTTCTTGATGAATCATGATCAACCTTTGATCAAATGATGAATGTAACTTCAAAATGAGGATGTTGACCAAAAATCATGAAGTTTGACTGTATGTTGACCACAGTTGACTTTTTGTCCAATACAACTGATTTTCAACCATCTGAGCAATTGTCTGAGCAATCTTGACTTGTAAGGCTTGAAACTTGACATGGAGAATCTTTGAAGCATATGAGGAGGCATGATGAACACTGGAGATGTTGGAAGTCCATCTGGAGCTGAGAATTGCCAAACCCTAGTTTGGGTTGATTGTCAGAGAGGTGCATCGATCAACCTTTGAGGAATCCTTGAGTATGGATGTATGGAATGTCTTGAGAAGATGGAGGGAAAATTTTGGGGTATGACACTAAGTCACTAGCTTCTTGATTTTCTCGTCGAGGTATATGTCAAATATTTACTTGTTCAAATTGTTTGAGCAGTCTAATGGTGATCAAAAAGTACATGATTAAATTTTCTTTGACACATTTATATTCTATTGATACTTGTTTAATCACCAATTCAAAATCACCCATAATTTCGAAATTCCTTGCCCCCAATTCTAGCAGCAGTTCAAGTCCTGTTATTAAAGACTCATACTCGACTTCATTATTAGTACATATATCGTCGATTGCATACTTGAACTCTGCTAGAATTCCATTAGGAGAAATTATGATGCCCCCTATCCCAACTCCATTTTTATGGCTAGTACCATTGAAGTATAGCTTCCAGGGTACTAATTCGACATAATTCTTGGGCATACCAACCATTGAATGGTCGACAAGGAAATCTGCCACTACTTGCCCCTTCATTACTTTCAAGGGCATATATGTCAAAGAATACTATGTTAATGCTAAAGCCCATTTACCAATTCGACTATGTAAAATTGGTTTAGACAACATGTTCTTAATAATATACAAATGAGAAGACACATACACATCAACAGGCTTTATATATTGCTTCAGTTTAATACAAGAGAAATACAACCATAGGCATAATTTTTCTATATAAGTATACCTAGTTTTAGGATCATTTAGCATTCGACTAAGGTAACACACGGGTCTTTCAACGCTATTTTCATCCTCTTGAACTAACATACTTCCTATAGTAGAATTTGAAGCTGCAATATACAGCCTCATAGGCCTATGTCTAATAGGAGGTGCCAATATTGGAGGCTTCACTAAATATTCTTTGATTTTGTCGAAATCCTTTTGATGCTCCTCTTTACAAATGAAATCCCCGTTCTTCAGTCGAAGCAGTGGTGAAAATACTTTAGTTTTTCCACTTAAGTTGGATATGAACCTCGTTAGGAAATTGATTTTGCCCAACAATGACTGAAGTTCTTTTTTGGTCGATGGAGGCCCGACGTCCATGATGACTTTGGTTTTTCTTTGATTCACTTGTATACCTTTTTTATGCACCACAAAGCCAAGAAAACCGCCTACCTGCACACAAAAATCACACTTTAATGGATTCACCTTTAATCCATATTTTCTCATTCTTTAGAAAGATTTTCGAAGATGTTGCAGATGAGTCAATTCACTGTTCAACTTTATTACAATATCATCAATATAAACCTGCATGAAATCTTCAATAAAGTCATGAAACATAGAATTCATTACCCTTTGACATGTTGCTCTGACATTTTTCAAGCCGAATGTCATGATGACCCATTCATAGGTCCCTAATGCTCCTGGGCAACGAAAAGCCATCATCGGCATATCTTCATATGCAATAAAAATTTGGTTATAGCCAGAATAACCATCAAGCATACTTAAATATTCAAAACCAGCGGCAGAGTCGGCCAACATTTCTGCCACATGTATAACATATTCATCCTTAGGAGTGGCAGCATTTAAATCTCTAAAGTCAATGCACACTCTTAATTTTCCATTTTTCTTAATTACTGGCACTATATTTTCAAACCAATTGACATACCTTTCAATTATGATGAATCTGCTTTTGAGGAGTCTTTCTATCTCCTTCTCGATTTTCGACATTATTGCTAAAGCAAAACGTATGGGTGTCTGCTTTACTGGCTTCTTTCCATATTTTATTTGCAGTTTTAACTCGACCAAATCCCTGCTCAAACCTGGCATTTTATTATAGTCCCAAGAAAAACAATCTTTAAATTCTTTTAATAAAGATATTACCTCAGATTTCTGCTTTTGGTGGATATTGACGCTGATATAAGTTGGTCTTTTGTCACCCTCTTCGCCAAGATTTAATTTTCTCTAAATGGTCTTGTGGCTGCATCTTTTCAGGAGCCATTGGATCCTTTTCAAAACCCAAAGGCTCATCGTCATATATATAGTCGATACGCTGCCTATTAACGTTTTCTTTGATCTCTTCGTTTTTATCTGGTGGCTTTGGCTCAATAGCCAGAGTGATGTCTTCCTCCAGAGTTTGTATTTTATTGGCTTCGACAGCCATATTTTCTCCAGCCTCTAGCGCCAAATTTATTTTGTTTTTGACAATATACGCCAAAATCCTTCTCAGAGCTTCAAGCTTAGACATCATTATCACTGATGACTCACCAGCCTGTCAGCCGGTTTTCAGCATATGGATCCTCCAAAGGTTCCACATCCCACATGAAACCATGGGTATCATGCAGTTTTAGAGAAATGAATGCCTCATCTAAGTTGGTATACACTTCTTCAGCAGGTGAGCATGGGGAAATATTAGCAAGCTTCATGTCGAACTGCTTTTTCCCTATGTTGTTCACATCGGCCATAAAATATCCTTGGTCGGCCTCAATGTTTTCCATAATGCCATCCTCCCTCCAAATTATAAGGAGTTGGTGCATGGAGGAAGGCAATGCTCCAATTCCATGAAGTTATTCTCTACCCACCAAGAGATTATAACTTGGCTTCCCTTGAATCACCATAGAAATAGTCAGCATAGTCACTAAGCCGACAGTAATGTCTACCTAGATCACTCTCATAGTGTTCCTGGTTCTTCCTTCGTAGTCTGATAGGACCACGTTATGGGATCTGATATCGGTGTCTAATTTACCGATTTTCTTCGAAATATGATGTGGCATGATGTTTACAGTTGCACCACAATCTACCAACACTTTGTTGATAGCAGTTCCTTCGACTTTGGCCCTGATCAACAGGGGCTTCAGATGGCTTCTCATATCCATATTTGGCCTTTCAAAAAAGGCATCTTGGTTCTTAATTGAACCATTATTCATGACAAAATAACATGTTGGATTATGCAAAGCCATATCCTTACCATCGACATTAGCGAAATCCTCTACCTCAGTCGGACAGTCATACTCTGCAGGCAGAATTGACACTTCATTGACTAGAATGTCTAAACTCTTTTTAGAGTTCGACTTAAAGTCATCAGTAGCTTCATCAGAGCATTTAGCTACAAGTTGATTTTCGAATTCTCTGATTCATTCCTTGGCAACAGTATCGACTTTGACTTTGTATTAATTTTGATGGTCTGCCTTGTTTGCGATAACCTGTCCAACACCAGCAGCAGCTAATCTTACAGTCTGCTTTCGACGCTAGAAGCGTATCCATTGAGTTCTAGACATGGGATTATTTCCCATGTAGTTTTCAGAAACATGGTTGTTTCTCTCAGATTTGAACTCATGTCGATAGTTCATAGCCGACTTTCCTTTTATGTCCCTAGCAACAACATCAGCATTTGATACCCCCATTCTTCCCTGAGGCTTAATCCAGGTGCCTCTGGGAGCAGTAGCAGAAGGGATGAAGCTTCTTGACTTGGCCTGAGAGCTTCCCACATTTCTTCTAGGATCCCTTGGATTAAGGAACCTTTGATTGTACAACTTGGGCTTGCCTTTCTCTAGCTGCAACTTCTGTAAGTTTTCAGCACCAATCTTATTCGTCACAACACCACACCTAGGGCACAAACAGACTTGCGAGCCCTTGTTTTTACACCGATAGAGGAAATCTATCATATCCTCATTAGCTTTCGGGTACACATCAGCAAGGTCGACATTTGGACTTTCACTGGTGCTTTCCTCGACCATATTGTCCTCTGGAAATTCTGTCAGCTCCACCATGTTTATTTCGACAGGCTCAACAAACAGAGCTCCCTCTTGCCTGATAGGACCAACATCGATTTTCATCTTTCTAGTAGCAAACTTCAGTCGACCCTCTTGCAATGATTTTTGAACTAGATCCCTAAAAAGAAAACATTGAGAGGTTGTATGACCAAGATAGTTACGACATTTGCAAAAACCTTTTTTCTATCATTGTTCTAATGGTAGGAATTTAGCATTTAGAGGTACTAATATTTGACCATCTTTAACTAACAAATCAAAAATTTCTTCATATTTAGATACATCAAAAGTATAAATTTTTGTAGGAAATTTTGAATTGTTTTCGACAGGATCTTTTCCTTTGGTCGGAAATAGTGATTTACACTCATATGCAGGCCCTAACTTCATTTCAGCCACGTCGACCTCTACCTCATTCGGCGAGATATAGTCGGCTTCATATATGGAATCAGTATCATCATAGTCTACATATGCTACTTTTTCTTTCTTAGCTTTAGCCTTAGTATGCCTAACCTTTTCTAGTCGTAACCATTCAAGATGTCGAACTCTATCGGCTAACTGTGACATACTCTTAACAAAGGTCGGATCTATTTTCTTCCTAATGGAGTAATCCAAACCGCCAACAGCCATTTGAACAAGTTCATGTTTTGGCACTTGGGTAAAACATCTTGATTTTAATGACCTAAATCTATTGAGATAATCATCAATAGTTTCAACAAACCTTCTCTTAATGTTTGATAATTCGACCAAACTAATTTTCGAATGTCCCTCGTAAAATTGTTCATGAAAAAGTTTTTCCAACTAAGTCCATGAATCAATAGAATTTGGAGGCAAAATAGTGTACTATGTAAAGGATATCTTAGTGAGGGATGAAGAGAAATGCTTTACCCTTAGATTTTCATTATTTTCCATATCACCAGATTCTGTCAAATACCTAGCAATATGCTCAATTGTCGATTCCCCAAATTCTCCCCCAAACTTAGTGTATTTAGAAATTTTCCATCCTCTAGGATTTTTCAGTTTGTAAAATATATTCCGACAAAGGGGATGAATAAGTTGGCCTCTGAAGTGTGGCATTCATGCTATTTCGAGCCACAATTCTTTCGACAATTGTAGTTAGATTATTTTCTATAGCTAATTCTGCTTGGCGAATTTGATCAAGAATTTGATCAACAATTTGATCCGCCTCTTGTTGTCGATGAACTAATATCCTAAGTGGGTCGACAACTAAATTCCTTTGAGGCACTGCAGCTTGCCCTTGATGGACAGTTTCATCTTCTATGCCCCCATGTCTATTTGACCAGGGGTAGCTAGTTGAACAGGTGGCGTCTGTCAAACACGCGCTGTAACACCCCCTTCTATTTACCCGCGTTTTATAGAATTAATATCAGAGTTTCATTCACAATTAAGAGGCGTCACAATTTAAATCATAAAAATTTACCAAACATGTGTCATGCCTTCACTGAGGAAAAATCATTAAATAAATCATATTCAACGTCATGTTAAACAGCAGAAATGAAAACATAACCAAAATCCTGAATACATCACTCAACAGTTATTCCAGGATGATAAATCAACATAATTCAAAAACTATTCAAAATATCCATTAAAGGATTCAAGCAACCGTTTCCCCAGTGTTACATCTACCAGAGCACGACACTGACACGCGGACTAGATTAACTAAACTCGACTCTAGAGCTATCCTCACCAACTCCAAGCAGCTAATCACTTCGGATCTGAAATTGTTAAAGTAAGGGTGAGATTCCAATTCAATATAACATGCATTATACGTTTTTAGAATACAACAGAATAAATAGATACATTAATCCATTAACCAAACACAAGTCATAATCAGATCACAAGGCAGTTCACACAATGAACATGTAATTTAACAAACAATGGAAATTGCAACACCGAAACCATCCTAGCATGTTACAATCCCATATGCAATGCACCTCTATGCATGTGGTACCAAACGTGAATCGAGTTCACACACCGCTCCGCTTACATGTGGAAAGACAGTGTAAATTCATGATTCGCCCATAGCTATTGGGTCAAGAATCACTCACTACCTCAACCTCCGGTAAGTCTATTGGCCCAACCAGTTCACTTCCGCACAATGGGAATGAACCATAAACAACAAATGTGTATGCATGCGTCATAAAAGCATGCAACATTAATTCTCAGATCACGATATCAACATATATCACACAATTCCAGATCATCAATGTATCACATTCAATCATAATGAATATCAAGATACAACATAGCAAGCATTAATATTTCATCCGGTAACTTAGACCATTGTAGTTCTATTACCCTTAACTAATCACTCTTTTCAAAATCGAGCTCGACTTGTTTAAAATAATTTTTAGCAAAATAATATTTTCCCATTTTTGAAAGGTAGTATTTTAAATTTAAGAAATAACACCGAAAACGGCACTCGAATCGGAGTTACGGTTTAGAAAATATGAATTTTTAAAGTTTTAGAAATTTTGAAAAATACTCATGGAACCGGTTCCTACCTATACAGAACCGGTTCCCGAAAGTTAAAATTCTCGCTCCCTGGTTTTGTATGGGAACCGGTTCCTACCTATACAGAACCGGTTCTCGAGTGCAAAACTTCCAGTTTGAAAAATAACACCGAACTCGGTTCCTCCTACAGGAACCGGTCCCACGACCTATGACAAAGATTTTTCGCTACTTTTGACAGATTTTGCATCCATTATCATTTCCAAACTTTCAAATACGAATTGGGACATTAGAACACCATTTCATAATTATTTCACACCATTATAACATCAAACAACATGGTTTATTCATCCCTATCAATTATTTGACATACTAATGATCCTAATTCCAAACACCGACACAAAATAGGGTTTATTCCTATAACTTATAATCATCAAAATTCAAACTTCCTAACATACCCAATTATCCCTTTGATTCCCAAAACCCATAAAGCATATTAACCGAACGAATCACCCTTACCTCGCGATGATCTCGATTTCTCTCGTCGGCTTTTCCTCTCTTCTCTCTTTTCCAATTCTACGATAATAGCTTTTCTCCAAAAGACCTATTTTTCTTTCTTTTCCTTTTTATATTCCTTTTAATGTTCCTTTATTTATTCCAATAAAATAAAATAAATGGTAATTAGTAAGTGTAGAGTAATTTACTCCTCACACCCTTAATTACACCTCACACCTCCATTCTCTTCTTTTCTTTATTTAATCTCATTAATTCCGAAAATATAAATAATCAAGTCTTTAATTAATTAAATAATTAAATTCCTATTTATTTAATTTTTGAATTAAATCGGGGTGTCACAACTCTCCCCCACTAAAAGAGTTTTCGTCCTCGAAAACATACCTTAGACGAAAAGTTCGGGATACGAGTCCTTCATCTGACTCTCCAGCTCCCAAGTTACATTTCCTTCAGCTGGTCCTCCCCAAGTTACTCGTACCAGTGCTATCTCTTTACCACGCAGTTGCTTCACTTTCCGATCTTCGATTCTCGCAGGCACTGCTTCAACAGTCAAATTATATCGTACCTGTACATCATCTACTTGAATCTCATGAGACGGATCCGCAATGTACCTCCTCAACTGAGATACATGGAAAACGTCATGCAAATTCGCAAGTGACGGCGGCGGTAAAGCGATCTGATAAGCAACTTTCCCAACTCTCTTAGTAATCTGAAACGGACCAATAAAGCGCGGAGTCAACTTCTTTGACTTCAAGGCTCGACCAATACCAGTCATTGGAGTAACTCTCATGAACACATGATCTCCTTCACTAAACTCAAGATCCTTCCTCCTCTTATCATGATAACTTTTCTGACGACTCTGAGAAGCCTTCATCTTCTCCTGAATCATCTTGATCTTTTCTGAAGTTTGTTGAACAATCTCTGGCCCAATCACAACACTTTCTCCAGATTCATACCAACACAACGGTGTCCGACACCTCCTACCATACAATGCCTCAAACGGAGCCATACCAATGCTCGAATGAAAACTATTGTTGTAGGTAAACTCAATCAATGGTAGATAACTATCCCAAGCTCCACCTTTCTCTAACACACAAGCCCTCAACAAATCTTCTAACGACTGAATAACGACTGAATCGTCCTCTCTGTCTGACCATCTGTCTGTGGATGATATGCGGAACTCAATCGTAGCTTAGTACCCAGAGCTTCCTGCAATCCTGTCCAGAACTTAGAAGTAAACCTCGGATCTCTATCTGACACAATGCTAGACGGAATACCATGCAAACTTACAATCCTCTCAACATACAATTCTGCCAACCTCTCCATCGGATAATCCATTCTTATCGGAATAAAATGAGCAGACTTTGTCAATCGGTCGACAATGACCCAAATAGAATCACAGTTCTTCGTCGTCCTCGGCAAACCAGACACGAAATCCAATGAAATTCCATCCCATTTCCATTCCAGAACAAACAACGGTTCCATCAATCCTGACGGCTTCTGATGCTCAATCTTCGATTTCTGACAAACTAAACATGCATACAAAAACTCGGCAATTTCCTTTTTCATTCCAGGCCACCAAAATAATTTCTTCAAATCATGATACATCTTAGTAGCACCAGGATGAATACTCAACCCACTTCGATGTCCTTCTTCCAAGATACTCTTTCTGATCTCAGCAACATCCGGAACACACACTCTATCACCAAGTCTCTTAACGCCATTCTCGTCAATTCGAACTCGCCTCCTTGACCTTGGTTAATCAATGTCAGCTTATCCACCAAACCAACATCGGATTTCTGTCCATTTCGAATCTCTTCCAAGATACCACTAGTCAGCTTCAACATGCCCAATTTCACACTATTCTGAGTAGTTTCACATACCAAACTCAAGTCTCTGAATTGTTCCACTAAATCCAATTCACGAACCATCAACATCGACATATGCAAGGACTTCCTGCTCAACGCATCTGCCACAACGTTTACCTTACCAGGATGGTAATTCAAACCAAAATCATAATCCTGAGAAACTCTAACCATCTCCTCTCGCCTCATATTCAACTCTTTCGATCAAAGAGATACTTGAGCTCTTATGATCACTGAACACTTCAAATCGTGAACCATACAGATAATGTCTCCACAATTTCAACACAAACACAACAGCCGCCAACTCTAAATCATGAGTCGGGTAATTCCTTTCATGAGTCTTCAATTGTCTTGAAGCATAAGCCACAACCTGCCTATCTTGCATCAAAACACCTCCTAAACCCATCAAAGACGCATCACAATACACTACGAAAGATTCTTCCGGATTCGGAAAAATTAAAATCGGAGCACTAGTCAACCTCCTCTTCAACTCTTGGAATCCTTTCTCACAATCTATATCCCAAACAAATGCTTGACCTTTTCTCGTCAACTTAGTCAATGGTAAAGCTAACTCGAAAATCCCTCAATGAATTTCCGTAGTAACCGCGCACCAAGAAAACTACGAATCTCTGAAGCATTCTTCGGCGCTTCCCACTGAGATACCGCTTCTACTTTTGTAGGGTCAACAGCAATACCATTCTTGGAAATCACGTGACCAAGGAAACTCACTTCGCTTAACCAAAACTCGCACTTAGACAACTTAGCATAAAGCTTCTTCTCTTTCAATAATTCCAATACAATCCTAAGATGCTTTGCATGCTCCTCATCATCCTTTGAATAGATCAGGATGTCGTCAATAAACACCACCACAAACTTGTCAAG
This sequence comes from Vicia sativa, assembly GCA_021764765.1. Lineage (NCBI taxonomy): Eukaryota > Viridiplantae > Streptophyta > Magnoliopsida > Fabales > Fabaceae > Vicia > Vicia sativa. Next base: position 116,014,647 of record CM038796.1, on the reverse strand, counting down.
ATACGGATGAAATATCCTGTTCATATACTCCATAAACACACCAGGTGCATTAGTAACTCCAAATGGCATAACAGAATATTCATAATGCCCATACCTCGTTCTAAATGCAGTCTTCTGAATATCTCCCGCCTTAACACGAATCTGATGATATCCAGACCTCAGATCAATTTTGCTAAATACACAAGCTCCGACCAACTGATCCATCAAATCATCAATCCTCGGCAATGGATACCGATTCTTGATTGTCACTTTATTCAATTGCCTGTAGTCAACACACAATCTCATTGTACCTTCCTTCTTCTTAACCAACAATACAAGCACCACGGTGAAACACTAGGCCGAATAAACTTCTTTTCCAATAACTCTTCTAATTGGTTCTTCAACTCTGACAACTCAGATGCCGACAAGCGATAAGGCGCCATCGACACCGGACTAGTTCCAGGAATTAAATCTATAGCAAATTCCACTTCTCTCTCAGGTGGTAGCTCGCTAACATCTTCCGGAAACACCTCTGGAAATTCATTAACCACCGGTAACTCACCACTCTTAGCCTTTCCTCTCACTTCCGTCAAAGAATATAACATAAACACCACAACACCCTCTCTAATGGCTGAATTCATCTGCTTAACTGACATAGTCTCATCTTCCACTTTAACTTCTTCAGGAAATAAGACTGTCTTCTCAAAACAATTGATATGAACCTGGTTGAAGACCAACCAGTTCATTCCAAGGATAATATCGAGTTGTTCTAAAGGTAGGCACACTAAATCCATACCGAAACCTCTATCAAAAATAACAATAGGACAATTCCTACAAACATACGAAGTAGTCACTGAACCCGACGCAGGAGTGTCAATAACCATACTTCCATCCAAATTAGAAATTTCCAGAGTTTAATCTCTTAGCACAATCCAAAGAAATAAAAGAATGTGTCGCTCCAGTATCAATAATTGCTATTAAAGGTATGCCATTAATAAAACATGTACCTTTAATCAACCGATCATCAGGCTTAACATCTGATCCTGACAAAGCGAACACCTTCCCACCAGCTTGCTCTTTCTTTGGTTTAGTACATTGCGGACGAGTGTGTCCTTCTTCACCACAGTTGTAACATGTTATCCTTCTGGATCTACACTCAGCAGCTAGATGACCAAATCTTCCATAATTGTTGCACTTCCTCGCATCATTCTTGCATTCAGGAGCTCGGTGACCCAATTCACCACATCTGTAACACTTTACGGAAGAACTAGAAGAACCAGAGTCTCCCCCACTAGGCTTCTTCCAACCTCCAGATTTCTGATTATTTCTATCATATGGCTTACCACGATCCATATGTCTCTTGCCCTTACGATCAGCAGTACTCTGAGCATTCGACTTAGTACTAGCAAGATCTTCTTCCAGAATCCTACTACAATCAACCAAATCAGGAAACCTTCTAATGCGCTGATACCTGATACCCTGCTTGATCTCATCACGTAAACCATTCTCAAACTTGATACATTTGGAAAATTCTCCATCTGCATCGTTAGGATAATTAGCATAATACTTTGCTAACTCAGTAAACTTGGTTGCATACTCACTCACAGACTTATTGCCTTGCTTGAGCTCCAGAAACCCAATCTCTTTCTTACCCCGAATGTCTCGAAAGTACCTTCTCGAAAAGCTCTCCGAACACCCCAAGTCAATGCAATTCCATCTTCTTCCAGTTCACCCGGTAGCAACCCACCACCATCGCCTCCGCCAACATGTGAGTACCATATCTCACCTTCACCCTCAAGACAATCAATCACTCAAGATCCTCTCGATCTCCTTCAACCACTTCGAGCACCCTGGATCATGTGCACCCTTGAACAATGGAGGATTATTCCTCGAAAATTCCCCAATTGTCTGTCACCAATCGCACCTGTTGATTCCCTCCGAGCACTCCAGCTAACATTCCCAAAGCCTCAGCAATAGCATCATCATGCCTTCCGTTACCTCTTCCAGCCATTGCTCTGTAACATTACAAAATAATCCACATCAGCACATAAGTATCGACAGTGTTACTTTACACTAGTCGCATACTAAAGGGATAACGACACTAAGACAAGACCGACAATGCTCTGATACCACTATTGTAACACCCCCTTCTATTTACCCGCGTTTTATAGAATTAATATCAGAGTTTCATTCACAATTAAGAGGCGTCACAATTTAAATCATAAAAATTTACCAAACATGTGTCATGCCTTCACTGAGGAAAAATCATTAAATAAATCATATTCAACGTCATGTTAAACAGCGGAAATGAAAACATAACCAAAATCCTGAATACATCACTCAACAGTTATTCCAGGATGATAAATCAACATAATTCAAAAACTATTCAAAATATCCATTAAAGGATTCAAGCAACCGTTTCCCCAGTGTTACATCTACCAGAGCACGACACGGACACGCGGACTAGATTAACTAAACTCGACTCTAGAGCTATCCTCACCAACTCCAAGCAGCTAATCACTTCGGATCTGAAATTGTTAAAGTAAGGGTGAGATTCCAATTCAATATAACATGCATTATACGTTTTTAGAATACAACAGAATAAACAGATACATTAATCCATTAACCAAACACAAGTCATAATCAGATCACAAGACAGTTCACACAATGGACATGTAATATAACAAACAATGGAAATTGCAACACTGGAAACCATCCTAGCATGTTACAATCCCATATGCAATGCAGACTCTATGCATGTGGTACCAAAACGTGAATCGAGTTCACACACCGCTCCGTTTACATGTGGAAAGACAGTGTAAATTCATGATTCGCCCATAGCTATTGGGTCAAGAATCCCGCCTCACTACCTCAACCTCCGGGTAAGTCTATTGGCCCAACCAGTTCACTTCCGCACAATGGGAATGAACCATAAACAACAAATGCGTATGCATCATAAAGCATGCAACATTAATTCTCAGATCACGATATCAACATATATCACACAATGCCAGATCATCAATGTATCACATTCAATCATAATGAATATCAAGATACAACATAGCAAGCATTAATATTTCATCCGGTAACTTAGACCAGTTGTAACAGTTCTCTATTACCCTTAACTAATCACTCTTTTCAAAAATCGGGAGCTCGACTTGTTTAAAATAATTTTTAGCAAAATAATATTTTCCCATTTTTGAAAGGTAGTATTTTAAATTTAAGAAATAACACCGAAAACGGCACTCGAATCGGAGTTACGGTTTAGAAAATATGAATTTTTAAAGTTTTAGAAATTTTGGAAAAATACTCATGGAACCCGGTTCCTACCTATACAGGAACCGGTTCCTGAAAGTTAAAAATTCTCGCTCCCTGGTTTTTGTATGGGAACCCGGTTCCTACCTATACAGGAACCGGTTCCTGAGTGCAAAACTTCCAGTTTTGAAAAATAACACTGGGAACTCGGTTCCTCCCCACAGGGAACCGGTTCCCACGACCTATGACAGCATTTTCTGCTACTTTTGACAGCATTTTGCATCCATTATCATTTCCAAACTTTCAAATACGAATTGGGACATTAGGAACACCATTTCATAATCATTTCACACCATTATAACATCAAACAACATGGTTTATTCATCCCTATCAATTATTTGACATACTAATGATCCTAATTCCAAACACCGACACAAAATAGGGTTTATTCCTATAACTTATAATCATCAAAATTCAAACTTCCTAACATACCCAATTATCCCTTTGATTCCCAAAACCCATAAAGCATATTAACCGAACGAATCACCCTTACCTCGCGATGATCTTCGATTTCTCTCGGCGTCGGCTTTTCCTCTCTTCTCTTCTCCTTTCCAATTCTACGTATAATAGCTTTTCTCCAAAAAGACCTATTTTTCTTTCTTTTCCTTTTTATATTCCTTTTAATGTTCCTTTATTTATTCCAATAAAATAAAATAAATGGTAATTAGTAAGTGTAGAGTAATTTACTCCTCACACCCTTAATTACACCTCACACCTCCATTCTCTTCTTTTCTTTATTTAATCCCATTAATTCCGAAAATATAAATAATCAAGTCTTTAATTAATTAAATAATTAAATTCCTATTTATTTAATTTTTGAATTAAATCGGGGTGTCACACGCGCCGGGGGAACACCCAAAAAATTACACAAACGTGTTAATTGGGAAACCACCTATTGATTCATTTCAGCGGACTGCCTATTAGTCTCAACCGACTCTTGTACTATAGGATTAAATACATTACCCATTTGGTTAGTTAACATATTAACCAACTCATGGTCACTATCATCCATTTGTTGCCTTAATACCGCTACTGAAGTGTTAGTAAGGGGCGACACTACAGGATGAGAAGGCGCTCCTCTATTAAGGTTGCCTCTATTATTTCCCCCTGGTGCAAATCCTTGTAAAGGGGAATTCCGATTTTGAACATTATTTGACACCACTGCTGTACTTCAAGTCGACTGATAACCTGGCATTAAGGAATACGAAATTCCATAAAGAGGATTTGTAGTGCCAAAGCAAGGCACATGTGAGATTTCAGTCGTAGTCATCATGGGCCCTGGACTCATCGGTAGAGTCTGAGGAATAGGCGCAGTGATTGTAGTCGACATTGGGGCAGGTGAAGGAGGTAATGGTGCAACCTGAGAAACTATTGGATCTATCGAACTTAATGTTCGTGAAGGAACTTCATCAACGTTAAGGTTAGTCATTTTTGGTATACGTCTCCTAGATGATGGTTTATTATACTCTTTGGTTAAACTCTCACTTCTAAGTTTCATACACTTATGACATATAATAACATATACTTAGAGACTTAGCACTGGTCCCACTGGGCGTGCCAATTTGTTTACTGTGAAAAATGATAAACAACCGTTGGTCCTCCCAAAATCCTAAAACTAAGGGTTACTCGTAAGATCGACCAGTTGATCTTAAGACATGTGCTAAGATTTTTTAAATTATACTAGTTCTGTCGAAATCCTTATCTAAGAAACGGCTTTCTAAGACTAAGGGAACAAGTATAACAACTTTCCACTCTATGGTTAGACTCGATTGACTGGTGATTTGTGACCGATAGAAGGAGCCTGAATGAAATAACAATCTATTGCTCACAATATGATTTCTACCAACTATGGTGACTCGTGACCGACAGAAGGCTGTGAATTCTAGATTTGTTCTAAACGAAGTAGGTGCTGACTGACTCTTTTGTTAACTCGAAACTTGTAACGAAAAGAGAATCAACATATACGATAATGCAAAGAGATTGTTGAAAAGTAAATAAAATGCAAGTAAAGGTTTCAGAAGAAATGACTGAAATGTAAAGGTTTTGCGTTGAAATAAAAGTGGTGATTCACGTACATCAAGCACTCTTCAACTCTTTGCTTCCTGACGCTCAGAATGAACAAAGTGTTTGCAAGTGATTTGATAATACAAGTGAACACCCAAAAATTACATTGAAACTACTTATTTATAGTATTTACAAAGTAAATTCCCTAAAGCGAGCGACGAATTACATTCAAACCCTAAGGTAACCGCTTCGTCAGATGTTGCCACCTGTTTGGCGCTTAGACGTGTTATGAACTGTTTGGTAACTGCTTAGGATTTTGAATTTCGAACCTTCCTGCTTCCAATAAACTCAACCGCTTCTGGCTGCTTCGACGCGTTCCCTCTTTAACACAAGGAAACAACTGAATTCTTCTAAGTCCAGAATCCTTATGGTCGACAAGACCAAATTCGACCATTTTCACACTTTGGTCTATTCGACCAATTTCTTCATATTTCAACATATTCTTCTCATAGTCGACTCCATTGTAACTTGATATCCTTTTCGACCATTGTTTTCTTTACTACACCAAAAGCAAACTTTCAAACACTTAGTTCTTAGTTCCTAAAGGGTCTTTATTTCAGAAAGTCACCCTTAAATTATAAGAACATCTGCATTCAATACACGTGCTTGAATACCTTGAGATTTTTCAAGGTAATACATGGTTACTTAAGTGAAACAAGTTTTTATGTGAAAGACCTTGCAGACTTATCGGGGAGATGTTTCTCAAAAGAAAACACATTCCTCACAGTGATGATGAAAGTTTTGATATTGCTGTTACTTCTTCTTACGCAACACAAGTGCCTAATTCATATGAAAAAGTTTAGAGCTTATGTGCATGTAATTCGTTGCGATCATCAAGAAGGAATGTGAGAAAACTAATAAGTAATTAGTTTATATTCTTCATTCATAATTTATTGTTTGTTAAAATTTTCAATGATGTTATTTAAAATAGAGGGAGTGTCATTTTAAAATTTTAATAATTAAGAAGAAACGAAACTACTAATTTTCAATGTTTTAAAAATCGGACTAGATCAATGGTCAGATCAGTCGAACTTATAATTAGAAGGGTTATCAGTCTGATCTGGTTGTTGGATCAAATGTACTATTGAACCAATGAGAACCAACCAAAATCAATCAAAATCAACAAAGATTGATAAACCGACAATTATGGAAACCAACAGATCAATTACATGTTTTTTCTTGGCAAAACGACGCAATTTTGTTAAACTTTTTTTAAAATAAAATAAAATATAATGTAATTTTACTTTATTCAAAACTTATTTACAAAAACTTTCTTTTATTTTCTATTATATCTGGTTTAAAATTTATTCAAAAATTAGTTTATTGTGTGTGATGACTATATTTAAAATTTGAATTTAATGAACGAATATGTAAAATTACAATATTTTATAATTTATAATTTTTCAGGTATTGTATTTTTTTTATTTATAAATCAAGTCATATAGATTGATTTAATAAATACTACCTCCGTTATTTTTTAAATTCATTGAATAATCAATGTATCTAGTCTATAAAGAGATCAAATACGTTAGTTATTCAATGAATCTAAAAAATGAATTGTTTCTTATAAAAAGGAATAAAGATAGTATATAATTTTGTTATAAAGGCAAATAATTATCTGATTTAATCATGTGGTTCGATCAATGATCTAATAATTTGATTAATAAATCAATAACTCAATACCTTTATTATTTTGATGATCAGTTCAATTTATAAAATATTACCAGTAATCGTTCAGTTTTTTATTATAAGTAATTTCGGAGAAAAAATTGTACCACAATATAAATCGTTTTATAATTCAATAAATAATTAATAATATTTTTTTATTATATTTTTAAATATTTATTATTTTCTCTCCTTTCAATTATATAAATATATCTTTCATGTCATTAATGAAATATAATTTCGTAAAAATTTATAATTTTTTATTTTTATATAACAATATTTTTTAATATGTGTAAAAAAATTTAAAAACTTATAAAAAGGAAATGGTTTCTATTTAGACAACGTACATCAATTATTTATTTCTCCCAAACCACAATAAATATTACGTGTCACATAAATATAACTCCCATATATGTTCCAACATGTCATAGCAAAAGAAATAGCACTAATAATTACTCCCATATTTCTAATTATTTTCAATAAAATAAAGAATAATAAAATAAATTTCTTGTCATATCCTATCCAATCAGGTTCCGAGAGTAGTTAATACGAAAACGATTACGAATTGAAGTAACCTCTCCCTCTTCCTTCCTCTTCCTCTCTCTCACTCTTCCTCTACTCTTTCCATTTCTCTTCTTCAAAACCCTCTCCATCACATTCCTTCTCAAAAACCTCCCTAACAAACAAACTATCTCTTCTCGCTTCCGGTGAAAACCGATGGCGCGACACTTTTCCAGCTCCGTCGACTTCGGACTCAACCTGTCCAAAAGAATCCACCACTTCAAAGGATCGGCTCCTGCAGCGGTACCGGAAATGACAAGATCAACGGACGATTATCTACCGTCGGCGCCGATGTGCTATGCGGTGATACCTGATCCTGATGTAGTAGATAATCCGGACATTCGGAGTTATCAACCGTATGTTTACGGACGGTGTGATCCTCCGGCGTTGATACCGCTTCTTCTTCACGGAATTTCCATGGAAGTTGAGTGCTGTTTGGATACCGCGTTTGTAACGGTCACCGGAAGTTGGCGCGTGCACTGCGTTAGGGGAGGCAGTGTTTGTGATTGTCAAGTTGCTATTCCAATGGGTGAACAGGTAAATATATTTTCCTTCATTTTTAAATTTTAATTTTTTTAAAAAAAATATAGACCAAAAAGAAACTGGCGTGAATCTTGTGTCAACTCTCTAGTCAATTAATTTTATTATATTCGTGATCATTATATCCTATCCTATACTATTAAAGGGGTACCCAACTTTAGTACAAATTGTGTTAAAATTTTAATTTATTTTAAAATTAAATTAAAAAAAATGACATGGCATTGAATCATATTATTTGATTGGTCTACAGTACTGGTATCTAATTAAATGGAAGGGTACTGATGTGTTCACCTTTTTTTATTTTTTTTTTAAAATAAATTAAATATTTGTTTTTGTTTTTTTCTTCTGGCATTCGAACCATCGAACCTGATATGGAAAACTGTTTGCGTTTGTTTATTTTGTTTTTACGTGGGGTAAAATCGACTATTCAATTAGTAAAAGAAATGTAATGATTGGAGGTTGAATAAAGCTTAATCTGGCTTTTTGTTGGAAAGTAACAGCGGTTGAATAACTTGTCGAGGAAAGTTTTGTCGTTTTCAGAATTATAAAATATTATATATTTTCTATAAACTAATAAAGTAATAGCGTACTGCTACAATACAATGTGAAAATATGTTAAATTGTGTTTTTTCTTAATTTTAGAATTATTTTAAAATAAATAAATATATAATAAGCGACCTTTTTACAAGAATTGTAATGAAAATATCTGATTGTCATCATTCTGTTATACAAATGCATGAAAGAAAGTAATCATGATTCATGATCATAATATAGTAAAAGCAACCACACCCAAGGAGAATAAAATAAAAACCAACCAATGTTTTTTCTAAATATGAAGATTTTTCATGTGAGTATATGTAACAAGGAACAGTCTCAAAAAACTTGACTTTTTGCATATTAAACAAAGTAAATGATATGCAACTTTATCAACTGATACCTAAATTAGTACTAACTTATAAGATGAAATTTGGAAAACATACAATAACATTGAAATTGCATATCATACAATTTTTTCCTTCATCTGTTGCAGCAGACTTGCATTTTGTTTCATATGACTACTTCTCAAGTTAAATATGATCATGTGGCTAACAGGGTTCACTTCTAGGTGTTGAAGTTGATGATTCTGAGAAATCCTATCATACTGAATTGGTCTCTCTAAAAGATGAAAAGGATAAGCAGAAAATGGCCAAAGCTAAAGACGGATACTATTTGAAAAGCCAAATATACATTATCAAGATTCCACAGGTTAATAATATTACATTTCACTTCATTGTTTATAGTTATTAATTTAAAATGTAGATTAAAAACTTCATTTTGTTTTGCAGATTAGGGGAGGCTCCATCTTCTCAGTTAAGATCAAATGGTCCCAGAAATTATTATTTCATGATGGCGAATTCCGTCTTACCGTCCCTTTCTGTTTTCCTTCGTATGTCAACCCTGTTGGAAGTAAAATATCTAAGAAAGAGAAGATATTCTTGAAATTGAATTCTGGTACTGCAAATGAAGTTTTATGCAAGGCCACTAGTCATCCTCTTAAAGTAAATTCTATTGCCTAATGTGCTGTTACAGTATTCAGTTTGGATTCTGCTTAGACTTGGACTGAAATCAACTTTATTATTTTTCAGGGACTAACGCGGCAAGCTGGAAAGTTAAGTTTATCTTATGAAGCAGAGGTATCAACTTGGTCGAATACAGACTTCAGTTTCTCGTACAAGGTAAGAGCTAGAAGCGAATTGTTTTAATGCATTCCATAAAAGAACTAAATTCTGATTCTGAATGATAGACATTCAGGATGCTATATCAGAGTTAGCTTAATTTGCTAGTGTTTTTACAGGTTTCTTCAACTGACTTATTTGGAGGTGTTCTCTTACAATCGCCTTTCCTGCGTGATTTCGATGAAAGAGAGATATTTTGCTTGCATCTTTACCCTGGAAATTATCAAGACAGAAAGGTTTGTTTCAATATTATACTATGTCAATTTCTTTTTCTTTTCAAAAATATATTTTTGATATGATTCCTAAGACAGAAAATCTAGATAAGTTAGTGAGTGCGTAGCTTAAAATGGTTATATTGTAGTTTGCACAGGTGCATGTTTTTTTTTCTTTTTCAAACGTTCAATCAAATTAAGTTGCCTTTAATTTTCAAGCAATTTTATACCGGAGCATTCTCTCCATTGATAGGTTTTTAAAAAGGATATGGTGTTCGTAGTAGATATAAGTGCAAGCATGAAAGGAAGTCCTCTCCAAAACGTAAAGAACGCGCTACTCGCTTCACTCTTTAAGTTAAACCAGCAAGATACATTTAACATAATAGCTTTCAATGGGGAGGCCTATTTATTCTCGCCATCGATGGTAACAGCTACAAAGGAAGAAATTTCAAAGGCTTCCAAGTGGGTAGACACTACTTTTATAGCCAATGGTGGTACTAACATCATGCTTCCCTTAACTCAGGTAATTCTTAATTTTTGACATTTTCAATATGATGTGCCTACTTTTCTTACTTCATGGCTTGTTAATGTTAATCAAAGCTTCTCTTTCCATTTTGGTTTCTTCATTCAAGTGCTTAAACGAAAGTATTGTTAAATCTTAAAAGAGGTGATGAAAAGACACATGCTACTATTTTTGTTATCTTAGTACTTGATTTTATTTTGATGCAAAATTGCAAATCCTACGCAGTGTTTGATAAATTGTATCCTTTGCTGAACTGTTGGATGTTGAGTCTTTGATATATGCACATTTATCATACGAATATTTGATTTTTTTTTTTTTGCTCTATCTTAGGCAATGAGCCTACTTCGAAAATCAAGCCATTCAGTCCCTCTTATTTTTCTTGTAACTGATGGGGCTGTTGAGGATGAGAGAGAGATATGTGAATTTGTGAAAAGCTATGTAACAAATGGGCCATCAGTCCGCACACCGCGCATATGTACTTTTGGCATAGGCAAGAGTTCTAACTTTCTCTTCTCTTTGGGGTCATCAGAAAATAGATTCTCTGATATCATTAACTAACAGTGTTTATTTGACACTTCAATCTCTTATAAATGTTTTGCTTACTCTAGATGATGCTTTAAGTAGCTGAAATATTTTTGAAACTTAATCTAGGTATGTTTAGGCTCTACTTTATTTGTCTGTTGCAACACTGAAGGTAGCTTTTCTGTTTTGAAATTTGAAATTTTCAGGTTTATATTGTAATCACTACTTCCTGCAAACGCTAGCAGAAATTGGGAGGGGTCACTATGATGCAGCTTATGATTTAGGTCAGTATCTTTGTTAGTCCAGTTAACCTAACATTGCCACTTGAAGTTAATTTCATGAAGTCACAATAAGAACACAAGTAATTACAAAATCATATCTATACGTTTCATTAATCTATCTCTCCGCCTCTCTAAATCATGTCTAGATACAATTGACTCTCGAATGCAAAGGCTATTTAGTACTGCTTCATCAGTTACAGTTGCTGATATCACAATCAAAAGCTTAGAAGGCCTTGAGTCAATGGAGGTAAATGTCCAATAATGTTTTGTTTTCAATTATAAATTGATCATACTTGCATGTTGTATTATGTCAGCAAAGTATAGTTACAAATTGCATGTTAAATCTATTTGTTGTTTTATTATAACTATAGTTTGATCAATGCAGTTGTTCCCAACTCATATTCCTGACCTATCATTTGGAAGTCCATTGATCATATCAGGCAGATACAATGGAGCTTTTCCTGAACTAGTTAAGGTTACTGGTACTTTGGCAGATAGGACGAGCTTCGAAGTGGAACTTAAAGTGAAAAGAGAAAAGGACATGCATCTCACTAATGTAATATCTCAACCCTATGGCTTAATTATCACTTGTTCCTCATATCTTGCTGAGAATCATAAGTTTATATTATCCTAGTATCTGTTTGGTTCTTTGGTAGCAAAAACTGATTTTAAATAAGTGGATTTTAAGTGATTAATTTGGGTTAAAAATGACTTGTGATTGCTGAATGCATGCTCATTGAATGCATCTTGATATAAATTTTGGTATTAACTCCAGGTCTTTTCAAAGAGACATATAGACCTAGTCACTGCTCGGGCCTGGTTATTAGAAAATGAAGAGCTGGTGAAGAAGGTTTGTCTATATTGTGATTTTTTGCATGTTGGATTTGTTTTTCAAAGCATTAATGTCGAACAAAGGCATTCTGATTTTACTTTCTCTGATAGGTTACTAAAATGAGCATTCAAAATAATGTCCCCTCTGAGTATACCTTCCTGGAGATGATACTTGTGAAGAAAGGTGATGTCAAGAAGGCACCTGATAATTTTCTGTTACAAAAGGTAGATTCTACCTTACTGTTAGCAAAAATACATCACTTTTGTGTCAATGTCGTGGATCGGTGTTTTATCCTAAACGATTTACCTACATTCCTTCAAAACAGGCTTACAGCAGACTTAGCTTCACAGATTTGGAATTTGAAATCCCAAAGCTATTCCTTGGAGGACTGAGACATGAATTTGGTGACTTGAAAGCAACTGCTGAGAACCTTCCACCAGCAACAAAAGAAGCAAAACCATCTGAAGGACGGTTGGAGAAAGCAGTTTCTACTTGTTGCGGTAAGGTGGCCAACACGTGTTGTTGCATGTGTCTGCTAAGGACTTGCTCTCTTGTGAATGATAGTTGCACCATAGTTTGCACTCAAATTTGTGCAGCCTTGGCTTGTTTTGAGTTAATTAAATGCTGTATTGAGCTATGTGATTGTGATTGCTTGCAGTGAAATTATATCTTCAGTTGAACATAAGAAAATCTGTTTAGTATTAAAATTTGCTAAACGATGTTTGTAAGCTCTTGTATAATAATGTATACAGAACTAGTAATAAACCCGTGCTTACGCACGGGTTCTGATCTGGTACGCGCATATTTTTACATAATATATTTATTTTAAATAAAAGGTTAAAAAAATTAGATTAATAATTAAAAAAATCGTATATAAAAATATTAAGATCTATAATAGATTTTATGTGTATATCATTTAAGGATGATAAATATTTAGGTCATAAATATTATTTTTCGTATATAAAAATAGTTAATCAATAACATATTTTTCCCGTAAAAAAAAAATTATTTTTGTTCTGGTATTGCTTACAAAATTATTCAAATCAATAGTAAATTTTTGTATATAATAATATTTAGATCTATAACAGATTTATTTCCAGCATACAATTTTTTCTAGATATAGTTTACAATAATATAATTTTTCCCGTTTACGATTTTTGGATAAATAATACATTTTCCCCGTATACAAATGTTATGTTTGTTTTCGTATCATTTACAAAAAAAATTTTGGATCAAAAGTAAATTTTCATATATAAAAATATTAAGATCAATAATAAATTTGTTTCAGATACCATTTTTAATCAAAGATTTTGTAGTATAAATATCTTTTTAGTATATACAAATATTATTTCTCGTATATAAATAGAGTTTTTCCCGTATACAAATATTATTTTCTTTTAGGCATCGTTTACAAAAATATCTAGATTAATAGTAAATTTTCGTATATTAAAATATTTAGATCAATAATAGATGTTATCTCATATATCACTTTTAGATAAAAAATATTTGAATCATAAATATTTTTCAGTATATAAAAATATTTGAATCAATAATAGACTTGTTCCGTATTCAAATATTATTTTTGTTTAGGTATCGATTACAAATATATCTGAAAATTTACGAAAAATACAATATGACATTTCTATAAATTCTATTAAGTTTCTCTCACCATTTTTATTTAAGAAAAAAGGATAAATCTATAAAAAAAAATATAGATCTATGAAACTTGTTTAAGAACAATAAAACTTAATCTTTAAAAAGTGTAGATATGAAGAAAAAAAATTTATTTTCAACTATTTTTATTTTTAAAAAAAAAGTTATATTTATTATTTCTTATTCTATACTTGGAAGGATGAAATTGAAAAACTATTTGAAACTCATATTTACCTTTTATCTTGAAAAATGTATCAAATGTTAAATTAATATTATGAAATGTTGAAAGAAGAGATTTGGAAGAAGAAAATTAAACAATGAGGAAGTTTCAACATTGTGAGATAATAAAAAATATATATAAATATGGTGAGAGGAAAGACATGATGAATGAGTAGGTGAGAAGAAATATATGGAGATATATGTGTTTGTTAAATAAAATGGGTTAAGAAATAAAAAAAGTATTGATGAGAGATATGATAAGATTGTCAAAGATAACATTGAGAATGAAAAAGAAAGATAAAAATATGAATATGATTTTTTGTTGCACATGAAATGATGAACAACCATGTGGGAATTGGTTGGAATCTATAATAAAAAGACAATATTTAACCTCAAATTAGTAATATGTTTGAAAAATAACAAAGGGTAAAAAGGTGATTTCCAGAGCATCAACTTTTCTTATATTATAGATAATAGTTACTTCTATTTCCTCAGTTTCTCGTCTAAAGTAGGAGAAATGGTAAGGTTTCTTTAGGATGGCTCTAAAGGTCTGATGTTTGTTATCTTAAGTGTAAAAGGGAGTTTAGTGTAAGAGATCTTCGACTAGTAGTTCTCACATTTCTTTGTCTATGTTTGGATTTCAAGGTTGAATCCTCTAACATTGTAGTTTCTCATTTACATCAAACATATGATACTCAGATGTTGGGAGAGACAACTATCGAGAACCTACGGGTTATTAAATCTATCCTCAAGAATATCGAGAATATCGAATTAGATTATGTTCTTCCGAGTGAATGTCACTCTAGACCTTATATCTATGAAAAGGGTTTCTTGCATTGCAAATATAAGCATTTTCCTTTCTAGTACAATGTCCTTTCAATTTGAGCTAATCCTCGTATAATGTATGATATTGCGGTCGATATCACTTTATTTTGATATTCTGTTTAAATTTAATTTATGTGTAATTTGATTTATCGTTTGCTTGTAATTTGTTTATTTCAGACTATTCAATTTGATGTGTACCTTGAAATACCCTTACATTCAATAGAATAGTTTTGTACCCATGAAAATGTATTTTTAGCCTAACTAATTTGATTTAAGTCAATATGTTGAGTGTAGTTTGAATCATAAGTAAGAATACTTAAATCAAGATTTTTATGAAGCTTAATTCAAATTATTTTGTGTGCTTTGAATCAGACATCAACATGAAGTTTGAATTTTGGTCATGTCAACATGATTAGAATCAAGGATGTGTGTGATTCGAATCACAACACTCTTTGACTCAAATGACAAGACTTTTGATTCAAATCATGTGATAAAAGATTTCAGCCAAAAATATTCAACTCCTTTTTATAAACCGTTTAATCCCCATATTCTCGTCCAACAATATCAACATATAAGTCTCTTTTTAGGCTAATTTGTAAAATATTAACCTGGTGGAGTAACTAGTATGTTAACTTATAAGGGAGATTTTTCATCATTAAATTGGTCCTTAAACTTCATCCCAATCTCCTATCGGCCATTCCTAAACAATGCCACTTAAGGTGTGAAAGTTGATAGTGAGGTTACAAATAAGGTTCTTTTAGAATGACTCTAAATTTCAAATATTTGTAAATTTAAGTGTTAAGTGTAAAGAGTAGTTGTGTGTTATAGATCTTCACGTAGTAATTCTCACACTTTTTGGTAAATGACAAAAGATTGGATGCATCTCTGATGGCTTCAGGGTATGATGTAACATTCAAAGACCGACCTTCTAGTAATTTTCCCCTTCATTATGGCTTATAGGCAGTACATCAAGAATTAGATGCGCCCGGGTGCAAGTGCGGTCGAAGAAATGAACGCTGCTCAAACTACAACTGTAGCCCACCCAATAAGTGCAACTGTTTCCATTGAGGCTAGAGTTCGTGCGAGATAACTTATAAGCAACATTTGTTGAGCGCCACCGTCTTGCCCGACAACCAAATCCATATGGTCAGACCGAAAAGGTTATTGATATTTGTTGGTAACACGCAAGGAAACGACCCCTGAACTATGGTAACAAGGAAACAAAGTCTCCTCTGAAGGCACCTATGGCGGACAATTATCTTTGGTCCCTCGCCCGATATTGTGGGGTCCTTAGAGATATTACAAGATAAAAAAGAGAAGACTGAGCTTCTTTCATAAAGCTCGAGAGACGAGTATCCCAAGGAGCTCCACCTTCGTTTGACCATACTCTTGGCCCCAGGGGAATCCGAGTGTAAGCTTGAGACTAGCTAAAACAATGTTATGGTTTAAGAGATCTAATGTTATGGAAGATAAAGTTTAAACGCATTTTTGCGTAGATAAAGAATACTAACACTTATGCGTGTTCGATACCAATCACATGCATTTATGCGTATTTGATACAGCTTAAACACATTTTTGTGAATCTGGAGCACCCCTTATTTAGATCTAGCCAATCCAAGTGTGTTAGGAAGTAGAGCCTGGAAATGTCCACCTCAATCCACAATAAGCCTTAGGGATAGGGACAAGGATCCTACCCTTGGTTGAGTAGTGGTCATCTGTGATGTGGAGTGCAATACAAAGATATGAACATATATCATCGGTCTCGATGAGTACGAGCCCCACCGTGGGAGATACCAACACCATGCTCAAGACAGAAAACAAGTTAATACGTTACTACAATAAATTATAAATACATCACAGAAAAAACATTAAATACATCAGACAAACATATCGAACAAAAATGGTAGCTAACGTCACTCAATGCGCTAGGATGAAAATAACGAATACCATATTCAAGAGAGTGCGAAGAGCACTCCAAGTACTTCGTTTCAATGAGGCACGTCTTTATTTTATAAAGGAAATCCATCAGGGTTCCAACACCCTAAAAAAACAAGCTTCCTTCTTAAAGGCAAGCAATCAGGGCTCCCGCACCCTAAGTACCTGGAGTTGGGGTACTAAGATCACCGCCTAGAGTCCAACTAAAAGCAGTTTTAGAAGGGGTTCAGCGCGCCAACGGAAATTATGACAGTGGACATAACCTTCTATCTTGTTCCACAACCTAATCACAAACCCCATACGCGGTCTGAATAGTCCGCTGAAGGGAATCATGAAGCGTAACCTTCAAGTTGGATACCTCGTCTTCTAGGGTTTTCACGACCTTGATATTAGCCTTAGCTTATCAAGGAAGTTCTTACGATACTCCTCCACCTAACAGTTTTTCTTTGTATAACTACATTGAAGGCATCTTGATGACGTTTCTTCTGTGCCTTTAGAGTAGTGTCCAACTCAATTATACGAGTAACCTGAGTAGAAGAGGAGTCGTAGTTCTTCACCTCCTATCATAGGGAGTAAACAACCTCAACCATCTCTTGTAGCTTGATTGGATCCTTTTAAAAAATGAAGCACTTATGGTCCATAGCCTTGCACTTCCCTTTCCAAGTTTCCCTTTCCTTGAAGGGATTTCCACTAGTCAGTATATCTCCTCTACCAGCAACAACAAGATAGAATAGAGAAGCAGCCTGATACATGTTGTCGATGACTTCAGAGACAAGGTCCATTTTCTGTCTTAAAGAGATTTTGAATAAAGTACAAGTCTGACATAGAGACAATAGTAGTGACCTCTTTAGAAGTGTTAGCAAGTCGAGAAAAGAAAACATATGGCAACCGTAAGAAGGGAATTACCTCCCATAAAGCATTCTACTTAGCAAGATGAATTATTTTTGGAGAACATTTTTTCCCGAGGGAGTGTTGATCTTCATCCTCATCCTTCTTTGTTGATATCAAAGATGAGGATTACTCCTCCACAATCAAAGCAATCGTAGTAGTAGAATTTGCTTGACCTCGGGGTCACCAACTAGGGTCTCAATGGTCGAGGTCAGAGTGATGGTCGAAGTAGAAGCAGTAGTCATCGCAGGAGGCACCATAACCCGAATACCTTAAACACTTGCAAGGTCATAAAACATCTGCAATTTGACCATATTATCTTTAAAATGCAACCTCACATGTAAACAAATCTATGACTTCGTCCTCACAATAATAATTTTTATTTCCTCCTAGGTAACCACACTCGTTATGGCATAAGTGTCAATTCGTCTCTTCCTGGCCTCGGTGGAAGGCACCTCACTAGGACCAAATCAATATTTGTATCCAAGTGCATGAAATTAGGAGCACAATCCCTCCTTAGTCACCACCTCGTAGGGGGAAAGAATACCTAACTTAGTGCAGAAGGAAGAGACGTTCCGGTAGAAGTGAGATGAAGACAAGTACTTGAGAAATAAGTTCCTTCACAACCGAGAAGATTCATAAGGGGGTAGTACAAGGTGAGATGGGCCTCCAGTGTTAGGAGCCTCACAAGAAAAAGTGCCCCATAAAATCACCCTAGTCCTGAGTGAAGGGGTCGAACCAAGGATCGTCCAAATAGAAACTAATATGCTCTTAGTCGTAGAGGTTGTCCTAATATGAGCGTTTTAGATGGAACAATCGAAGGGAAGACTTCCAAGATTTATGCTAGGAACACATTTGGAATATCCTTATATAAGCCCAAGACATTGGATGAAAATGAGAAGGAGTAACTTTCAAATGTTTTAGGACAGCCACTTCGAAGTTAGGGAAAAGTAGTCAAAGTCCTATCGTTATGACTTAGAGAGAGGGACAACACAATCATCAAAGGAATTACATATCCTCTTCTCTAGGATCACAGGAAGAGCCGAGCATTCTAAAGGATCATTGACCATGATGTTATCATCCTTTATTACTGCCTCAATGTTCACAATAGACGGGGGTACTAACAACCTATGCATCCACCACATGCGTACTTCACAACATCGTACAGCTCCACCAGTTGAACACCTCTCTAGGTTAGATTATCTGCTTTAGAATGTTCGTCGGGTGTGGTCTAAGACACTACGTCTGATGGACCCTAAAAATCTAAGTGGGCCTTCACCTTTGCATTGCTAGGTTCACGGTTGAGGGTTCTTAGGGAAAGTTGAATGAAGTCATCGGGGTGTGCCCTCATCTATTGGATAGCTTTTATTTCCTTATTTGTCAAGATGAGAGGGGCCATATGAACCTCAGTGTCATTCACCTCTCTGTCGACGTTTGATAAAAGAGCTTACAACGAGTAGGATGAAGAAGGTCATTCCTCCAAGGAATTCCCAAATACCTTTTTTGAGTTAGAATTGTAAGATAAAGATATCACTTATAGGCCTATGTGATCATGAGTGAACGAAGGAAGATGAGAATTAAGGGGTTCCCCCATTCCCGTAGGAGAAGGACTATTACTTCCCGATTCACTTACTAGATTAAAGGCACGATCACACATCCTAACTAAAGAACTAAAAATGCTGAAAGATAAAACTGAGTTGTGAAAGGTACTTGGATGTGTGAGATTGATGAAGTGAAGTAGGTGAAGAATGAGAAAAGAATATAATCAAGGCACTACAATCGCTCTGATTAATACTCTCAGGAAAGAAGGTACGAAAGTGTTTCTAAAAAAATGATTACGAATAAACTTGAATGCCAAGGATTGCAAAAAATTCCAAAACGCTCAACTCCTCTTATTTATATACGAAGGCAATCGGACGTCCCAGATCAGAGAAGAAGAAGAGTTACGAAATCAACAAGTGGGTTTCTCTTTGGGGAATACATGCAAACTTAAATGCACTATAACCCGTGCCATGCCCTTACTTGTCAACAAGTGGATTTCTCTTTGGGGAATACACTAGGGAACATCAAGGATGCCTTCCAACTCACTTAAGGCTTCTATGACTTGTAACACCCTCTAACTCCCCACATAAATATATCGCACAATCAGAGTAAATTTGCATGCATATCAAGGGGGCATCACATATCTCTTTAAATTAAAACAACACATATACTGGTCATGCTCAAATAACACATATTTAAATTCATGCTTGTATACATTTAACAATTATGCATGTCACAACGAAATACTTGTATCTCTACATGATACCAACTCATGAATCTCAAAACCACATTATATGACAAATTATTAGGCACTAAGGTCATTCATTTTAATATCTCCACATACAATGTCAAATACGAAATAATAATATTTGTATCATGTTCCCAATACGTCATAACATAAAACAAATTATATAAATTATATCAAATATCTCATACAAATCAAACATGAACCAAGTGATCCCCGTGCTACATGATTAGAGGAATGACTCACTACCTAAGAAAGCGGTAAATAGAACTAGCTCCTTCGTCTAATCCTTGCTAGAAGCGCCACTAACCGGTACTTGAGCGACGTCGTATAAAAAGTCATTCCAACAGAAGGGTGATAATTCACAATCATTATAAGGAAGTATAATAATAAGTAATGTACAACATACATAGAACCGATGAATTCATCACACTTCATGTAATCATGTATTCGGCATAAACGATCCAACATACATATTCAACATAGCTCATAAATTCATATTTCATATGGAATTAATCATAATTACCCCAAATATACAATTAGTTCAATTATCACATTTAACACCAAAAAACACAACAATCACATCGACTCATGTGAGTATGATGTAACTCAATACTACGCAAATGCATGTGGTACCAAACTTGTTATCTTTTACCGGTCCTGCCGGGTCCACTCCAGACGGATAACACTCCAAAAGCTCGATTCGACCTTAAGCTTTCAAAACCACTCCAGTTTTGGGATAACTCAATAATTCCCACGGAATTACCAAACATTGCCACTTGACACAAATGATGGATATGTAATATCAACAAAACATATGCAAATTAAGACCAACCCCAAACCTTAATTATACAAGCATATTCTCCATAATTCAACACATTTTAATTATCTTCACCAAATTACATATATACATACATAATGTCATTGTTCACAAATAACACATACTCAAAGTATTCATCACATCAATACACCACACAACATATAGCAAATCAAGCCAAACAATATCATCCACATCCAACACCAATTCACATACCAAATAATACAATTACAAGTCATTTACATAATCACGTTATTATTAAGTCACTTATTACCAACAAGACCATTTTTATTGAAAATAATATTCTGCTAGCTTTCTAACGCTTCGAACAACACTTAAAACGAATTCACGATTGAAAGTTATGAATCTGTAAAGTTCCAACAAAAATGTAAACGCCGACATCATACACTGACAACTCTAAACATGTATGAATTATCAAAAACAACTAAAATATGTCTCTTAATAACTCAAAACAACTCCAACAACTTTATTAAAAACTATAACAACACTATTGACAACATTATTGACAACTCTAACAACTCTAATAATATTAAAAATTAACTTAATTTCTCATCTCTAATTCCAAATTCTTAAATATATTATAATATAATGTTAAAACATTATTATTATTATTATTATTATTATTATTATTATTATTATTATTATTAATTATTAATTGTTAATTATTATTAATATACTAATGAAACATGTATGTATATTACTAAACTTGAAACTGATTTCTATTATATACCATGGTTATAGTTTTATGTTACAGAGACAGTAAAATATATAAGTTCACAAAACATGATCCATTCAATTGTTATACTACTGCTCTATTGGAAATGATTTGTGCTTTAATACCGAATTTACTATTTAATATATACTAAAAGATTGTCTAATCTAACATATACTAAAAGATTGTCTAAACTATCTAAATTGTCTTTTCTTAAAAAATATTTTACACTACACTTTGGATATTTTAGTAACTAACAAAGTAACCGTTAACCTTTTTCATTTTTCTCATTGATTCAAATTAAAAAACTTATTTTCTCATCTTACACTACTTTCTCTTTTCTCTCTCTTCTCTTTTCATTTTATATAATTATTTAATACATTTGAATTTTAATATAATTGATTCTTTTACAATTAATTATCTCATTTTAAACTTATATTTTAGGACATATTTTATCTTTTCTATTTGTTTATTATCACTAAAATACTAATTAGTCTATTATTTAACTTTAATAAAATTAAAAATATATTTTATGAAATTGAATAACACTACATACTCCCTCCGTCCCAAAATATAAGAGAAAAAAAATAAAAAACACACTTATTAAGAAAAGTAAAAACACAATTATTTGACTTGTGTTTTTTTATAAATAAAGTGCTTTGAAAAATGTAAAAACAATTCTAATTAGTTGTTGATTATAAAAAACATGAGAGAGAAGGTAAACTAAATGCATTTTTCATTTAATTTTACTTTGAAAATGTTGAAAGTGGTTTTTCCTCTTATAGTTTGGGATAAGAAAAATGTATTTTTTTCTCTTATAATTTGAAACGGATGGAGTATCATTCACACAACTAATTTTTTATTTTACGAGTCACTATCAAATTATTACCATTATTTTCAAATGTTAATTTTTTTTCTTTCTCCATTTCACAAGTTTTTTTCTACATTACTTAATACATTGAGTTTATTTTAATATTACGTAATTCAATTTAAACTCACATGTGTATCTAAATACATCATTTGTCAAGTTTACCTCTATATTTTGCAGGGTTAAATAAGTTTTTGGTCCCTATAAATATCTAAAATTTTTCTTTAAAGAATGATCCTCCTAAAAGTTTAAATTTTAACTTTTGGTCCCTCGTGGAAAAATCGTAGCTAAAATGGTCTCTAATTCCATCGCTAAATAAAAATCGTCGCTAAAATCGTTGTAAAAACCATCGCTAAATAAAAAACTGTCGCTAAAACCGTCACTAAATTGTAAAAATCGTCGCTAAATTGCAGGAGAGACCAAAAGTTAAAATTTAAATTTTTAGGAGGACTATTCTTTAAAGAAAAATTTTAGAGGAACTAAAAACGAAATCTGAGATATTCATAGGGACCAAAAACTTATTTAACCCTATTTTGTATAATCATATTATTTGTTGTAATATTTTGATTTCATAATTTTTCATTGTACTTTTCCATTAAATACTAATTAATCTATTATTTAACTTTAATAAAATTAAAAATATATTTTATAAAATTGAATAATACTACACATCATTCACAAGAATAACTTTTTATCTTACGGGTCACTATCAAATCACACAATTAATTAATAAATCACATTTCACCAAAATCATCAATTAATTAAGGGTTAATACCTATTTTCACCCCTGACATATGGGGTGTATTTGAAAAACCCCCTGCCAAAAAAAAAGTTCCAATAATTATCTTGACAAATTTTAAAAGTTTCATTTTTTACCTTTAGGAGGCCACATCACCAAAAAGGCTGATGTGGCTTATTTTTTTTGTTAAATTTGTAATTTTTTGTTATTCCACGTCACATAAGTCCCATTAAAATGACCAGAATGCTCTTATGCATATTTATCTTAAAATCCAATATTATTTTGCAAATTCATGTTTCATCTTCATCCTTGCAAAGTGGTCGCAGCAAATTAGGACGCAACATCTTCTACTTCAACGGCGCAACATCTCATCTCAGCAACACAACTTCTTCTCTCCTCTTCATCTTTAACTTTTCTTTGATTTCATAAACATGAGTCAACCAATTTGTTCTACTTCAAGCTTATCTTCAAATGGTAGAGTAACTCCCAAATGTGGCCACAATGTCTCCATGAAGTTATTTGTTTCAAAATCGGTTGCAAATCCCGGGAGAAAATACTGGAAGTGTAAGTTCTGGGGTAAAGGAGATGACTGCAACGCATTTGTTGGGATGATGAATTTTCTGGTGATTTTGGTGATAATGGCCATTCGGATGTAGTTTCAGTAGAACTGATGAGCAAACTGGAGAGAGATATCGCACTGAAGATGGAAGCCATGGAGAAAAATATTGATGAGTTAAAAAAGAAGATGAATTATGTTTTAGTTGGGTTTATTTGTCTTTTGGTTCATTTCTTACTTAGTTCATGTAAAAGTTCATGAAGCTGTAGCTTATGTTCTAATTTCTATGAAGTTGTAACTTATGTAAAAATTAGTTGGGTTTATTTGTATATGAAGTTGGGTTTATTTAGTTCATGAATTATATTTCTTTCTTATGGAATATATTACTCTTATGAGTTTTGGTTTTATGGTTAGTTAAGTAAATCTGTTCTGATAACTTAGGCCATGAAAATATTTTGGAATGAAATAACTTAAGCCAAGACAAAATGAATGATACATAATTAACAACTCGGATTGATACCAAAGTGAACTTGATACATAATTAATGTGCTTGAAGTAGAATAAGTCAAAGTAACAAATGACAATAACACAGGAAACTTTCAAATTGAAATTACAAAATAGCACACTATGTGCACAACTACTGATCAATGCCCTTCCTCTTCTTCCTTGATATCTCCTTTGAGGTACTACCACCAGTTTCATCACCAATGGTCAAAGGTGCATCAGGTGTTGATCCAGGCCCACCATGTCTTTTGGCATTCTTCACTTCCTTCAATCTTTCACTGACTCTCTTTCTTTATGGCTTCCAAGGCATGGCCTTTTTCTTAGCTGAAGGTTTTTTGACATTAGTAGCAGTAGGGTCAGGGTTTGCAGCAGGTTGTGATTCATGTGTTGGGGGAGGTTGCATAGCAGTAGGTTGTGTGGGATTGTCAACTTGTGATTGTTGTTCTTCATAAAGATCCATCATATTATTCAGCAATGCATCCATCTCTGGGCCTTCATCCACAGTTCCACCTCCACTTGCAGTTGTATTAACATTTGCATCAGCAACACTCTCATCAGATTTTTTAGACACTTTGGTCCTGGGTGTCTTTCTCTGCATTATTCAGTAACAGATATAAGAACCAATATTGTATCAATATGCTAAACAAGGCAAATAAAGACATTTCATGAACACAATACCTTTCTCTTTAGTGCATTAGGATCTTGCTCCTTAGCTTGACACTTTCTAGAATTATGGCCAAATTTGTCACAATGTGTGCATCTATATGCTACACCTACCATCCTCATCCTTGAACCATTCTCATCCAACTCTCTAAACCTCAGTTTCTTAGGCCTTCCGGGTCCCTTCTTGTATTGTGGTGGCAACAATTCTTCAGCATCCACAGTTGGCCACATGTCCATGCCATTTATTGGACTAACATTGTTTTCTTAACATGCCCTCTAAGCTTCTCTCATGTAACAAGGGTCAACATATTTCGCAGGATCTAAGTTTTGATACTGTAATGCAGAAACAACATGCCTACAAGGTATGCCCACAAGATCCCAAAAACAACAAGTGCAAGTTTTTTCCCCAAGATCAACAACAAACTGCAATCCATTATATGGGTGATGGACTTGCCACAAATCACCACTGCTCCATGTAGGCAGCCATTCTCCACTGAAATATGTTTCCTTATCAAGCCTTTTCCTAGGATTAGGCATGACATTGTGCTTCCACTTATCAAGCTTCACAACACTATTAGCAATCTTATTCATCACATAGTTCCTAATCCATTCTACCATAGTGAGTATTGGTTTATCCCTAGCTTGTAATATTGTACTATTGAAAGATTCACTCAAGTTATTCATCAAAACATCACACTTAGAGTAAAATGAAAATGAATGCTTACACCATAGTTTTGTTGGCACTCTCATCAGCCATTCTCATGCCTTCTTATCAATTTGTTTAAGCTGATTCATCTTCTTCTCCCAAGCCTGGAAGTGAGTAGCCTTTGCAGCCCCCAGTAATAGGTCTCTAATGGCAGCTCCCCCTCCAAATTTCTTCTTGAAATTTGCATACAGGTGTCTGAGGCAGACCCTGTGTTCAATTTGCTGAAGCATTTCCTCAAAGACACTAACAAGCCCCTAAAAATAGCAAGACAACAGAAAAAAGCATATAACATTAGCAATTGATATAAGTTTCATTTTTAACATCATAAATATGAATAACAATGACACTTTGTACCTTTTGTTGGTCTGAAATAAAAACATACTTTCTCTCTTCTCCAATGTCTTCCATTAGCAATTGCATAAACCATCTCCAGCTTTCTTTTGTCTCAGTCTCCACCACACCAAATGCCAAAGGATAATATTGGTCATTCGGGTCCCTTGCTACAGCAATTAACAACTGACCTCCATATTGTGTCTTAAGATGACACCCATCTACCCCTATAAATGGTCTACAACCCTTGGTAAACCCTTTCTTGCATCCATCAAAACAGAAGTAAAATCTACAAAATCTTAGTGGTAGTGTTGAATGTGGTCTCCCAGTGTTTAGTTTGACAGTGTTCCCAGCACAATGTTTTCTCAACTCAGCTTCAATTATTTCTTCAGCATTAGATTTAGCTCTCCAAGCTTTCCCTTTGGTAATGCCCACTGAATATTTCTGTCTAAGCTCAGACATAATTTCATACAGTTTAACTGTCCAAGCTTTCAAGTTCCTCACTAGCATAATCCACATCTTCACATTTGCTTGTATTCCTCTTTGAACAAGATCCTAAGACACTTTTGGGCACCAAAACACTGACCTTGTTCCTTTTGCTCCTTTCTTTCATCTTTTTGGGATCCTTGGATGCACAACGCTTGAGTCTCACTGATTTCCCATCGATCTCCACCCTATTCCCACTAACTGGAACAACTACCTCCACTTGTTCAAATTGCTCTTCTTCTACATCAATTACTCTTTCCTCTTCACTGTCATTGAAACATTGCCTTGCATCAACATAATCACCAATACTATCATCTCCACTAGAGGTGCTGAAGTCATCAACATTAGGTAATAGCACCTTGGTCATCATGTCTTCTACACCATGCTCTACCCAAAGATGGCCATCAACCTTACAAGACATACAATGCTTAGCAACTTCTGCAACTCCTGGATCATCAACAATATTTGTAAAGCCTTCATCCGTTTGTTGAATCTTTCTCCATAGCCTAAAACCTTCATAACCCCAATCTTTAACCAGACTAACAGCTTCAAAAAAGCTCCATTTATCTTCGGCATGACCTTCAACAATAGTCTCACTACCTCCTCTATAATACATATGGCCGTCTTGCACAAAATTTCCCCCATGATGAAACACTAAATGAAACACACCCATTTCCTTGAGATGAAGCTGTGTTGCTGCGACCACTTTGCAAGGGTGAAGATGAAGAGAGCAAACCCTAATCGTAGGGTCTGAATTGAAACATGAATTTGCAAAATAATATTGGATTTTAAGATAAATATGCATAAGAGAATTATGGTCATTTTAATGGGACTTATGTGACGTGGAATAACAAAAAATTACAAATTTAACAAAAAAAATAAGTCACATAAGCCTTTTTGGTGATGTGGCCTCCTAAAGGTAAAAAATGAAACTTTTAAAATTTGTCAAGGTAATTATTGGAACTTTTTTTTTGGCAGGGGGATTTTTCAAATACACCCCATATGTCAGGGGTGAAAATAGGTATTAACCCATTAATTAATTACTATATCATATAATTAATAAAATAAATATATAATCTAATAAATAAAAATTGGGGCATTACGACTCTCACCTACTTTAAAAAAATTGTCCTCGAAAATTACCTCAAACAAACAAATCAGAATAAGACTTATTCATTTGACTCTCAAACTCCCAAGTCACATTTCCACCTACTGGACCTCCCCAAGCTACTTTCACCAAAGCAATATCTTTACCACGAAGTTGTTTCACCTCTCGACCCTCAATTCACATAGGTGATGTTTCCACAGTCAAATCATCTCTCACCTGAACATCATCTACTTGAATCACGTGAGACGAGTTTGGATTGTACTTTCTCAACTCAGACACATGAAACACATCACGTAGATTAGCAAGTGACGTTGACAAATGAATCTGATAAGCCATTTCACCTACTTTCTTGGCAATCTAGTAAGGACCAATAAAACCCAGCGTCAACTTACGCGACTTCAAAGCTCTACCAACACCCGTTACAGGAGTAACTCTAAAAAATACATGATCTTCTTTCTCAAACTTAAGATTCTTCCTTCTCTTATCATGATAACTCTTCTGGAAACTCTAAGAGGTCTTCAATTCTCCTGAATCATCTTAATCTTATTCATAGTCTGCTGAATTATTTCAAGTCCAACTACAACACCTTCTTCCGATTCATACCAACACAAAGGTGTCATACACCTTCTACCATACAAATCCTCAAATGGTGCCATTCCAAGACTCGAATGAAAACTATTGGTATAAGTAAACTCAATCAAAGGCAAATAAATATCCCAATAACCTCGTTGTTCCAACACACAAGCTCTCAAAAGGTCCTCTAGTGACTAAATCGTCCTCTCAGTTTGACCATTTGTTTGCGGATGATAAGCAGAACTCAAACGCAACTTCGTACCCAAAGCACTTTGCAAACTTTCCCAAAATCTAGAAGTAAATCTTGTGTCCCTATCTAATATAATGCTAGACGATATACCATGCAAATTGAAAATCGTATCAATGTACAACCTTGCAAGCTTCTCAATTGGATAATCCATTCTCATTGGAATAAAGTGAGCAGATTTTGTCAACCTGTCCACAATAACCCAAATATCCTCAAAATTATCCGGTGTTCTACGTAAACCAGAAACAAAATCCATAGAAATATCATCCCATTTCCATGCAGGAATAGATAATGGTTGCACCAAACCAGACAGTTTCCGATGTTCAATCTTCGACTTTTGACAGATCAAACAAGAATACACAAATTCCATAATCTTTTTCTTCATACCTACCAGTCAAAACAATTTTCTCAAATCTTGGTAAATCTTAGTAGCTCCCGGATGAATACTCAATCCACTACGATGCCCTTCTTCAAGATTTCTCTTCTTCAAATCTGCTATATTCGGAACACAGACTCTATTACAACATCTCATGATATCATTCTCATCAATATGAAAATCACCACTATGGCCTTGATTGATCAACGTCAACTTATCCACCAACACCAAATCAGATTTCTAACCTTCTCGAATCTCATCAAGAATGCCATTAGTAAGCTTCAACATACGAAGCTTAACTCCATAAGTAGTCTCTTAACAAACCAAACTCATATCTCGAAATTGCTCAAGTAATTCCAACTCTCGCACCATCAACATCGACATATGCAAAGACTTCTGTTCTGGTGCGGTTATAGCAGGCAAGCAAAAAGTAAAGTATTGTTTTTACCGGGTAATATATACCAGTTAGGTTATATCATATCGTGTCCACAGAGATTGGTTATTGATTCGTCGTTCGACAATTCTATCGTTAATGAGTTTGGGATTAAATGGTTGTAAAGAAAAGACAAAAAGTAAATGAACAAAAACTATAAAGGATAGACAGCTTGTCTGGAACGAATGCACACTACCCGTCACAGTAAATCTACCGTCCAGTTATACCTCTCACAACTTAAACTATTTCTAACCCAAATTGAGAATTCAACCGCATCACCTCGATATCCATCTCTGGAATATCTCACCAACACAGAGGCATTAAGATCAGATACTCTAAGTAAATGTCAGCTCTAAACCCATTTCTAGCATTCATAAACTAACAGATAATTATCCTAAATAAGAATCTAAGTAATCTATATCTAGCAAAGCTCAAATCCCTAACATAGAGTAAAAACCTAAGACAATCACCAACACAGATTCGTAAAGCAGACTTTTTACAACACCAAGGGAGACAAATATACATGGGTAAGAGTAGATATACATACATAACCAACAAATAGAGAAATACAAAGAGAAGAGAAGAGATAAACCACTCATTTACACTGGTTTGTCAACGCCTATCGAAGAGCAATCCACCTCCAATCATCCATAAGCAAGACCCTAGTGTTGTTTTCTAAGTTAAACTATGAAAAATAAAGGTTGATGGGAATGGGGATCAAAATCCACCCCAAAACCATCACCTAAAAATATGCAAAAATGAAGTTATAAAACAAATCTCAGACGACCGCGCTCAGCGGCGTGGGCGCGCTGGGTGCCATCAGATATTTACACGTTAAACTGCCTTAATGCCGCTCAGCAGCGTGAGCCCACTCAGCGGCCTCTAAAATAAAATTCCTCTCTGTCAGAACAGTGCCAAACGCAAGCAGCGCGCTTCAAAATGCGCTCAACAGCCTCCGCAAAACAGAAATTCCCACAAATGGAATTTTATTGCAGAAACGCGCATCCGGAGCCGTGTCTTTGTCACCTTATTCCTCGATGCTCCAAATGTGCAACAAATACCTACAAAAATACATTAAAACTAGTCAAACGGTACAATATGTACACAAAACACAATAAAACGTATTTACAACAAAAAATGGGGTTATTCAACAATTATTAACAAACAAGAACGGATAAGTGCCACAAAACATATATACAAAATAACTATATTTTGGCACTTATCAACTTCCTACTTAATGCATCAGCTACAACATTTTCTTTACCAGGATGGTAGTTCAAATTAAAATCATAATCCTTCAAGAATTCTAACCATCTCCTTTGTCTCATATTCAACTCTTTTTGATCAAACAGATATTTCAAACTCTTGTGATCACTAAACATATCAAATCTTGATCCAAACAAATAATGCCTCCAAAGTTTCAATACAAACACAACAACAACTAACTATAAATCATGAGTCGGATAATTCCTTTCATGAACTTTAAGTTGCCTTGAAGCATAAGCTATAACTTGTCGAATCTACATCAACACACCTCATAAACCCATTAATGAAGCGTCACAATACACAACATACGATTCTCACAAATTAGGCAAAATCAAAATAGGAGCAGTTGTCAACCTTCTCTTAAGCTCTTGAAAACCAGCTTCACATTGTGCAGTTCAAATAAAAGTTTGACCCTTCCTAGTCAATTGCGTCAATGGCAAAGCTAACTTGGAAAATTCTTCAATAAACTTCCGATAATAACCTACTAAACCAAGAAAACTTCTAATCTCAGAAAAAAATTTCAGAGCTTCCCATTGAGACACAACCTCAATCTTTGACGGATCACAATAATACTACCACTCGATCACATGACCAAGGAAACTCATTTCCTTCAACCAAAATTCGTACTTATACCAACCACTGATCCATCAAATCATCAATCCTAGGAAGTAGATACTTATTCCTAATAGTCACCTTATTTAGCTGTATTTAATCCACACCTAACCTCATAGTACCTTCTTTCGTCTTAACTAACAAAACATGTGCACCCCACGGTGACACACTCAGATGTATAAACCTTTTCTCAAGCAAATATTCAAGTTGAGTATTCAACTCTTTCAGTTCAGATGTTGACATCTGATACGGAGCCATCGATATTAGACTAGTTCCATGAACCAAATTAATTGTAAACTCCACTTCGCGTTCAGGCGGCAAATCACAAACATATTCGTGAAATACCTCAGGAAAATAACGAACTATTGCTAATTCACCAATCGTTCGTTTCCCACTAATTTCCAATGTTGCCATCACAACCAACAACACATCACCATCTTGCAATGTTAGCATGCATATCAAGAGGGCATCACATATCTCTTTAAATTAAAACAACACATATACTGGTCATGCTCAAATAACATGTATTTAACTTCATGTCACAATTATGCATTTAATAATTATGCATGTTTGTATGCATTTAACAATTATGCATGTCACAGCGCAATACTTGCATCTCTACTTGATATTACTCATGAATCTCAAAACCACATTATATGACAAATTATTAGGCACTAAGGCCATTAATTTTAATATCTCCACATACAATGTCAAATACGAAATAATAATATTTGTGTCATGTTCCCAATACGTCATAACATAAACAAATGACATAAATTATGTCAAATATCTCATAAAATCAAACATGAACCAAGCGATCCCCGTGCTACATGACCAGAGCAATGACTAACTACCTAAGAAAGCGGTAAATAGAACTAGCTCCTCCGTCTAATCATTGCTAGAAGCGCCACTAAGTTCGGTACCTGAGCGACGTCGTATAAAACGTCATTCCAATATAAGGGTGATAATTCATAATCATTATAAGGAAGTATAATAATAAGTAATGTACAATATACATAGAACTGATGAATTCATCACACTTCATGGAATCATGTATTCGACATAAACGATCCAACATACATATTCAACATATACAACATAGCTCATAAATTCATATTTCACATGGTATTAATTATAATTATCATAAATATACAATTAGTTCAATTATCATATTTAACACCCAAAAACACAACAATCACATCGACTCATGTGACTCTGATGCAACTCAATACTATGCAAATGCACGTGGTACCAAAATCGTTATTTTTTACCGGTTCTGCCGGGTCCACTCCAGACAGATAACACTCCAAAAGTTTGATTCGACCTTAAGCTTTCAAAATCACTCCAGTTTTGGAACAACTCAATAATTCCCACGGAATTAGCAAACATTTCCTCTTGACACAAATGATGCATATGCAATATCAATAAAACATATGCAAATTAAGACCAACCCCAATTCTTAATCATACAAGCATATTCTCCATAATTCAACACATTTGAATTATCTTCACCAAATTGCACATATACATACATAATGCCATTATTCACAAATAACACACACTCGAGGTATTCATCACATCAATACACTACACCAACATATAGTAAATCAAGCCAAACAATGTCATCTACATCCAACACCAATTCACAAACCAAATAATACAATTACAAGTCATTTACATAATCACGTTATTATTAAATCACTTAAAACAGATTCACGGTTTGAAAGTTATGAATTTGTAACGTTTCAACGAAAATGTAAACGCCGACATCACACATTGACAATTCTAAACATGTAAGAATTATCCAAAACATAACTCAAAACAACTCTGATAACTTTATTAAAAACTCTAACAATATTATTGACAACTCTAACAACTCTAATAAAATTAAAAATTAACTTAATTTCTCATCTCTAATTCAAAACTCTTAAATATATTATAATATAACGTTAAAACATTATTATTATTAATTATTAATTATTATTAATATACTAATGAAACATGTATATATTACTAAACTTGAAACTGATTTATATTATATAGCATGGTTATAGTTTCATGTTGCTGATACAGTAAAATATAAGTTCAAAAAATATGATCCATTCAATTGTTATACTACTACTCTATTGGATATGATTTGCGATACGGTACCGAATGAAGTATATTACTAACGTTATATCCATAAGATATATATCACTGTAGTACTGATGTTAACAAATTGTTACATGCTACTAGATAAAACGATGCACTACATATACATATAGAATTAAAAAAATAGCACTAAAGTGCTTATATATATTAAATTGGAATCTCAATAATCTCTCAATTCCACCGATATATCAATTTCAAACATAATTAATTATCCCATATTAAAGATTATTCATCAAAATCTAACAATTTTAATCTATAAAAATTTGGGGATTTTAACCTAAACATGTTTTTACCCATTAAATATTATTATACAATCTTACAATAATAAGAAAATTCACACTCTTATCTCAATTTCTTGATGAACTCTTGAGATTTTTCCTTAGATTTTCTTCTCCGCTTTTTCTCTTTTCTCCTCTTTTCATCTTTCTTCTCTTGTTTTGACTACTTCTCTCTAATCTATATTCTTTTTATTTTAATAAACTCTTACTAACTATGGTTTCACTATTGGGCTTATCTCACTCACTCACACACTTTCTATTTACACTCTCAATCTAGGCCCAATTACTAATTCTACCACTTCTATATTAGTTTCACCAAATAAAATAAATCACATAATTCAATTAAATCAGTTATGCAAAAAATCACACAATTAATTAATAAATCATATATTTCACCAAAATCATCAATTAATTAATTACTATATCGTATAATAATTAATAAAATAAATATATTATTTAATAAATAAAAAATTGGGGTGTTACACGACTCACTCAGTGTCTGACAAGATTTTGGAGGCAACTATTCTGGTCCGGTCAAAAGCTCAAATATCTAAGGCACAATTCTTCTCAAATCCACTACTCTTGACCCAAGATTTAGAAGTTAGTTCACATGAAAGCCATGACACATTTACTAATCTTCATTTTTCACTATGCTCATCTTAAATATTGAATTGACTTAACATATATTTGGAATCACGGTGAAGTGGAAAAAAAAAGCACTGCTATAAGAAGCTAAGATTTTCAGCTTCTAAAATCATGGTCATTTGATATTGGGAACTGAAATCACATTGAAAATAATTGAAATCAAACATAAGCTTAGACATCGGAGTGTAATCATGTAGATCCATTTTATGTGGTCGTAAAAGAGATCAGCGCCGCCGATTCAAGATATCTAGTTTATCAATTGCATCCATTTCTAGTTCGTGAAAAAAAAACAAAATCTATTCTTAATAAAAATGAATAAAATTTATTTGAAGAAGCTATTTGAATTTTTTTTAATACCCAATAATAAGTATTGTCGGACAATAAAAAATTAAATCAACTTTTAGTTAGTTATATCTTTTTCTGAATTAATTTTGTAAGTTTTTTTTTTCAATTTAAACTAAAAAATAAATATCTTAAGTTTTTGCGAGTGAGTATTGTACTCCCAAAATAAATGTTTTTTTAGCCATAAAAATTTGTCTCAAAATAATAGTTTCTTTACTTTTCTAATACAATTTTTACCAACTTTATTCTTATCTACACTCTTTTCAACATATAATAATATAACAATCAATAATAGTTAAGGGTAATTTTGTAAAAATATTAATTTTATTGACTCAATCTTTACTTTTTTTAATCTGTGTGTAACAATCTTAAACGAGTTTTATTTTGAGACTGAGGCAAGGCAGTATTGTGGTATAATATTATTGAATCATGCATAATGTTAGGCATTAAAAGCAATAATTTTAAGGCTATTCTAAAATAAAAACATATAATTATAGGACTAAAATCAAACTTTTGAGTTAAAAATAATTTAAGACAAAAATCATAACTCATGATGATTAATGTATATTTTTATTTATCTATTTAAATGTATATAGTATATTTTGTCAGGAAAAAAAAAATCAAAATTAGGACTCGTTTTTCTCTGTTCGGTCGGAGCAAGTCATTGTTGTTCGTTTGTAAGTCTTACCCACTTTGCTTACACAGATCAGATTGTCTCTCTTTCATGTCAATATCATAAATTGTTTCTTTATATTTTTATTTTGATTATTTAATTCTTGAATTTGTATAAAATTTTAATTTTTGTGAATTAATGTTACTTCTTGTAGTTTGATTCTTCAAATGAGATCTTCTTTTGTTGGATTCATCAGAATAGTTGTCCTTGTTTTTGTCTCAGTTTGCTGGTAAGCTCTTTTTGCACTTCTAGGGTTTTAAAGCTCATTCACATTAAGCTGTAGACTGTAGTGTTGTCTCTTTAAATTGACTTTTTTGAATGATAAAATGTGTCTTCACGTCCTGTTAAGTCAGTTCAATTGGCAGTTGTACAGGGTCATCTGATGAAATTTTAGTCAGTTGATAGTTGTACAGGGTCATCAGATGAAATTTCAATTTTTATATGATCATTGCACGACAGTGGTCGGGTATGACTTATAGTTTACTAATAAGAGGCTAGGTTGGTTGAGCTGGATACAGCTTGATGTTGTTGTTGTCGACTGTCGTCTATTGTGTGTAATATCAAATTGAGGTATGGTGGAAATTTACCGACTTTGATGTTTTCAAAGTTGCAGCTTTTCTACGGACGGAAGTACTAAAGTGCAGAGAACTTTAGCGATCATAAAGCCGGATGGATTGCTTGGAAACTACACAGATGATATCAAGACAACAATTTCAGAATATGGTTTCAACGTTGTCAAGGAAAAGATTGTTCAACTTGATGAGGCAACTGTGAAAAGATTTTATGCAGAGCATTCTTCAAGAAGCTTCTTTTCCAGCCTAGTTAAATACATGACAAGGTATCCTCCATTCATTAGAGCATTACATGTAGTTTGTCAATTTTAAGGCCAAACTCCTTTCGGTTGAGTTGCATAATGCTAATGGATTTGATGAATAAGCTCACATGTCTAGCTTCATCACTATGTCTGTCAATGTTATCGGTTCATTGGTATGATTTCTACTCAACGGCATGTTTTATAGTTTTTTATCATCCTTAATCTCGTCTTTTGCTTCTCTATAACTATAACAGCGGACGAGTGTTAGTCATGGTTTTGGAGAAGGATAATGCTGTTGCTGATTGGCGTGCTTTAATGGGACCTACGGATGCAAGCAAGGCCAAGATTACTCACCCTCACAGGTAATAAAACATGTTTACTAACCAAACTAATCGTGTTTGTGTTTGTTTAATCAATTTCTCTATGGTTAACTTGTTTTTTTATTTATAATTTGAACAGCATTAGAGCAAAATGTGGATTGGACACTGAAAAAAATTGTGTTCATGGTTCAGACTCTACCGAATCTGCACAAAGAGAGATACTGTTTTTCTTCGACGAGCTCGCTCCAGGTGAATAGTTTTACCAGAGAATTCTTCTTAGGAAAAGAGAATTTACTATTTTAAACTTTTGGATTACTGATTCTTTTGGCAGATGGAATTACAGAACATGATGAATTGTAGCCGGTAAAAGTTTGAAGCAGAAACAGATGTTTTTTGAGGCTTACTGTTGCATAACATAATTCATATTCAAGGCTATATCATCAAGACATTCTGTTTCCAGATTTCTATGTTTTCTGAGGAATTTATACTTTCCTTTGAGAATGAAATTTTTTACTTCACAAGCTTGCAAATTCTCCTCATTGTTTTATGTGGGCAAGAACTGTCTTCAAAGCAGCTGCAACTCTCACTCTTCATGCCAATAACTACTATTATATAATCCACTTCATGTTTATGTATGAAGTGCAAATACATAATCTGTTAGAATAGTAAATACTATAAAGTAAGCAGATGTATAAGTACATCCAAGATACAAGTGACAAAATTTGGTTAATTATGCTATGTAATTGGAAGTCAAGTGGCTATTGTAGCTTTTTTTATGATGCAGGCATGTTTACTATTGTAGTGTACTTCCTCCGTAATGATTTCCAAGTAAAATTGATTTTTTTTATACATTTCTCTGGTCATTTCAGAGTATGATTGTAGTTTTTTTTATTTAAATTATTAATAGACTAAGTGAAATTCTTGTGTTTTCAAAATTTTCAGATTTTAGCATCCAACTACCATCAATATATAACGTGTTCAAAATTAGAAACTTACGTTCACTATCTTTTTCCTCTTCACTACCTAAAATAAAAAACTCATTTACATGAAGTTTTTGTTTTCAAATGACTATCAAATTATCAATGGACTCCACACACCATTTATATATGAATGTAAGGTTTTGTTTTAGAGTTTAGAGGGAAAGGCTTTGAAAATTGAAAAAGGTCTTGGACAATTTGTTTTTCTTAATAATATCAAAAAATAAAAAATTGAAAAACTCTATGAATTGTTTAAATATAATTTTTGTTGTTAACATTATTCTAAAATTTTAAAATATATTAGTAATAAATATTATTTCATTATTAAAAAAATAATTCAAAAAATGTTAAAAATTTATCTATAGTTTTTAAAGGGTTAAATCCATACATATGCGACACTGCAATTTTGATCCCTCTAAAATTTTCCTTTGAATAATGGTCATCGCAAAATTATTATGCACGTAGTTTTAGTTCCTACTGTTAAACCGCTGTGTATTTTTGAATGATTATTTTACGAACATGTGTAGAACATTATAAAAAGTTCCTCGAAAAAAACTCAAAATTTGATTTCTAAATCGAGATTTTTATTGATTTTATCAATATCTTTTGAAATTTAAAAAATTCATATTTAATTCTTCTCATTTCAAATAATTCTAAAATTTAGTAAATAAATATTTTATAGTATTTTGAACACATGAAAAAAAATTATTCAAAAAATTTAAGAGTAATTAAATCGTTTTAAAAATTTTAGAAAATAACAGGGACTAAAACTGTATGAATAAAAAGTTTGCAATGACCATTATTCGAAGGAAAATTTTAGAGGGACCAAAATTGCAGGGTCGCATATTTATTGGGATTAAAAATATATTTAACCCATTTTTAAACTTTCAAACAAAACCTAAAAGAAGTATGACAAAAATTTATTCATTGTTGAAAGTGTAATTCCTTGTGTCGAAGCATGTTGCTCAAACACAAGGTGTGTCAGATAGTTTAGAGCGTGTGTCAAAGTGTAGCATATCGAAGTAAGTGGTTTCACACAGGATTTCGACTAAGACCTATTTTAGTATGTGGAAGTGAATTAGGTTAAATTACTATTTGGGTTTTTATAGTTTTGGACTTTTTAGCTTAGGGGGCAAGCTAATTCAATTATAAATGGGAGAAACCCCTATTTTTGTATTCAATTGTATTCACAAAATTTTACAATTGTAAAGTGAATAAAAATTTTCCACAGTTTGTGGGCAGAGAGAAACTCTGCAGAAACCATAATCTTCTTTTCTTCTTTAAATTTTATTTTGTTTTTATCGTTATTGTGTGGTGATAATAATCTTGTTCATAAATATTTATAGAAATTCTCATAAATTTTGGTAGATTTCCAACATCTGGTATCAAGAGCTCTAGATAAGCGATCAAGGGGAGAAGAAGAAAATCAATGGCGGTGAATTATGCGAATGTAAAATTTCCATCAAATCTTCTGATTCTTAAAGGTGATAACTATGAAAATTGGTGCAAACAGATGAATGTTATATTTTGTTTTCAAGGTCTTTGGGAACTTGTGAAATATGGATTAGAACCACTTGAAGAAGACGTTTCAGAAAAAGAAAAGGCAGAATAATTAAGGAAGAAGAATTATAATTAGATCTCTTTATAAATCACCAATGTGCCAGCCCGTACAATTTCAATAATGTTAGTGACGTAGAACCTGCAAAAGAAGCTTGGGAAATTCTGAAGAAATTATTTGGAGGCACTAAGAAAGTGAAAGAGGCGAGGTTACAAACTCACAAAAGAACGTATGAATTACTTCAGATGGAAGATGTCAAAAACATATATGTTTTATTCACTAGGATTACGAAACTAGTGAATCAAATCAAGGTTTGTGGAGAGACGTTAACAACAAAAGATAAGAAAAACAAAGGAAAGTGGTACGATAACAAAGGTAGATGTGGCTACAATAATTTGACTGATTGAGGAAACCAACACGAAGAAAACGAGTCAAATAAGATAATACCATACCAAGGAAACCGAGAGGTGGCGTTGGAATTAAAGAAAAATGTGGTGGTCAAAAACCTGACAAGAGTCACATTCAGTGTTACAATTGTCATAAGTATGGTCAATATTCTAGTGATTGTCCATAAAAGCAATAGAATCAAGAAAGTGATGCAAAGTTCGCAAAGTATGAAGAAGACGAGATGTTGTTGATAATCACAACAAGAGACGAAGAAAAATTCAAGGATCAATGGTACTTGAATTCAATATGCTCATCACACATGTTTGGAAAGAAAGATTGGTTTGTCAACCTAAAACCCTCAATGAAGAACATGGTAAAATTTGCAAATAAAAATATTCTAGCAGCTGAAGGTATTAGAGATGTTCTGATTATGAGGAAAGATGGAAAAAGGTCAGTAATTTCCAACGTGATTTACATTCCATACATGAAGAGAAACTTGCTCAGCATATGGCAGTTGGTGTCATACCCCAAAATTTGCCCTCCATCTACTCAAGAGATTTCATACATCCATACTCAAGGATTCCTCAAGAGTTGATCAGACAAACTCTCTCCTAGACAATCAACCCAAGCCAGGGTTTGGTATCTCCCAAGTCAAGATGGATTTCCAACATCTCCAAAGGCCTTCATGCCTCCTCATATGCTTCAAAGATTCTCCATGTCAAGTTTCAAGCTTCACAAGTCAAGTTTCCTCAGACAATTGCTCAGATGGTTGAAAATCGGGTGTATTGGACAAAAAGTCAACTGTGGTCAACATACAGTCAAAACTTCTGATTTTTGGTCAACATCCTCATTTTGAAGTTACATTCATCATTTGATCAAGGGTTGATCATGATTCATCAAGAAAACTCAAGATTTGCCCAAAAGTCAAACTTTCTAAATTAGGGTTTCTAGATGAAAAGTCAACTGAACTTTGACTGGTCATAACTTTCTCATACTTTCTCAGAAATTTTTCCACCACCTCTTGTTTTGAAGGAAATTCAATTCTCTACAACTTCATGTCTCACAAGAATGTCCAAAAAATGCTTCATTTGAGAGGTATAGCTCAAAACATTACAGGTCATTTTCAAAGTCAACAAAAAGTCAACTTTTTGTTTTGAAGATATTTTGAGCATGGTAACTCCAATTGAGATGAGACCAAAGACATTGGTTAGAGGACTCTTATAGCTTTCCAAAAAGTCCAAGAACACTCAAAAATGTGGAAAATTAAGCAAGATACACTATTCAGAAGTTGGGGAATTTTGGACAATTGCACAAAAGGACATATTGGTCAAATTGCAAAATTTTCCAAATGGGCCTATAATCTTTTGATCCAAACTTGTTCATGATGCTATTCTTGACCCATAAATGCTTGGACTTGGTTATTTTCTATTTTTATGATTTATATTTGAATTTTATAACATTTAATTCAAAAATAAATTATATAAAATATGAAAATTAAACATTTTTCTCAAAAGGAATGATTTTATATCTTTCTAAATGTCCAAGAAGGCCCAAGATACCTACCAAATTCGTGCAAGCCATGGCATTGATGAGAAAATCATATATTCTTCAATATTTGATTTTATTTCCAAAGAAAATATTTGCACATTCAAGAGGCAATCTTTTTTCACTCTTATTGCTTTCCAAAACCCTCTATAAATACAAAGCATTGTACACAGCACAAAGGACGAAACCCTAGCCCTTGCACTAACCCTTATTTTGCCAAAATATTTTTCAAAGTTGGAGAAATCGTATTTCACTTTCCAGCAAGTTTCAGGCCAATTTGATCATTCCATCGTGCTCAGGAGGTTCCCAGGAGTCAAAGGCAACTCTTACTCGAAGCCAATCCATCCAGAATCCCGTTATCCAACTCTCACCGGTTTGCATTTTTCTCAAATTCGATTTTGTAATATCATGCATTATTAATCAATTCCATGTGTTTGTTTGGGTTCAGGACATCCATTAGGGTGGGTTAGATGCATAACATGTAAGGTTTCACGCAGAAATCTCAGAATGCCATTACTAGGGTTTTCAAGGTTGTGAGATTCGAAACTCAAAATCCAGGCCGTTTCAGGACATGAGGATGGCACCATCGTGCTCGCAAGGATCGAATTAGTCGATCTGGGCTTTTATTGCGCTTTGTTTGATGCGTTTTGCAGGGTTTTCAGGTTGGCAAGCTACCGGAGAAGATGACCGGAGCCCTAGCTCCGGCGGGGACTCCGGCGTTGAAGCTTTGACTTCGGCGTGGGCTTGCGTGGCGTGAAGGAACGTTCTGATTCGTCTGTTCGTATTGACTGGGGCCCGCGCGCTGACTGTGTTTGATTTTCAAAATATCCCTGACGCGTCATCACTTATATTGATTTGTTTCCAGCTTTTCAAACACCAAGTGCATCATGGCGTAGTGGTCAGCGTGCTGGTTTTTAAGGTTTGAAGGGGATGTCTCCAGTTCGATTCCTGGTTCAGACAATCCCTTTTCCTTTTTCCAAAACTTGCATATTTTTCATATTTCCTATTTTTTTTAATATTTCCATCCTATTTTAATTAATTTCCACATTTTATTTCTGCATTAAAAAATCACCAAAAACATTTTTTCTTTTTACATTATTTTCACAAAAATCTTTATTTAATTTAATAAATTAAAAAATATAATTTTTGCATGCATATTTATTTTATTTATATTTTTGCATTTAAATCATTATAAATTGCATTTTAATTATTAAATCTTTTCCAAAAAAATCCCAAAAAATTATTTTAACTTATTTATCTTATTTCCAGCACATATTAATTTTCTCATATTAAAAAATTGCATTTTTTCTAACATTTTTCCTCTTATTCAATTCATCTCGTATTTTCCGATTTCCCATTCTTTCACAGGTTGATCCGATTCAGACGATTCTTCCGTTTTTATTTTACTTTTCAATAATGTAATTGCTCATGGATTGTAATAGTTTAATTTAGGACTTTTACTTTCCGCACTCCTAATTATGTATCTGCCCCAAAGCCATGTAATAGCGTAGGTTTATTTTCCGCATTTTACATTCCGCACTTTTACTTTCCGCACCCTTATCAATTGCTAGTAATTAGGCGTGTATGGCAAGATAACAATGAACATAGCCCACTAATTTCAAGATAAAATACCTGAATTTGACACACTTCTCTCACACACGCACCCCTTAGGGTAATTCTCTCGATGCCTTCGATTCAAAATGGTCATGTCCCTCGAGCGTAGAGGTATTCTAGCACCGTTTCCAAAAAAATCATCATAGTCCCTTCGATACAAAGATCATAAGACCCACGATGTCGCCTCCGAATACATGATCTTGACCCTCGATTGTCGCCTACGAAAAATGATGATAGTCCCTTCGAATGTGCTAGGATAATTCCTACAAGTTGCCTTCAATGACCATCCGATGTCCCTTCGAATGTCCCGCTTACATCCAACGAATGGAGCTACCTACTAACTAATGGTACGGCTAGCGCTATTCTAAAGGAATGTAGAAGTACAACAAAAC
Source organism: Vicia sativa (assembly GCA_021764765.1). Classification (NCBI taxonomy): domain Eukaryota; kingdom Viridiplantae; phylum Streptophyta; class Magnoliopsida; order Fabales; family Fabaceae; genus Vicia; species Vicia sativa. The sequence goes on along the minus strand of CM038796.1, from coordinate 115,971,919 downwards.
GACCAATTCTGAGTGGGTAAATAAGTCTCTTAGTTGCTTGCTCTATCAAATGCTTTTCACACTACACGCTCTTTTTCAAAAGTTCAATTTCTTTTCAAAACAAACATTTCCGAACACTTTGTATACATTCCTACATGAATCATTACAAAGTCAAAGCGAAATGCCTTTTCAAAACATTTTTGTCAAACACACATAAAGCAATTTTAAAAAAGTTATCTAAGAGCAACTAAGAGCCCGTAGAATAAACTGCGGATGGAAAGGGGTGCTAATACCTTCCCTTTTCATAACCATTCTCCGAACTCGAATCTAACGAAGGTCTTTTTATTACTTTTACCTTCCCTTAATTGGATAAAATAAAAGTCGGTGGCGACTCTTGCTATCCGCACATTTGGATACAAAATCCTACAAAGTCAGTTCACCGTATCACAGAACTGGCGACTCTGCTGGGGACACACCCTAAAAGAGAGAATTGCCTTAGGGATTTCTAGATAACCTTTATTGCTTTTTGTTTGACTTGTATGCTTTATCTTTAAGGGTTGCTTGGGTATTATATTGTTGGGGGATCCTACACCCGGATCCGGGTTTCCTTTTAGGTAAGTGGCATTAGATCATCGCGACCGTTAGACGTATAACTACACGGTCAACATGATGGCTACGTTAGCGTGACACTTTGGTTGCCCCGATACTCTTCATTTCCAAGTTGAAGAAAGTATTTGGCTTCTGCGTGGTGTCATCAAGCGCTAACTAAACTTTTAGAACCTTAATTGACCCATCTTGGCCATTAGAAGGTAGTGAGATGGCCGGCTTTGGTGTAGACCGAGGTTGGTTGATACTCGATGCTACGCTCATTGAGATTAGACTTTTGGGACATTTTCGATCGACCACTTGGCCGTCGTATTGAAATAAGCGCCTACGAGAAAGATCTGTGATATGAGATTCCTAGAACCCGGTTACTATTATAGGACAGGATGAACCAACTCAAACTTTTGGTAGGGTAATCACCTATACCTCATGCAAGCCTTAACCCTAGGCTCATTGTGTGAATTGTTTGTGTGTGCTAAACATGACATCATGACATCATTCGCATTGCATATCATTTCTAACTATTTCAAGGACCTAGGGATTTATCTTTGCTGTTTTGTAGGGATTATGGCTTCTAGAAAGACTATCCGAATCAACTTCATGGGTATCCCTTCTCAACTCAAAGAATTGGTTTCAGAAATTCCCGACCATGCTCAGTTCATCAAAAGACATGGTTATCTACTTGATTTGGTTATCTCCGGTTTTGAAGAAGATATGATGCATGTCCTATTCCAGTTCTTTGATCCGAAACACCATTGCTTTACATTTCCAGATTATCAGTTGGTTCCTACCTTAGAAGAGTTCTCTAAGCTACTTGGGGTACCTATTCTTGATCAAATGCCATTCACGGTTTAGAAAAGGTCCTAAGTTCGAAGACATTGCATCCGCTTTACATCTTAAGCGCTCAGACATTGAAGCCAATTGGGAAACTAGAAGTGGAGTTAAGGGTTTACTTTCCAAGTTCTTAATCAAGAAAGCCCGAGAATTCCTCAAAGTTATGAGTTTCCATGCATTTGAGAACATTGTGGCCTTGCTAATTTATGGTTTGGTTCTATTCCCTAACTCGGATCAATTCATAGATGTCAACGCCATCAAGTTATTTCTTACCCGCAATCCAGTGCCTACCTTACTTGGAGACATTCTACATTCTCTCCACACTCGTACTACCAAAAGACAAGGAACTCTCATGTGTTGTATACCGTTACTTTCAAGGTGGTTTATTTCGCACCTTCCTCCATCAGTTTTGAAGAATGAACAAAGGTTGAGATGGTCTCAAAGATTGATGTCACTCTCTCATTCCGACATCCGTTGGAATCTTTTCTCTCAAAAGGATTTCACATTCATTGAGCGTTGTGGAGAATTCCCTAATGTACCACTCCTTGGTATAAGGGGAGGTATTACTTACAACCCTTCTCTAGCTCTACGTCAGTTTGGTTTTGCTCGAAGAGATGGTCCACATGATATGCTTCTCCAAGATGTTGTGTTCGACTACAATCACGATCTCCAGAATTACCGATGAAGGTTTATACACACTTGGGGCATGGTAAAGAAGACTGATACCAAGACTTTGGGGCACCAGAACTCCATTCCTTGGGAACCTTACCTCAAATGGGTGAGAGCTCGAGCTCAAAACCTCATGATGCCATTCACGCCTGTTTTACCAGTAATTATGGAACCTGTTGCTATAGGTGACGTACCCTATGTTGTTCTCCATCCTGACATGCCTACTGATTTTGAAGACTTGAAGAGATCCTGGATTCAGCTTAAAGAAGAGAGGGATACCTTTGAAGCTCAATGCTATGCAAGTGAGAAGAAAGTTCTAGAGTTGACCAAGCTACTTCACGAGGAGCGAAACATCAACGCTTACATCGGCACCAAGAGGAAGCGCCCATGGGAGACTTAGAGCTTTAGGATTTATTTGTTCTCTTTTATTGCTTTGAATTATCTCTTGTACTTAAAAAGAAAAAGAATAATAATGAGAAGTACTAATAAATGTTTGTTCATTGCTTGTTTAACAAATTTAAATCTCTTAGGTCCTTGAAAACATTGCATTGCATTCGCATAAACATTGCATATCATAGCATAACATTGCATCACAGGTACATTGGAGATTGGTTTTCTCATTTGCTCGCTATTTATTTTAGCAGAAATGGCTCTTGAACAGGCTGTCAAAGATCTTGTGCTCGAATGCTCGGTTCAGAGATGTTCACCAACTTGGTCCAAGGCCAAGAAGATTTGAAGAAGCTCATCAACAAGAAGAAGAAGGTTGTTGGTCTCCTCAACATGGGTAGACGTTTCAAAGGGGGTCCTAAGGTGGTCAGCCGTATTGAGCTCTCTGAAGGAAGTGTCCATACCGAGGGGAGTGCCAAGGGTGATGAAGGTGATCAGCGTGAGCCAAAGAAAGGAGGAGAGGATCAGTCCGATTATAGCCAACACTCTGAGGAAGATGACAAGTACAAACAACTCGAAGACCGTCTGAATGCTGTGGAAAACCTGAAGATGTCCGGGCTGAACTTTGATGATCTGAGTCTTATTCCTGGTGTTGTGATTCCTCCCAAGTTCAAAGTTCCAACTTTTGCTAAGTATGATGGCATGTCTTGCCCTAAGCTGCATTTGAAGTCCTATGTCCGTAAGAAACCCCACACCGATGATGAAAGTTGTGGATGCACTATTTTCAAGAGAGTTTGTCCGGAACTCGGTTGGAATGGTACTATCACTAGAGAATGACCGTATCCGTACTTGGGTGACTTGGCTGATGCTTTCTGATGATATGAGTACAATGTTGAATTGACACCCACTCGCATGCAACTACAAAGCATGTCCATGGGTCGTGACGAGAAGTTCAAGGAGTACGCTCAGAAGTGGAGAGATCTAGCAGGCAGAGTTCAACCACCCTTGTCCAATAGGGAGTTGGTTGATATGTTCATGGGAACACTGACAGGCCCGTTCTTCAATCATCTGATTGGGAATTCTTCATCCGGATTCACCGAGCTAATATTGACAGGCGAGCGCATTGAAGCTGGTATCAAGAGTGGGAAGATTCATGTAGAGTCATCTTCAAACGCTGCGAAGAAATCTTTTGGTGGTAAGAAAGAAGCTAATGCTGTGTATGGTCAGAAAAGCCGAGCCAAGTCCGACCGCGCTCAATCTGTGGGGGCAGTTGTGATCTCAATCCTACGCCAACCTCGGTGAGACAGCGTGCGTAGCGAGCGCCCAAGACAGTTCTTAAGATCAACATGCCATTGTCGCAAGCCTTGCAACACATGTTGAAAGCAGAGCTGATTACCTTGAGGGATCCTCCTCAAAATGTCAACACTTCCTCTCCAAAGTACAATCCTAATGCTAAGTGTGCCTACCATTCCAACAGCCCAGGGCACGACACTGACAATTGTTGGGCTCTGAAGAACAAGATTCAGGATATGATCGAAGCTAAGCAGATTGAGTTTGACCCTCCTGTTGAGACTCCGAATGTGATCAACGCGCCTATGCCTAACCATGACAAAAGTTCCAATGCTGTTGGTGACGATACTTATGTTTTCAACATAGATGACTTGACCATTCCTCTGATGGCTGTTAAGAAGAATTTGTTGCAAGCCGGTGTCAATCCAGGATGTCCAGAGGATTGTCGTTGGTGCCCATCTGCACCTGATGGTTGTGCTTGGTTGAGAAGACGTGTTCAGTGCATGATGGATAACCGTGAGATACTATTTACGAAACCACATGCGAAGTTGTGTGAAGAAATGTCTAAGTTGAAGATCGACAACGAACGAAACTGCCATCTGTGGGATACCGGGCAGCCAAGTGGAAAGTATGATTACATGGTGAAGTACACTGTCACGATAGTTACAAGATTCCTATTGAAGATGTTAAGGCGACCGGGTGACGATTTCCCGAAGACTATCTTGATGTTAACACTATAAGGATTTCCTCTCGATTCCGTGCCTAGAGTGGCACCTCTCATTATCACTTCTCCAAGACCAGTTCCATATTCCTCGACAAGGCTATCCCTTGGAATTATGGGTGATGTTTACTATCATGGTGTCAAGCAAGACCCTCGACTATTGAAGATCTTACCATTGAAGTTTCTATTCCGACATTGACAACATCACCGGATCCGAAGGTGACCCGAACCGGAGGGTATTCTCTCGATATCTCTCCTCCAAAAGACACTGCAACTCCACGCATTCCGCTACTCAATCAATATCCCGCTAGAGGAAAGAACCAAGAACTCATCACCTTTCAACCGAAGTGCCAAAGGAAGTTATCAAGACACCTCCAAACAAGAAATGGAGGAAATTCTGAAGATCATCAAGAAGAGTGATTACAATGTTGTGGAACAGTTAGGACAGACTCCGTCCAAGATCTCCATGCTTGCTCTGCTCTTATGCTCCGAGGCTCATGCTAACGCCTTGGTGAAGTTTCTGAAGAATGCTCATGTGCCGCAAGACACTACTACTGATCAATTCGAAGTTTGTATTGCTAGCCTGGCTGCCAACAACGGCCTAGGCTTCTCTGATGCTGATTTGACTCCTTCCGGAAAGAAACATAACAAGGCCTTGCACATCTCCATTGAATGCAAGGGCACTACCTTGTCTCATGTTTTGGTGGATACCGTTCGCTCGAATATCCTTCCAAGATCGCTTTTGATCGACTTGATGTCGAAGGGTTGGTTCTCGAGACCCGGTGACATTATCGTGAGAGCTTTTGATGGTTCTAAGCGAGCAAGCTTGGAGAGCTCACTCACTGTTAAAGTCGGTTCCCAGACTTTTGACTCTACTTTCTTTGTCATGGACATTCGTCCGCTTATTCTTGCCTACTCGGACGCCCTTGGATACATGGGGCGCGTTTACTCTACTTTGCATCGAACTGAAATACCGGTGAAAGGGAAAGTTGTTACAGTGTGGTGAAGAAGAATATATGGTCATCATCTACATCATTCCGCTACCTTGAGATGGAGGGTGAATTCTTGAGACTCCTGTCAAGCTTTTGAAACAATACCCAGTCATGCTGTTGACTCTCCTGTCACCCCTGAAGTTCAAGCTCCACCTAGAATGGCCTCACCGAAAGATGCTCAAGCGTTGAACAAGGAGGTAGTGCTATTTGGGACAGCTCCCTAATCTTCCTTTCAAATCCGACAAGACGGTTTAGGCTTCACCATCAAGGGTCGAAGATGATACGCGAACGCGTGCCAACTTCCTTTCCGCATCGGTCAAAGTGGAATCCATGCTATAGAAGACGGCGACAACGGCCGACATCGCAAGTGGATCTTCCCAACTCGGATCATGGGCTCGGCAATTGGAAGGCAAGACGTCATACCAATCTCCTTTAGTCAGGAGTAATTGCTCTTGTTTTGTTTTACTTTTCGTATTTCTTTATGTTTCGAACAATGAACTTTGAAAGCCTGGTGCCTTGCCCGGGGCGTCATGGCTCGTTTGCGAGGGTTTTTATCTGTCGTTTGCGTATTTTCATTTAATAAATTCGTTGGACTTTTGCATTCAATTGTTTGTTTTCTTTTTACTTTATCACCCCTTCAAAAGGCTATGTGTTTCTTACACACACCCACGTGATACACTGCAGAATCACTCCGAATCTAGTTAATACTATGCTAGTGCTAAATATGACTTGATAATCCGATCTACCAAGCCAAGACGAAAGTGAGGAAGATTGTGAAGTGCCGGAGAACTTGCCACTACAAGAAGAGCGAGTTATACACCACACGAAGAGCAGTTGAGGTTGTGAATTTGAGAAAGAGATCAAGATAGGAACGGGTCTTGAGAACGTGTTAAAGAAAGATTGGTTCGGATGCTACGAGATTATGTTGAGGTTTTGCTTGGTCATACGAAGACATGCGGGTTTAGACATTGATATCGTGGTACACGATTGCCGACAAAAGAAGGTTTTCTCGGTGAAATGAAGGTTCGTCGTATGCGTCCTGAGATGTCAGAGAAAATCAAAGCCGAAGTTATGAAGCAGTTCAACGCTGGTTTCCTAGCCGTTACTTCCTATCCCCAGTGGGTTGCAAATGTGGTACCCGTACCTAAGAAGGATGGTAAAGTACGAATGTGTGTGGATTACAGAGATCTGAACAAAGCAAGTCCGAAAGACGATTTCCCACTTCCTCATATTGATGTTCTGGTTGACAATACCGCTCAGCATAAGGTTTTCTCCTTCATGGATGGTTTCTCCGGTTACAATCAAATCAAAATGGCTCCTGAAGACATGGAGAAGACTACTTTTGTTACACAGTGGGGCACTTTCTGCTACAAGGTTATGCCGTTCGGACTGAAGAACGCGGGCGCCACTTATCAGCGTGCTATGGTAACATTATTTCATGACATGATTCATCACGAGATAGAGGTCTACGTCGACGACATGATAGCTCGATCACAGACTGAAGAAGAACACCTCGATCATTTGCAGAAATTGTTTGATAGATTGAAGATGTACAGACTGAGACTTAATCCCAACAAGTGCACCTTTGGAGTCAGATCCGGAAAACTCCTAGGGTTTGTAGTCAGTGGAAGAGGTATTGAAGTTGATCCCGCCAAGGTTAAAGCTATTCAAGAGATGCCAGCTCCCCGCACAGAGAAGGAGGTCAGAGGTTTCTTGGGCCGATTGAACTACATTGCCAGATTCATTGCACACTTAACTGCTACTTGTGAGCCAATTTTCAAGTTACTTAAGAAAGATCAAGTAGTGGAATGGAGCGCGATTGCCGATCGCTTTGACAAAATCAAGGAGTACCCTGAATCCTCCTATCCCGATGCCGCCCGAAGGAAGACCTCTTATCATGTACTTGACGGTGCTAGAGAATTCAATGGGGTGTGTGTTGGGGCAACATGACGAGTCCAGTCGAAAAGAGCATGCAATATACTACCTTAGCAAAAGTTTACCGATGTGAAACAAGATACTCACACCGAGAAAACTTGCAACGCTTGGGCTCGCCGACTAAGAAGATATGTTGACTCACACTACCTTGTTGATTTCAAGATGGATCCGATAAAATACATCTTTGAGAAACCCTCTCTCGGAAGAATAGCAAGATGGCAAATGATCTTGACCGAATCGACATCCAGTACACTTCTAAAGCAATCAAAGGAAGTGTAGTAGCCGATCATTTGGCTCATCAAGCCGTAGACGACTATCAATCTATGCGTTCAATTTCCGAAGATGTTTTACTAGTTACTGATCATGAGGAACCAGCCCAGACGAAGGACACGAACAAGGATCCCGATGGACTATGGTCTTTGATGGAGCCTCAAACTCACTTGGCAATGGCATTGGCGCCATCATTACGTCCCTGCGGACACACGCCTTTCACCGCCAGATTATGTTTCGATTGCACTAACAACATGGCCGAGACGTGCATCATGGGTCTTAAAGTGCTATTGACTTAAGAATCAAATTCTTACAAGTGTATGGAGACTCACTTTAGTGATCATCCGATAAAGGCGAGTGGGATACGAAGCATCCGAATCTCATTCCGTATCGGGAGCATGTTTTGAGTTTGATTCCCTACTTCGAAGAAATCACTTTTGATCATATTCCACGAGAGGAGAATCAGTTGGCAGACGCATTAGCTACTATGTCGTCTATGTTCAAGGTTAGATGGGACAACGAGGCTCCCCAGATCATCATTGAGAGGTTCGACGAACCAGCGTATTGTTGTGAGCTTGACGCAGAAGAGAAACCTTGGTACTATGACGTGAAGAGATATCTTGAGACTCAGGAATATCCCGCAGGGGCATCTGTTAATGATAAGAAGTTCATAAGAAGATTTGCATCCAAATTCTTCCTCAGCAACGACATCTTATACAAGCGCAACCACGACATGTGCTTACTCCGCTGTGTAGACCAGAAAACAGCAATGCGTATCATGGAAGAGTTACACGAAGGCTAATTTGGTACCCACTCCGGTGGACACACTATGGCTAAGAAGATTTTGAGAACAGTTACTATTGGTCCACCATGGAAGTCGATTGTCACCGCTATGCTCGATCTTGTCACAAGTGCGGTTATGCGACAAAGTGCACATACCTCCAGTACCTCGAATGTTTTAACTTCTCCGTGGCCTTTTGCAATGTGGGGCATTGACATGATTGGAGAGGTTAAGCCCACTCCAATGGACATCGTTTCATCCTTGTGGCAATTGATTACTTTACCAAGTGGGTAGAAGCGACTCGTATGCATCTCGTTACCAAGAATGTAGTGGCTCGATTCATCAAGCATAATCTTATCATCGGTATGGCACTCACGAAAGGATTATCACGATAACGGTTCCAATCTCAACAACAAGATGATCACGAGCTCGCACGCATTCGGATCAAACATCACAACTCTTCTCCATATCGGCCTAAGATGAATGGCGCAGGAAGCCGCCAATAAGAACATTAAGAAGATTATCTGAAAATGACGGTGACTTACAAAGATTGGCATGAGATGTTACCATTCGCTCTTCATGGTTATCGACTACACGAACATCGGCGGGCAACCCCTTCTCGTATACGGTATGGAAGCCGTCTTACCCATCGAGGTTCGGATACCCTCAACGAGTCCTCCGAGCGAGTTAAGCGAAGGCGATTGGGTTCGACACGGCTTGACCGATTAACTTGATCGATGAGAAGCGACTGGTCCATACGCCATGGATGATTTATCGAAGCGAATGATCGAGCATTTAACAAGAAGGTCAAGCACCGAGTCTACCAAGTCGGTGATCTAGTAGTCAAGCGTATCATTCTTCCACAAGGTGATCCGAGGCAAATGGACTCCCACCTATGAGGGACCATTTGTAGTCAAGATATTTTCGGAGCTATGATACTTAGCACCATGGATGGTGAAGACTTCCCACACCGTGAACGACATAGTCAAAAATACTACGCATAGAAGAGACCCGCTAGGTCGGTGGCCTAGGCAAAAATAAGGGCATCTGGCGAACCAAAGGTTCGGGAAAAGTTAAGGATATATACAAAATATGTACACCGCAAGTCGAAAACACGAAAAGGCGGCTTGGGCAAAAAGGGTATCGGTGGTGAAAACCGAAAGGCGGTCTAGGCAAAGTTAGGGATTTAAGCGTCGACTATGTCTCTTCGGATCACCTTCCGGACTATTATCGGCATTCAAGGTTCAAATGGCGAAGATCGGTCTATTCACTTTCTACGAAGGAGATGAGATAGTCGAAATATATGAGTACTAGCATAGTTGGAACTTAACGAGATTGTTTCCATAGCTTTTACCTTTCTTGTGTACAAACTACTTGGCCATCGCCACATCAAATAAATCTGACTTCTTTCTCTTTACAATTTACATTATAGTTATTTGCAATAAGTCCAACGTTTGCTTTGAATGACTATCGCATTTGACAATAAGAATCTAATCGCAAACATACGAAAAGAGAACATTCAAAAGTACTTACTACAGATTCCAGAAATTGGGATGACGACGAAAGTCACCAAATAGTTCCCCACAGAGCATGAAGGTGTCACTCACAACGCACCTTCCCCAACGGAGTATATGTTAATCCTGGCGGTGATTCCACTCAACCGAACAACGTTACATCTCCAAGGTAACACTTCATCCCCAGCGAATATTTCTCAATCCTCCCCCTCTCCCCGGCAGCAGTATCCAGACTCGAAACTTGGTCAGATAGTGCATCGGAGGAAACATACACCTTCTATTCCCCAGCCAGAGATTACAACGGACTCTAGACTCTTCAAGCCCGGTCTCTCAGCAACCATCAAATGTTCTCCAGCGAGATCTACACTCGAAATCCCCAGTAGAGTATCTCTTAAATTTCCTCAGCAGGAGCTACATACAAGGTCCCCAACGGATCGCCTCCCAGATTCTCCTCAGCAGGGTCTATATATGGGATCTCCAACAGCGAGCTTCTCAAATCTCTACTTTCCTCAACAATGTCTAGGCCCGAGACTTGGTCAGATAGTGCATCGAAGGAATCCAAGATATCTTTCTTCTCCTTCAAAAGCAGGGTTCTCACCTACTCAATTCCCCAGGCAGAAATTAGAAATCTTCAAACAGAATATCCGCATCTTCTTCAAGATGGATATGTTTTGAAATATCACGACATTCATCATTCATTCATTTCTCATAAAGTCATAATTCATGCATATGTCATTCATATACACTGTCATGCATCATGCTTTGCATAAAACTAACCAATTTTCTATCAAAGTTTTTTTTTCTTGTTTTCTCAAAGCAGGTAATAGTCACTCGACGCAAGCAGTCGAGATTAAGCCCCGAACCGGCGGAAAACTATCGAAAGACCACCCTTGGTTGTCCTCCGACGGCGGTCCAGATTAAGCCCGAACCGACGGGAAAACTATCCGAAAGACCACCTCTGGTTATCCTCCGATAACAGGCAATGGATCAAACACCCGATGCACAACAGGGAAGCTATCCACATTTTTGCCAACTACAATTTCCCTCAGAGTAATCAACACGAAGATTTACGATTATCAGCAACTCTGATCGGCGTACGACTCGGTTGCCTTGGATGGCATCTTAAGCCCATCTCCGACTAACTTGTCAACATTTCTTCACTTTCAGAATGCTGCATATATGGTTACAAATCAATACAGACCAATAACTTCATTCAAAGTGATCACGAAGTCTAACGTACGACTCCCTTCGGATGGCATCTTAAGCCCATCTCCTCTCCGTTTCAGGAACATCTACAGAGTCTAACGTACGACTCATTCCCCAGCATCGACCTTTCCAGATGGCATCTTAAGCCCATCTCCGTCAGCTCTCCTATTTAACAAACTCGAGTCTAGCGTCGACTCGTTCCCCAGTAAGTCTCCAACTTCTCCAAATGGCATCGTAAGCCCATTCCGCATCATCCACCGGCGAGTGCAAATTTTCAGGTGTACTCGGTGTTCAATCATCTTCTACCTCCAGGTCACGAAAGACAAGCATGTCAATCTAACCCTTCCAGTACAAGAAGATTGAACAGGGGCAGCTGTCATACCCCAAAATTTGCCCTCCATCTACTCAAGAGATTTCATACATCCATACTCAAGGATTCCTCAAGAGTTGATCAGACAAACTCTCTCCTAGACAATCAACCCAAGCCAGGATTTGGTATCTCCCAAGTCAAGATGGATTTCCAACATCTCCAAAGGCCTTCATGCCTCCTCATATGCTTCAAAGATTCTCCATGTCAAGTTTCAAGCTTCACAAGTCAAGTTTCCTCAGACAATTGCTCAGATGGTTGAAAATCGGGTGTATTGGACAAAAAGTCAACTGTGGTCAACATACAGTCAAAACTTCTGATTTTTGGTCAACATCCTCATTTTGAAGTTACATTCATCATTTGATCAAGGGTTGATCATGATTCATCAAGAAAACTCAAGATTTGCCCAAAAGTCAAACTTTCTAAATTAGGGTTTCTAGATGAAAAGTCAATGAACTTTTTGGTCATAACTTTCTCATACTTTCTCGAAATTTTCCACCACCTCTTGTTTTGAAGGAAATTCAATTCTCTACAACTTCATGTCTCACAAGAATGTCCAAAAGATGCTTCATTTGAGAGGTATAGCTCAAAACATTACAGGTCATTTTCAAAGTCAACAAAAAGTCAACTTTTTGTTTTGAAGATATTTTGAGCATGGTAACTCCAATTGAGATGAGACAAAGACATTGGTTAGAGGACTCTTAGAGCTTTCCAAAAGTCCAAGAACACTCAAAATGTGGAAAATTGAGCAAGATACACTATTCGAAGTTGGGGAATTTTGGACATTGCACAAAAGGACATATTGGTCAAATTGCAAAATTTTCCAAATGGGCCTATAATCTTTTGATCCAAACTTGTTCATGATGCTATTCTTGACCCATAAATGCTTGGCCTTGGTTATTTTCTATTTTATGATTTATATTTGAATTTTATAACATTTAATTCAAAATAAATTATATAAAATATGAAAATTAAACATTTTCTCAAAAGGAATGATTTTATATCTTTCTAAATGTCCAAGAAGGCCCAAGATACCTACCAAATTCGTGCAAGCCATGGCATTGATGAGAAAATCATATATTCTTCAATATTTGATTTTATTTCCAAAGAAAATATTTGCACATTCAAGAGGCAATCTTTTTCACTCTTATTGCTTTCCAAAACCCTCTATAAATACAAAGCATTGTACACGGACAAAGGACGAAACCCCTTGCACTAACCCTTATTTTGCCAAAATATTTTTCAAAGTTGGAGAAATCGTATTTCACTTTCCAGAAGTTTCGAGGCCAATTTGATCATTCCATCGTGCTCGGGAGGTTCGAGTCAAAGGCAACTCTTACTCGAAGCCAATCCATCCAGAATCACGTTATCCAACTCTCACCGGTTTGCATTTTTCTCAAATTCGATTTTGTAATATCATGCATTATTAATCAATTCCATGTGTTTGTTTGGGTTCAGGACATCCATTAGGGTGGGTTAGATGCATAACATGTAAGGTTTCACGCAGAAATCTCAGAATGCCATTACTAGGGTTTTCAAGGTTGTGAGATTCGAAACTCAAAATCCAGGCCGTTTCAGGACATGAGGATGGCACCATCGTGCTCGCAAGGATCGAATTAGTCGATCTGGGCTTTTATTGCGCTTTGTTTGATGCGTTTTGCAGGGTTTTCAGGTTGGCAAGCTACCGGAGAAGATGACCGGAGCCCTAGCTCCGGCGGGGACTCCGGCGTTGAAGCTTTGACTCGGCGTGGGCTTGCGTGGCGTGAAGGAACGTTCTGATTCGTCTGTTCGTATTGACTGGGGCCCGCGCGCTGACTGTGTTTGATTTTCAAAATATCCCTGACGCATCATCACTTATATTGATTTGTTTCCAGCTTTTCAAACACCAAGTGCATCATGGCGTAGTGGTCAGCGTGCTGGTTTTTAAGGTTTGAAGGGGATGTCTCCAGTTCGATTCCTGGTTCAGACAATCCCTTTTCCTTTTTCCAAAACTTGCATATTTTTCATATTTCCTATTTTTTTTAATATTTCCATCCTATTTTAATTAATTTCCACATTTTATTTCTGCATTAAAAAATCACCAAAAACATTTTTCTTTTACATTATTTTCACAAAATCTTTATTTAATTTAATAAATTAAAAATATAATTTTTGCATGCATATTTATTTTATTTATATTTTTGCATTTAAATCATTATAAATTGCATTTTAATTATTAAATCTTTTCCAAAAAAATCCCAAAAAATTATTTTAACTTATTTATCTTATTTCCAGCACATATTAATTTTCTCATATTAAAATTGCATTTTTCTAACATTTTCCTCTTATTCAATTCATCTCGTTTTCGATTTCCCATTCTTTCACGGGTTGATCCGATTCGACGATTCTTCCGTTTTATTTTACTTTTCAATAATGTAATTGCTCATGGGTTGTAATAGTTTAATTTAGGACTTTTACTTTCCGCACTCTAATTATGTATCGCCCCAAAGCCATGTAATAGCGTAGGTTTATTTTCCGCATTTACATTCCACTTTTACTTTCCGCACCCTTATCAATTGCTAGTAATTAGGCGTGTATGGCAAGATAACAATGAACATAGCCCACTAATTTCAAGATAAAATACCTGAATTTGACACACTTCTCTCACACACGCACCCCTTAGGGTAATTCTCTCTCGATGCCTTTCGATTCAAAATGGTCATGTCCCTCGAACGTAGAGGTATTCTAGCACCGTTGCCTTCCAAAAAAAAATCATCATAGTCTCTTCGATACAAAGATCATAAGACCCACGATGTCGCCTCCGAATACATGATCTTGACCCTCGATTGTCGCCTACGAAAAATGATGATAGTCCCTTCGAATGTGCTAGGATAATTCCTACAAGTTGCCTTCAATGACCATCCGATGTCCCTTCGAATGTCCCGCTTACATCCAACGAATGGAGCTACCTACTAACTAATGGTACGGCTAGCGCTATTCTAAAGGAATGTAGAAGTACAACAAAACGACCAATTACGGTGGGTAAATAAGTCTCTTAGTTGCTTGCTCTATCAAATGCTTTTCACACTACACGCTCTTTTTCAAAAGTTCAATTTCTTTTCAAAACAAACATTTCCGAACACTTTGTATACATTCCTACATGAATCATTACAAATTCAAAGCAAAATGCCTTTTCAAAACATTTTTGTCAAACACACATAAAGCAATTTTAAAAAAGTTATCTAAGAGCAACTAAGAGCCCGTAGAATAAACTGCGGATGGAAAGGGGTGCTAATACCTTCCCTTTTCATAACCATTCTCCCGAACTCAGAATCTAACGAAGGTCTTTTTCTGTTACTTTTACCTTCCCTTAATTGGATAAAAATAAAAGTCGGTGGCGACTCTTGCTATCCGCACATTTGGATACAAAAATCCTACAAAGTCAGTTCACCGTATCACAGTTGGTCGAAAAAAATTACATAGTGTTGGTCAAAGACAAGATGATGAGAGTCGTTGACGCAAATGGAAGATTAATCTTGTAGACTCCTATGTCTCATAATAGAACCTTCAAGATCGAACTTAATGTGATGGAGCACCAGTGCCTTTTGATAACAGCTAGTAGATACAAATAAATATGGAAATATCGACTAGGCCATCTCAACTTCAAATACATCAGCGATTTGAAGAGAAAAAATATGGTTTCATGATTGGCAAAAATCGACATTCCAAACAAGGTGTGTGAGGAATCTGTGCAGGCGAAGCACAACAAAAATAACTTCAGTAGGAATGCAGGAAGCAAGTTAAAGGATATTCTCAAAGTCATATACTCTAATGTATGTGGACAATTCAAGTGGATTCGAATGAAGGTAATAGATACTTTGTCACATTCATAGATGATTTCATTCGAAAACTATGGACTTACCCGATCAAGAAGAAAAGTGAAGTAATCGAGGTATTTGTATAGTTTAAATCTATGGTCAAAAGGAAAAGTAGTCGAAAGCTCAATGTTTTGAGAACCGATGGTGGTGGAGAGTTTGTGTCAAAATAATTCGACAAATTATGTGAAAAAGGGATTGCGCATGAGGTGGTGCCACCCTAGACTCCACATTAGAACGAAACTACATAAAGGAAGAATTGAACCATCATGAATATAGTGAGAAGTATGTTGAAAGGCGAGAACTTACCTAATGGGTTTTGGGGTGAAGTTGTGTCTACTGCAACATATATTTTTAACAGATGTCCAACGAAGAAGCTAGAAGGAATTACTCTAGAAGAATGTTGGTCTGGAGTAAAACCTAGCCTGAGTCATCTTAAGGTATTTGGATCGATAGCACGTAGACATGTGCCAGATTAGTTGAGAAGAAAATTTGATGACAATTCGAATCAAATGATTCTAGTTGGATATTATTCGACACGAGGTCACAAGTTGTTCGACCCAGTGAATAAGAAATTTATGATTAGCAGGGAAATGATCATAGATAAGCTCAAAGAATGGTATTGAAATGAAAATGGCATGAAATATTAAGTTAGAATCTTACTTAAATAACCATAAACTTAAGTCTAAAGCAAAGTTCGACAAGGGGAAGTTAGAGATCAACCAAGTACAAGTAGACCCAGAGAACAAGATGCATGCCTGCAAGGTTGAAAGATTGTGTGATTACATCAGATGATGTGGTTGATAACAAATGTGAGCTGGTACATTAAGCTTTCTATGCAGATGTCAAACCTGTAAATGCAACTGAAGCATTGAAGGATTCAAAGTGGGTGAAATAAATGAATGAAGAAGTGAAATCCATCGAAGACAACAACACCTGGTCACTTGTAGAATTTCCTCAATGCAATCAATGTGAAGTGGGTATACAAGGTAAAGTTAAATCCCAAAGGGGAAGTAACTCAACACAAAGCAAGGCTTGTGGTGGAAAGATTTCTCTAGAAGGAAGGAATAAACTTCGATGAAGTTTTTGCACCTCTGGCTAGAATCGAAACAATTAGGTTAATTAATGGTCTAGCAAAATGAACAATTGCTACATATGTCAGATGGACGTGAAGTGTGCATTTCTAAATGGACCCTTAGACAAATACGTTTATGTTGCACAATCAGTTGGGTTTGTGAATCATGGCGAAGAAAGAAAGGTGTACATACTACATAAAGTCCTGTATGAATTTAAACAAGCTCCAAGAGCTTGGAATAAGAATATTTATGGTTTTCTAAGGGGGTGTTTGTTTCAAGTTTAGGAATTACATTCCTGGGAATACATGGATAAAAAGTGAGAATACTCATGTTTGTTACAAGATTGAAAAAAATATTCCGAAGTATAAAAATTCCAAGGAACAAAATAACTTCCTATAACTTCCATTATTCCCATGAAATTATTCTCATGTTGAAGGATGGGAAAGTGGATTCCCATGAAATTTTATATAGTTTTTAAAATAAATAAATTAAAATTACAAAATTTCCTAGGAATAATAAAATATTTGCCAAACAAATTTTCAAAAGAATTCCTTGGAATAAATTTCCCACATCTATTTTCTTGGGATAATAATTCCTGGGAATAATTTTAACACCGTGAAACAAACACCCCCTAAGGGAAAAGGAATTTGTGAAGTGCACAACTGAACATGGAGCATATGTAAGAAGAAGAAATATTGAAATGTTTATACTACGCCTCTATGTCGATGATTTGTTAGTAACGGGTAGCTGCAAGAAAAAGATCAAATAATTCAAAGGTGATCTCAATAAGGAATTCGAAATGTCTGATCTGGATGACATTTCATACTTTCTTGGCATTGAACTCTACAAGATTAGTAGATGTTTGGTGATGCATAAAACAAGATATGTAGAATAAATTCTCAAGAGATTTGAGATGGCAGAATGCAACTCGACTTCGACACCTACTGAACCAAGACTACAACTGTCGAAAGATTCAAAAGAAGATGATGTCGACCCAACCTAATACAGAAGACTTATTGGGTCATCAAGATACCATTGTCACTTGTGGTATGGCTTAGCATACATTGTAGGTATGGTAAGTAGATTCATGTAGAAACCAAGGATATTACACCTAACATCAACGAAGAGGATACTAAGGTATTTGAAAGGAACTCTCGACTATGGCATTTTATTTCCTACTGTTGATAATGAAAAAGAGTGAAAGTTAGTGGGGTATACTTGTTAGATGATGTGACCGATCTAGAAGGGGGTTGAATAGATCGATTGTTTGAAAAATTATGATTTTGAAATTTTTTTAATGCGAAAACTCCCTGAATTTCCAGTCATCTAAATGATCCACTATTAAAAATATCGAATATGCGAACCATACGGGAAAGGTGAGAAAAATGTGAATCAATATTATTATTACATAATTATTCAATCACTTAGACAACCACAATGAGTATGCAATACTTCCAATGTGTTTGAGTAGGATAAGAATCTAGCACAAAGTGAAATTTTTGTTTGAGTCAATTTATCAAACACCTTGAGTGCAAACACTACAAGGCTTGTATTTTCCAAGTTGTGATGGCGAAATTTCTCAAGTCACAATCAAATGGATTGTTGCTGATAAGGTGATTCAAGCTCGATACACCACAAATTTGGTACAAACACGTTTGACAATCCATCGAACACAAATTATAGCAAGCAAATATCGAAAGTAAAAATCGAAGAAGAACATAGGATTTATTAAGGCAGTTCCCCTTGTTGTCCTCGCGTAGGGTACTTCTTCCCCTAATTATAGAATCTAGAATGAGATAATTTGAATAAAATTGCAAAATGTAACAGGTGAAGAAATAAGGATATGTCACCCATACCTACACTACCTTTATCGAGTATTGCTCCCTTGTTATTTTCACCATAGGTAACAAATCCTTTCTTCTTAGCCACAAAGTCAAAAAATAAGGATATGTCACCCATCTTATGTCTTGAGCATCCACTATCGAGAAACCATCTTCTCTCCATAGTCTCAAGACATTCCACCTGTGAATTTTAAACAAGGTAAGTAGGTCCCCGAATTTTATTGGGTCCTTGTGTGTGAGTGGGACAAGATTTTCTTTTAGGCAACCATTCGAAAATACCTTGAGGAACTAGAAATCTCCTAAAATGACAATATAGACCAATGGCGTGTCCCTTTTTGCAACAACATAGACAAGTTAAGACATTGGGAAAATTACTTTTGATTGGAGGATCCCTAATTTCATAGGAGTATTTTTGATAAGGATTAATCATACTACTTCTGAAATTTGATCTATCAATAGCATAAGTAATTTTGGGTTGCAAAACTTTGTCAAGTTTAGCTTTAAGATTTTTGATCTATCTTAGCCAAATATGACAAGTTTTACATCCGGCCCAATCATGCAAAGTAAGTTTGTCATCTTTGCTTTCACTTTTGATTTTCTCTATCATGGATGTCTTGAGGTCTTCCAATTCTTTTTTGGAATTGGAAACGTTTTACTCAAGATATGAAAATATTTTCTTATTTGACGCTAATCGTTTGAAGGCTTATTTAGCCTCATTATGTAGAGTATCAAAAGCTCTTTGCAATTCTAGATGAGTCATTTTATCACTATGATCATATTTAGAATGACTTACATTCTTTTTCTTCTTTTGATGAGCCATGAGACAAAAGTTGACTGTTTCTTCTTCATCACTAGAGTCGCTCTTGCTTGAAGCTTCATTATCACTTTCCCAAGCAATATATGCTCTTCTAGCTTTATTTGGTCTCTTTTGGAACTTTTCTCTTCCTTTGTCTCTTTTGAGTAATGGACCATCCGGTTTGTAGTGACTGAGTTTTTCATAGCTAAAACATGATCTCCTTGACTTGGATTTCTTCCAATCATCTTGTCTTGATGGTATTGATTGTTGCCTATAATTGATGAGATTTTTGTTTGAATGTTGTACTTCATTCTTTCGAAGATATTTGTGATATTTCCTCACAAACAGTCCCATATCTTCACTAGAACTTTCATCATCATCACTAGAATCACCCACACATGAGTTATTGGTGGAGGATTTGGAGCTTGAAGCCTTTAACGCGATAGACTTCTTTTTTGTGTCTTTTGGCTTTTCCTTCTTTTCTTTCTTTTCATGCTTGTTGAGATTTATGAGCTCTTGTTCATGATCTTGAAGCTTGCCAAACAATATTGTTATGTCGGGTGTGGCTAGATTGTTGGCTTCCTTGATAGTTGTGACTTTCGGCTGCCATTCCTTATTAAGACATATTAAAACTGTGTTAGTAGAACCAACATTGGGAGTAACATGATCAATAGTGTGCAAGCGATTTATTATGTGAGTGAATATCTTTTGCATATCCGCAATGGTTTCACCATGATTCATGTGAAAGAGATCGAACTCTTGAGTTAATGTATTGATTCTAGCAAGCTTAACAACGTTTGTCCCTTCATGGGAAATTTGTAGGGCATCCCACATTGCCTTAGCGGTAGCACAATGTGAGACTCTAAAATACTCATCAACATCTAGAGATGCTATGAGCATATTTCTAACCTTCCAATCATAAGCATACTTTTTCTCATCTTCCTCATCCCATAGTGCTTCTGGTTTAGGTATTGTAACGTCATCTTTGTCGGTCATGGTTATTTCCATAGGACCATCTTCGATGACCTTCCATATTTTTCTATTAACAGAGTTAATGTGCACACGCATATAATCTTTCCAATAGCTATAGTTTTCACCGGTGAAAATCGGAGCTCTCGTATAAGCCCCTTTTGGATCATTCTCCATATTCTACTAAGTAATATCGCGAAGCACTAGATAAACCGACGCTCGTGACACCAGTTGTTAGACAATGCGATCGATCTAGAAGGGGGTTGAATAGATCAATTGTTTCAAAAATTACGCTTTTGAATTTTTTTAATGTGAAAGCTCCCTGAATTTCCAATCGTATAAATGATCCACTATTGAAAAGATCGGATATGCGAACCGTACAGGAAAGGTAAGAAAAATGCAAATCAATATTATTATTACTCAATTATTCTATCACTTAGACAACCATAATGAGTATGCAATACTTCTAATATGTTTGAGTAAGATTAGAATCCAACACAAAGTGAATTTTGTGTTTGAGTCAATTTATCAATCACCTTAAGTGCGAACACTACAAGGCTTGTATTTTCCAAATTGTGATGGTGAAATTTCTCAAGCAACAATCAAATGGATTGTTGCCGATAAGGTGATTAAAGCTTGACACACCACAACTTTGGTACAAACACGTTTGACAATCCGTCGAACACAAATTATAGCAAGCAAATATCGAAAGTAAAAAAGCGAAGAAGAACACAAGATTTGTTAAAGCATTTCCCATTGTCATCCTCCCTTAGGGTTCGTCTACCCCCAATTCTAGAATCTAGAATTAAGATAATTTTTATAAAATTGCAAAACGTAACAGGTAAAGAAATAGTTCCCAATTCACACAATTCAACTGATGGTGATGAATCTATCTTCTTCACGTTCCTTGGTTCGAGCCAAACTAAGTGTCGATCTCTCCCAACAAACCTCTGACTAACGATACTAGAGTGCACAACCAATTTGCTGCACAATTTATTTCTCTCGGATGATTTCAAATGAACAAAATCGACCCTAAATCTTCTTTCACGGTCCTCCAGCTACCGTTACTTGATCAAGCGAACCCACTGTTCCTCGACCCTTTCACTCGGCTGAATCCGTTGAAGCAAAGATCTGTACAAAAAAACCCCTCACCGATTGGAATCTTGGAGGACAAAACCCTAACGGTTTTATTCAAGAATAAGCCTACAAAACACAACCCAAATATAAAATTGATCTTCAATTTGGAAGTTATCACCACAACTCGAATCTTGATTCAACAATTTTGATTATGTGAAGAAGTTGAATTTTGAGAAGAGGGGATGAAGATGGAGTGTTCTCTATGTGTATCTTTCACTCTATTCGTGTTGACTGCTCAAAATGAAATGAAATACTATTTATATATGTTGGCAAAAAAACCAGCAATAAGGCAAAGAAACTTAAAATAATGTACAACACACGAAGCATGCGTCGACCGCTCCAGGGGGGAGGGTCGACACGTAACAACCCGAGCAAAAGGGAGGGCCACAAATTTTTGAGTGTGTCAACCGCACCAGGGTGGTTGCGTCGACGCAACTTTTCCAAAATCAACTCCCAGTCCAGGCAGAGGGATGCGTCGACCCATAGGTCAACTTGTAACAACTCGTGAGTGCTCCAAAGGCTTGCGTCGACCAAAGAGTTATGGTGCGTCAATGCAACTAAGAAGAATTTTGTCAAATGCTTATATTTCTTCAGTTTTTCCAGTGTCATGCCTCACTTTGATGCTCCAATGTTACGTATGCTGCATTGAGAATATTGTGGGGGTTTTGAAATCATGAAAACATGAACCTTGCCATCACAATACTAATTCGAGTTGGTATAGTGATGCTGGAGATAGAAAAACTACAGAAGATATGTGTTTAGGTGAGGTGGTGCACCAGATGTTTGTAGTTCGAGAAAAGAACCTGTAGTGAAATTATCATCATGCAAAGCAAAATATATAGCCGCTTCTCTTTGCGCATGTCAAACAACATGGTAGGTGAACTTAGTCGAAGAGATCACAAATAAAGATCATGGAGCAATTACAATGAAAATCGACAACATGTCAACTATCAACCTGATGAAGAACCCAATAGCACATGATCGAAACAAGCACATTAAAATGAGGTTCCACTATTTTCAAGAACAAATACTAAATAAGAAGATAAACTTGAAATACTGCAGAACTTAAAATCAGATTGCAGAATTTAAATTATTTATTATATAGAATTATTTAAAATTTAATAAATTCAATCTTCACGATTCATAAGGTTCCATCATTTTAAAAATTCTTTAAATTTATCATCTAAATAATTTAGATGAAAGAAGTTTAATTAACTAAAAAAAATCTCATACCAACCACATTCTAAAGTAATAGTAACTGTTATTGTATTGCCAAACAAAGTCCTAATTCAAGGCCATATATGGAGGATCTCTTGTCTTCCAAAGATATACATACAAGTGTTCACAGTTTGATTACTTTCATGCTCTCCAAATCACTATTTCATGAAGTTTAAACCTTCGAGGGGCTTTTTTTTCTTGGAAGATAGAAGAAGCATTTGCTTATTGTTGGACAATTATGTACCATAAAAGTGATTATCAACATTAACATATAGTCAAACAATCATGATCACTATGCCTGGACGATACATGTCCACGATTCATCTCATAGACTTTTCTTATAAAAAAAAACTATTGTATAGGGTAAAGTGCATAGATTCCATAATTAGAAAGACATGTGTGGTTTTCTATATTTGGTATCTTATTGTTGAATTCCATGCATCTAGTATATTCAATGTACCCCACATGGCTTTTTCTTCAAGTGTATGTAAGAGGTTACGTATATCTTTTGGTTATTAATATAAATTAATAAAAGTAAAGTTTGTATCTTGGTTGAAGTGATTTTTATGTATGCATTGCTTGGTTGAAGTGATTCTACATCGTACTAAAACTATTTTAATCTAGTAATGAGACGTAGTTGATGACCTAATGATAATTTTTTATAATAGTTTTAAGGAGGATAACTTTTTAATGTATGGTGAAATTTTGAAGAACGTGTTTGTTTTGAACCTTTGGTTGCTTGTAAGGTTAACTAATGATCGTTTATGGACAAATTTTTTACATTGATTGTATAGGTCGAAAGTTTTTCGATTTGCACACATTTGAGGAAATTTTATTGCAAATGGACTTCATAAAACTTGAGAAAAATTATATTTAGGGTTTAAAAGGAAGTGGCCTATAGGAGAGGCCTTGGTCTAGAGGTTAGATTTGCCATGAAAGAAAAGATAATATTTAATTATTTAAAGTTTTTATAAGTAAAACATATTAAATATAGTACAAGAGGCATTCCTGTCCATCACAAGATAATCAACTTAGGTTGAAACATTATAAGATGGTTAACTAATTTTAAGACACTCAATAAGGGCTACTAACCACTCATAAAAGTTGTAATTTACATTCAATTTTGATCCTATTACACTCAACATTCATGCCATAAGCTTTATGGAAAATAATATATCCTCTACCTTGCCCACTTCATTTTAAAGAGTATTTCCATCCAAACACATTAACATGTTGCCAATCATACAACTCTCTTCTTATACTCTTTAGTTTTCCCGTTCATTTGTCTTCTATGATGGTTGAAGTTGTCCTAACCATGACAATTCGACTCAGTTTTCAGACCTAGACACTCTTCCATTGGCGGCCATATCCTCTGAGTTACAAGGCATTAGAAAATTAGATGTGTTAATGTTTCTTCCTCCTATAAACAGAGAACTGACACGCTGCAAGTGTACAACTATGTGAAGTAGTAAAAGATTATCGAACCACAAGGACCAATGATTAAGTACCGAACTCTGTTATATTGTTGTATATCTAGAGAAATTGAAATTTGATATTTTAGGAACAACTTAAATGAAAAAAGCAGCACTTGAGTGAAAAAACTGCTTAAACAAAAAGCACTTAAAATATATAAAGTAAACAAGACTTTAGGGTCATGACTACTATTTCTGAATTATCTGTATAACTTGAGCACTTCTATTACGAAAATTGCAACAAAAATTATAGAAAAAGAGACTATTGTGGACAACACCTGCTTTCGACAACGTATTGTCCGATCTCTGACGAACAAGACGTTCGTCGGATTTCGCTCGTGTTGAAGCATTCGTGAGTGATCATTGCTTTTGCACAACTATTAAAATGGAACAATTTCTCAATCTCGTCCGATCACTTTCGAGACTCCGAGCTTAACTGTTTAAAAACTGTTTTCGTAGTGAGGTTTGATTCGAAAATTCAGTATTTAAAATAAAAAGGATGAAACTCTTGTAATTGATTCGTGCTGATTCACACAGATAATCGATAAATAGTGTTCATTACCTTTAATCCCTATAGGACTACTCACTCATGGTGAGGAATAACATAAACAGAGTAAAGTTCATGGTAATAGTAAATAATAATAATAAAGAAATTAAAATAAGAATGATAACATAAAATAAAATCTGAATTCATAAATATAATTTACTTGATCTAGTGCTCCAATGGAGACTTCAGTTACATAGCGTGAAAGAAAAAAAGCTAAAATAAAAACTCGATCTTTTGTCCTTTCAACTTATAAGATTTTATAGCCTTTTTCAAACATGAAATAGATCTTTGTGATCAAAAAACATTACATTAGGAAATATCTCAGATTAATACCCATTAAAAATAGGAAAAACTCAAATTGGAAGATGCAAATGTCCCAAATCAGCAACAAATCAAGCCAAAAAAGGAAACAATCAAACAATAGTTCGCCTGCCTATTACAGTCCGTAATAGCTATTACGGGTACCCATAATAGCCATTACGGATACCCGTAATAGGCCTTTGGATTTTTGGCCTAGGATCTTTAAAAGGGAAGTCTGGGGGCGTGATGTTGTTATGGCCCGTAATGGGTATTACGGTCATGGTATTACGGATGACCATAACAACTCCCTGATTTTTGTATGGGAAAATTCCGATTTTTTGCATCTTCTTCATATTTCATCCGATTTGACCCCCTTTATTTCCATAATGAATTTTAGGACCTGAAACAATAAAAGAAGCAATGCCAAGCATAAAACTAGGGAAAACAGAAAAAGTAATGAAATAACAAAGTGAAACTATTAATAAAAGCAATGCAAAAATCACTTATCAAACTCCCCCAAACTTAGAATGTTACTTGT
The DNA here is from genome assembly GCA_021764765.1 of Vicia sativa. Taxonomy (NCBI): domain Eukaryota; kingdom Viridiplantae; phylum Streptophyta; class Magnoliopsida; order Fabales; family Fabaceae; genus Vicia; species Vicia sativa. The sequence goes on along the minus strand of CM038796.1, from coordinate 115,946,623 downwards.
CCTCAAAACCTTCTTCATTGAGATCTCGTACTGCATCACAATCTTTTAGCTGGTGGCCCAATCTCCCACAAACAAAGAAAAGTGTCAGCAACCTTTCATACTTAAAGAAAACTCGAAGATTTTGTTCTTGAACCATACCACTGTACCCCTCTTAAGCGGTTGTTTCAGATCTAAAGTTACCTTCATTCAGAGGAACCTCTCATTCTTATATGAGCATCCTTCTGATCCAACTCCTAGAAAACACCCAGTATTCCTCCTAACTCCCTCGTCATCGCTTCCATTCTGAGAATGAGTGATAATTCATAGACCCTGATCCAAAAGACACTGTAATGCATGTTCAAAGCAAACAATTATTCCTCTCAAGAGGCATAAGCTAGGACCAGTAACTTCCTAACAAAACTCCATGGTCTGTTCCTCAACACATTCTATAAATCTCTCTTAGTAGCAAAATGGAAAATGAATAGGTTTTAATTGAGCTCTTGAGATTCCACCGAATTTTTAAGTTTCCAAGCAATGATCATCGTGTTCGTGTAAGCCCTAACATTGAAGTTGTTGTCCGTCCAGAGCTTCGTCGTATGAGTACGTTGAAATATATCATCTCCACCCACCTTGTCGACCTCTGTCACGACCCCTTCTTATTCCTCCTTCGACAAGGATATCTTCTTCCATTTATCCATATCGAGAGATCTGCTTCCAATATTTATCCATATGTTTTTTTTTAAATTATCTTATTATGAGTTAAATTAATTTTAAATAAAAGAAACTCACAATTTATCCCAATAAAAATGTAATTAAATATTTTAAAAAAATATTTACAATTCGATTATTAAATTAAAATCTCGAGTTTAGCCTCAGTTACATCATGGATAAAGTTTTTAAGAGTTTTCTTTCAAACTTTCTGATTTATCAATTATACTGCGAAATTTTTATGTTTAATCACCGTTAAATCATGGGTAAAGTTTTGGAAAATATATTTCATATTGTCTAGTCTGTAATTTTAATAGGAAATTTAGTTTTCTCATTGTTAAGTTGTAGGTAAATTATCAAAAAAATGTTTATTTACGTTGTTCAGTATGCAATTTTGAAACTATCTGGATGAACATCGACTGATAGGATATATCAATGAATTCGCCATTGAACATTTTTTATATCGCGAAGGAGAAAGGAAAACATCGAGTAAACTTGAAAGAGGAGAAATCGCGGTCTTGCGACCGAGAGATCGAGAGATCGGGGTAAGGGAGTCTATTACGCGAGGGGAAAGGATTAGCATCCCACACGCCTGTAGTACTATACGGTATCCACTTCTATTTTCTATCTAAGGGGTGTTTTATATCTATCTATCACTTAATCACTACAATGCATGTGAAAGAAAAGGAAAATAAAGAAACCATAGGGAAAAGAAGGAAGTATTTACGAAGTTTGCTCGATCGATCCCCGTGACAAGATGCCTACGTATTCCCTTGTGCAATGGGAAAGTCAGAGCATCGTAGTTCGGCTAACTTGTTTTGGTGAGTTTTGTATTTTTACTTATGAAAAAGGTTTTAAACACAAAAAGAAAATGCGCTCATAGGCGAAAAAGAGTTTGCATTGGTTGGTTGCTTTTACCTTTGAGAAAAGAGTTCTGAACCATTATTAAGTGTATTAGTATTCAAAAGAAAAAAGAAAGCAATTTTTAGTTTTATTACATGCAATGATGCAAAAGAGAGAAGAAAAACAAAAGGGATACTAAGTAGTACTAGCCCTAATGTTGTCATGCAAAGATTGGACCTAAGGTTGAGGATGAAGGGGAATCTCTACCTATGTCGACATGTCAAGGATGTATATCTTAATGTCTAGGCTCGAGAGCTATCCTAACTGAGCGGTCCTAAGAGAAAGCTACCTTATATCCATCTTGGTTGTAGAACCAAGGGATGCAAAGGGATGAATAAATCAAGTGCTTTGGCAGAAGCACACAAGAAATGCAATGCACAAACAAATGTCATAGAAGCGCAGGAAAAGGAGGATGTCTCATAGCCTACAACAACAAGCTGAGGGTCAGAAGCAACTAGGAACCAACATATTCTGTTTCTTGTGAATGATATCACCGCATGACATGAATTGTCAAGTGTAAAGAGCAAATGATGCGAGTTCAGCAGTAAATGCGAACCCCAGGAAGGCGTGGAGAGTCAGAATAGGGAACTTTTGCCACTTTATTATTGTCAACTCGACAAAGGAAGCAACAGGATTCACGTGTCCTGAGCTGACACAGACTATAACTGTGTAGGGGTCGATTACGAACCCTTTCCGCGTGCCCATCATATCATCATCATATGTATATCAATAAGTATCAAAGTGGGACTTTGCTTGGTGGTGTTGCTTAGCAACTTACCTAACCACTCTTGACCTATGCAAGCACAAATGTAAACACACATGACCTGAAGCGCCTCCCTATGCACAAAAGAAGACTTTAAAATAAACCAAGCATAAGTAGCACACAGAATTGCCCTAAACGGGTCTTTAAATACACCAGATGAGTTCCTGAACATGCTCCAACTACGAAAGCCCCATCATGCATCTCTATTCCTACTTCTCATGGCAGAAGAAAGCTGTAAAACCCTACTTCTCATGATATCTAGGAAAGGTGTAAGAGAATGCAATAAAATGGTGTAGAAAATACCACACGAATGATAGTCCGTAGAGTACTGCAAGCAAAGAAATACTCCGGAAAACTTCAAGTACTGCATCCAAGCAATAAGAGTAAACCGGTGAGAAATGCTCAGGAGTATCAAGGCATAAGCGGAGTGCGCATTCGTACGCATCCAAAATAATAAACCTGCAAAAGATAATAATCCAAACAAAGAAGACAAAGTATTGTGTGTTCGTATGCAAAACAAGTATAAATTGTGCGTTCGTACACATTTGATACACAGACACCTGCAAGAGTGGAGTAAAACCAAACAAGCAGACAATAGGATGGGCGTTCGTACGCAAACAAAGACTAGGATGCGTGTTTGTATGCATTCTAATCAACGACAACTACAAGAAAGGAGTAAAACCAAACAAGAAGACAATAGAATGTACACATACGTGCACAAGCAATTGAATACGCGTTCGTATGTATTCAAACCAACGGATAACCTGCAAGAAAGGTGTCAATCCAAATATCACACAAGTAATGCGCGTTCGTACGCATATAAGTGTTAAAATGCGCGTTCATATGCATTCAAGATAGGACAACCTGCAAGCAAGGTGTAAATCCAAGCAACATACAAATGGTATGCGCATTCGTACGCACACAAGTATTAAAATGTGTGTCCGTGCACCCTTATAATATAAACACCTGCACAAAATAATTCTCGTACAATACTCCACAAGATGAGAGCATATGAGATTTCAAGTCAAATGCTAAAAAAAATAAAATTTTCAGCTCCAGGCCGCGCTAAGCCCGATTTTCCGCGCTAAACCCGGTTTCTGAGTCACGAAACCCCAAAAGTCGGGGAGTTTCCCGCTTAGCGGGACCCTGATGGCGCTTAGCGCGACCTGTAGCTTCCATAATTTTCTACTGTGAACCAAATTCCACTCCACCATATTCTTATGCCAAACAACAGTCCAAACAGTCAAATAGCAAAGAAAAGTGCTTATTGGAAGCACTAAAACTCAAAAGTGATTATTTGTAAGCAACATGCATAAAAGGGAAAGCATGAGAAATGTATTAATTCAATCCAAAGCATGCAAATTGTATCAAGAACATGTGAGGAATGCTTAGCATATTATCAATTATCTACATGCAAGGTGATGCATGAGCATATCGATAATTCATGGCAAGACATCAAGTCGATTGAAATGCAAGACGATTCATGAACATATGAATAATGCATGGTAAGACATTAAATCAAATCAAAATGCAAGATAATTCATGAACATGTGAAGAGTGTATAACAAGGCATCAAGTCAATTGTCAATGTGAACAATGATGGATGAGCATGCATTAGACTACACTTCGACACGTTTCAAGTTTGAGAATCAAGCTATAAACATGTAAAATTAAATTCAATGCTAACAAATGTCAATGTATGAACATTTTACTTCTAACTCAAGCATTAGCACAAACACCTAGCATGCATGCAAGTTGAATCATGTATATGCATTCAATTTCACATCTCGATATGTTTTCGAGTTCACAAATTAAGCCATTAGTATATGAAATCAATCCAAATAATCAAGGTGAGGATTATTCAATGCATGAACATGCAATTCCTAACTCAAGCATTAGCACAAACACTTAGAATGCATCAATTCATGCATGTATTAGGCACATGGATCAAGGTTTATACTTGAGGCTAATCACATGAAATTCAATGTTTCGAATCAACAAAATAATAGCATCCACAGTCAATAGCTTGAATAAGCATTTTTCTTAAGAAAATCAATTAATCAAATAAGTGTTTATTTCATCTAATTCCAGATTTCATCATGATAATCACATCAAATCAAAGATCCTCTACCTAATCCATGATCTACATTCAATTCCTCAATCAAAGCCTTGATTAATTTTTAATTCTAGAAAAGTGCTTATTTCAAGAATCAATTATGCAAAAAAGTGCTTAAATCAAGAATTCTTACCGTCGAAATGAAGAGGAGAACGAGGAGAAGAGATCGTCGACGTCAAATTGAAGGTCGGAGTTGAGATAATAGGAGAGAGAGAGAGAGGCGCGAGTATGAGAGAAGAGGAGGAAAACTTCACTTCAGCACCTTCAATGTTCTTCAATGTCTTGAGGAAACTTGATGAAAAACTTGCTTTGATCTTTGTGTGTTGAGTGAGAATAGAAGAGTGTGTTTGTAGTGAAATTTTGAAAATTATTGTGTATTCCTGAATTGTGAAGGCAAAAATTTATTTATAGTGTGAAAATTTGGGCCTTAGAGTGTCTTGGATCCACAATTAAGCCCAAATCGCAATTATCTGAGTAATTTTCGTGTACAGTTCAAACAGCCAAATCCGTGCGGAATTTGAAGTTTGTAAACGAAAAATTTCCAGAACGCAATTTTGCTTGTGTGAGTCAAAATTTCGACTCGATCGGGCGAACGGTCCAAGCGATACGGATTTTTGAAGTTTCAGCGTAATTTTCGAGCGTCTGACACATGCAGAATTTTCCTTGCGCTCTTCTGAGAAATTGCCTCAAACGAGGTTCTTCTGATCAAAATTCGAACTTGAGTATCTAAGAGACAATTGAAGCCAACGGAGTTCACGTATCAAATGAAAATTACTCGGTTCAACTTAAAATAAAGTCCGAAGAATAAAAAACTGCTCTTAAAAGGTAAGGAATTGGCCCCGACTTGTTCATGAGAGTTGTAGAGGACTTCGATACGGAATTTTAGACACCGGCCCCACTCAGTTTCTATTTTCCAGGTAGGAATTACGAAGGTTTTAGTGCACTGAGTGCATGGTACAACACTAAAATTCAGTTTAATCCACTTGAAAGATCAATTTCTTTGGGGACCTTCCTCATATAATTTGCTTACGGCTCGTGAATGAAAGTTATAGATAATAATGAGAGGGACTTGTTCGTCAAAAAGCGTTAGAAAATACCTGACGAGTTAGGAGATACGCCTTTCATAGCGCCCAAAATGCACTAAAATCCAAAATTCACTTTATTGAGAAATAAACAAATAAATTCTTTTTCTTAACGAAACGGCCTCCGATCTGAACAGATAAATTGGAGAATATATTGATATGATCTCAATGCTCATGGAACGAAAACAAAATAGTCTTCTGACCAGAAAATCTTGTAATAGCCATACGAACCGAGAAATATCAGTTTTTGGCTCAAAATGATCTAAGATAGCCGAAACACACTGTTTCTTTCACAATTTGAGATACCTTGAACAAGGTAACTTTATGATGAACGCTATGCATGTACATGCATAAATGTTTATGATAATGCAATTATAAGCCAGAAACTTCGAAATGAAAAAGGTAAATTTTGGGGTACAACAAATTTAAATTCAAAAAAATTTATCATTAGATTATTCTAAAAATTGTTCATTTATAAATATCAATAATTTATTTATATTAAGAGATTAATTATCATACACTCTTTTGTCAAAAAAAATTTGCCATACACTTTTAATATATAAATTTTAGTTCATCAATGCATATAACCACACATAAATATTACTTTATTAATAATTAAAAATAAAAGTCAAACATAATTTAAATTTTAACGGTTATTATTTAATGACGGTGTAAAGTTTCTTTACATTATCATTGTACTTCAATTTAAATATAAATAAATAATACTACTGAAATTGAACCTTAAATCAGTGAGTTACACTCATTTAGCAGAACAAAATTTTATATAGATTGATTCAACATAAAAATTAATAGCATCGAAAAAAACACACTTTCAAGACTCAAGTCTCCACCGATCAACCATTAGGAATTAAGTTATAGAAATCTTTAGTTATAAATTTTTTTAGTTACATTGCACATGTAAAGTTACATAAATCTTTTCTTTAAATTTTTCAACATATAATCACGTTGTAATCTATAATAATTAATCATTATGAATATCTTCTAAAATGATAAAAAAAATTATACAAATGAATATTACTTTTGAATTTAAAAATAGATAACACGTATACAAACACGAGTATATACTAAATTATCTTAAATATTTTTTAATACAAACTCCAAGACAATTTAAATGTGTTTAAAATTCTATAAAAAAATTATTTACGATTTTAAGGTCCATCTATTTAATTATAATTAATTTTCTAACGAATACAATATGAAATTTTAGTTTTAGACCCGGTTAAGTCGTAATTAAAGTTTTGAAAAAAAATATAATGTTGAAACTGGAAGTTAAGTTTAATTATAAAAAATGATTAAATTAAAACTTCTTTGATTTGTTAGAGCATCTCCAATGGTGCAACTCACTTTTGAGTTCTTTGCGGGACCCATTAAGCCACGTCAGTTTGAAGCAACTCAATTAGTTTTTTACTCCAATGGTACAACTCTAAAGAACTCATAATGGGTCCCACAACTTTACTTTATATATTAATATTTTATTCATATTAAATTCTATATCATTTAAAATAATAATTTTAATTATTTAAATTAAAATTCATATAAAATAAATAAAATTTAAATTAAACTTATAATTTAAAATGATAATTAAAATTAATTTCAAATACATTACATATAGTTAAAAACAATAAAAATAAATAACATCACATAAATTAATCAAACTTAAATTTCATCATCTTCATGTCCAAAACATTCCCAAATATACTCAACTAGATCTCCTTGAAGTTGACGATGAACTTGTTTTTCACGAATATTTGCTCTTCTTTGTAGTCTTGTTGCAAGATTCGGATGAGGACCGCTAAATGTTTCAGTTGTTGAGTGATTGTTATCCACATTATCATAAGAGTAATCAAAATTACCTCCATATGTATGTCGTTCATCTTCAACAATCATGTTGTGCAATATGATGCACGGATATATGGTATGTTTGAGGGTGTCCATGTGCCAGGCACGCGCTGGGCCACGTATAATTGCAAATCGAGATTGAAGCACTCCAAATGCCCTCTCCACATCTTTTCTAGCTGATTCTTGATGTTGAGCAAATAATTTTTTCTTCTCTCCTTGTGGCATTGAAATGGTCTTCACAAATGTAGCCCACTCAGGATATATACCATCGGCTAAATAATACCCCATATTATATGGTGTTCCATTGACTGTATATTGCACATTGGGAGCATGTCCTTCCAAAATATCGTTAAACACGTTGGATTGATTTAACACATTAATGTCATTGTTTGAACCAGCAATACCAAAAAAAAGCATGCCAAATCCATAAGTCCTGTGATGCCACTGCTTCAAGCATGATTGTGGGCTTTCCATGATCACCTCGACAAAATTGTCCTTTCCATGCAACAGGACAATTTTTCCACTCCCAATGCATACAATCAATGGAACCCAACATACCTGGAAAGCCACGTGACTCTCCCATTTGTAAAAGATGTTCAACGTCAGTGTTGTTAGACTTTCTCAAATACTCAGCCCCAAATACAGCATTCACGCCCCGAACGAATCTTTGTAAGCACTCAATTGAAGTGCTTTCACCTATTCAAACATATTCGTCTACAACGTCAGCAGGAGACCCATACGCCAACATACGAATAGCAGATGTACATTTCTGCAATGGTGAAATACCCATTTTACCAGTTGCATCAACCCTCATTTGGAAATATTCATCATGATTTCTAAGGGCATCTACAATTCGAAGAAATACATGCCTATGCATTCTGAACCTTCTTCGGAATTGAACATCTGTGTATACTGGGTTTTTCGAGAAGTAGTCATTGAATAATCGATTGTGCCCTTCTTCATGACTACGATCTACCATTGTTCTTCTCTTTGGCATAGATGAACTTCCAGATTGACGTTCATTTTCAAGCAATTGTTCTTCATCACTATCGTCGATAAATTCTTCTTCAATCAACTCCCAAAATTCTTGGTCGAAATCATCTGAATTGTCTTAATCCATTTTAGTGAATTAAGAATGATAGAAAAATGAGAGAAGAATTAGAGAAGTATGATAGAAGAATAAGATGAGAATGGGAAAACAATGACATAAGTGATAGTATATATAATGGTTTGAATAACGGCTAGTTTGAATAACGGCTAGTTTGAATAACGGCTAGTTTGAATAAAGGATAGTTTGAATAACGGCTAGTTTGAATAACATAATATTTATTATAATTTAAAGTGGTACTAATGACCATTTTACATAGGTGTTGATAAATTAAAGTGGTACTAATGACCATTTTACATAGGTGTTGATAAATTAAAGTGGTACTAATGACCATTTTATGTCAATGATACTAACTACATTCCATATTTTTTTTCATCTTATTACAATATTTTTCATGAATATCTCGTTGATTATCATTCATAGTAGAAGTGTCTTTCAAGATGATATTCATTGCCTTTAGTTCTAGCTCGTCCTCCTTACATTGAGCTAGTATTTCCATTGCTGCTGCTCTTTTAATCCTTGCATCTTGCATTGCATTTGGAATTTCCTTTGCCTTACCCTTTCTTTTTGCTGCTTTTTGTCCCATTGGACGCTCCATTGGTGATGATGAGTTAAACTCATAACTTGAAGGTGTATTTGGGTTATCCGATGATGCCCCACTAGCAGAGCTCTTTGAAATTTTTGAAGAATTTCCAATCGATTCTCCCATCCATTTAGGTTCATCTTTTAACAATCGCCATACATACTCAAGATTGAATGTTGTACCTTCATCCTGAGCAAAAAAGCATGTAAGAACCATGATATCGTTCTCCGATGTCCACTTTTTCCATTAACACTTGTTTGTAACACCCAACAAATTTTTGAACCAAGCCATTTATTCGATGCCATCGACATTTTAATTGCCCCTAACTTTTCCCGCGATTGCCCACGATACTGGTTATAATTGGCAGCGATTCTTAACCAAAAACTCTCAGCTTTTGTATCAACTCCCACAATTGGATCCTTTGAAACATTGAGCCATGATTGGATAAGCAGTATATCTTCATCCCTTGTAAATTGCTCTCGAGATTTTTTTTTAACGACAACCCTTTCTTCTTTTTCAGTACCAACTTGAGTAGAAACTGGTGGAACTTGACATCCGGACATAAACCCAATCGGTGTTTCCGGAAAAAATATGGCGGGGTTTGTTGGCACAGATGGAAATTGAGAATTTTGAGGATTAGGATTTTGATAATTTGACATGTAATTGAACATAGCTTGTTGATAATGAAAATGATTAGGATCCATTTGGCCTAAACAATTTTAATTTAAAGTAGGAAGATGATATTGTGAGAAAGAAATAAAATTATGAGAGTAAATTGTGAGAAATAAATAAAATTATGAGAACAAATTGAGAGAAAGAAATAAAATTATGAGAGCAAATTTGAGTATACAACTTATCACTTTATCATATTTATAAAGAAATAAATTATTAAAATAAAATAAAAACAAAAAAAAATGAACCGTTATGCAACGGCTAGTTAATTTATATTATTTTTTTTAATATAAGGACCGTGGCTTCAAAGTAATACGTTCTCCACTTGGAGAACTCTTGCAGCTACTTTATTTAACTTTAATGCTGCCAGGTGGAAAACTTAACATAAGAACCCAGCATTAGAGCTGGTCTTAGGTGGTGAACTTATATGTGAAGAACTAACATTAGAATGTCTGACACACAATTTTTAGTTAGTCTTTTTAATCAATATTTTCTTTTAGTTAGTCTTTTTAGCAAATCTATTTTATTTGTTGAGTATTTTTGTTTGATTCATGTATTCGACTTTATGTAGTAAAATAAAGTTTAATTTTTGCATTTTTTAATATTATAAATAATAAATTAAATAGTTTTAAAACATTTATAAAAAAAAATTTTAAAAATAAGTTTAATGTCTTTTTAATATTGTAATGATATTTTAGTTAAGCAGTTTATTGACTGAAATTTAATTTTTATTTATTTGCATAATCAAACTCAACAATATTTTTATGGATGTAAATATTTTGAGTAGTATGGAAATGATTAAGTATAACTAAAATTACAACAATCAATATTTTTAAATGTTTAAAATGTAAAGAAAAAAGATTAAAATCACCATAAAGAATAAGTTCTTGTTGTGAATCTTCTTGTTAATTAGACAAAATTCAATATTAATTTGTGAAGCAAAAAATAGTAGTAACCAAAATAAATGATCTTTAACAATAATAATTCGTACACAGAAAATATAACAGAATAAGTCGAGAAAAAGACGAAAGTTTGTTTATCAAATTTGATCAAACGATCTATTATGAGAGAAAGAGTAGCTGAATAACTCAAACTCAAGGTAACAAGTTTTTTCCAATTTTCAATATTAGATAACCACAAAGGTTTCCAAAATTTTGTCTTTCTAAAGTTTCCCTTGAGAATAGCTAAAACCATATACTATGTTTTAAACTCTTGTTATCTCTTATTGATGTAAGCTCTAAGATTGTCACACCTGCAAACATATAAGAAATATATATTTATAATAGAAAATACCCAACAAACAAATCCCAAAATTACAATCCAATTATACATGATCCATGGACCGAACCGAAAAAGCCTGAAAACTCGAAATCACTATTCACCATTGTTGACTGGTAATTTCGACATCAGCTGGATCGAAGAATAGTGAAGTTATTTTGCTATTTTGGGCCTTATTTGAGTAAAGTCAAGCAAAAGCCCAAATTATTTACTTCGATTTGAAAGAGAGATAATTTGAAAGATTGAAGTTATTCGTTGGAAGATTTGAATTCGAACACATTGAAGAATTGACGCTCACGGGAGGAACATGTTCTAATTTGAATTAAAACATTATCCATGGAAGACGCGTGGAATTCTGAAAATTTGAAGGACATGCAAAACTTCAAACGTGGCATTTTATTAGAGAAAGACCGTTAAGGTCGAATTAGTATAAATAGGAGTCTTAGTGGTAGAATTTTGTGTGTTCATTTTGTACAAATTACTTTATAATCATTGTTTTACTTTTCGAGTTATTTTACTTTATAAGTGCAAAGTCTTTAAAACATTTCCAATACTTCTTTTACTTTTAAGTCGAAATCTTTATCTTTCAATTCATTTACATTTTCTTTACATTCCTTTACATTTCCAGTCGAAGCCTTTACTTTGATCACTTAAACATTTTTAATCGAATTTACTTCAATTTACATTCTTAAGAGTCTTAATATTCTTGTCAAAAAAAAAAAATCTTGTTAAACATGAATCACATTACAAGTTTAATCCTAGAAACTTAGACACATGTCCTAGGATCAATCTAGTCGATCCTGTAAGTTAACAAAGTATTTAATTTGGAGGACTAGCGGTTGTTTATCATATTTTCTAGTAAACAAATTGGCACGCCCAGTGGGACGGTGTCGAAGTGTTATTTTTAAAACTTGTATTTATCCTTTTGAGTGTTTTTCTTTCATTGTTATCTTTTGAGTCTAAGATTTCTTTGTGTTGCATGAACCTTAGAAGTGGTAGAGTAACCAATATGAACCAACCAATACCCAAAAGGAAACACACAAGAAAGATGGTTAACACAACTAGCCATGATGGGGAACAAAATCCCCCATAGGTATTAGGCACAGTCATTTTAAGTTCGACTGATGCGTCAACCACAATCCTTAGTTCACAAGCCATACCTGTATCCACAGGTTCTGTGGGCATAAGAAATTCGGCAAACTTGCCTTTTTCTTTGAGTACAATGAACTTGTCATCGAATGCATAAACTGGCCCTGTTCTGACATATGTTGGAAACCAAGCCCAAATTTCAACCCCTAAGCCTCCAGGATTTGAGACATTTAGGCCACGTAGGGAACAACCACCATATAGAATGCCAACTTATTTCATGGTAGGATTGCATAATATCACGACAACAACCCATTCCCCAATACAAGGGTTTGGTTCTAGGATGAATAATATAGGTTGAAATACCCATAATCAAGGATCTTTTACCCAAATGCCTACACTAACAATAAACAATCAGGAAACATTTCTGCAACAAATGGATGATAGTAACCATGACATGGTAGGAGTCCTTGCCCGATAAATGAATATCATTTCCTATCCTTTGATCCAAAACATTAATAGAACCAATCAAGAAACCACCCAAACCTATCAGTAAATGTCAACGCAGATGGCGCGCATAGTAGATTTCTTTGGTACCCCGAAGCGCCTATTCGACGTAGACAAAACTAGTTAGTGATCTAGGATGAGGAACCAACCATTAACTAGGTTCGACCACCTAGACAAGAGGTTGGCTAAAGAAACATAGGGGTAAGGGTAGAACAACAAGGAATCCAACATGAAGTCCAAGAAGAACAACCTAGGAGAGTAATGATGGTTAATAGGGATCAAAATGCAGACGAAGTTGTCAATAGAGTTAGACGTGATAACATGATGGCAGAAAATAACCTGACTCCCATGATCGAAAGGATCATGAAACAAAATGGTCTGAATACATGACTTAGAATACCAAATTATACACCCCTTTTGACAAAATATATATTATACCTAAGTTCACCAAATTTTCAGGAGATACTAGTGAAGCCACTATAGACCACATAGCAAGATATGTGACTGAAGTAGGAGATTTAGAAAATAGTGAAAATCTGAGAATAAAATATTTCTCAAGTTCCTTGATCAAAAATGCCTTTACGTGGTTCACCACTCTTCCACCAGGGTCCATAGATGCTTGGTCCCATTTAGAAAGATTATTCCAGGAACAATTCTATAGGGACAATCCAAAATAAGTCTCAAAGAATTGGCTAGCATCAAAAGGAAATTCACTGAACCAATAGATGATTAGTTGAATGGATTCTGTCTATTGAATTCTAGGTGTTTTACAGTAGTTCCTGAACATGAGTTGGTCGAAATGGTTGCAGGAGGTTTAGACTACTCTATTCGCAAGAAATTAATACCCAATATCTGAGGGATATGGTCCAACTAGCAGATAGGATTCGACAATTCGAACGAATGAAAGTTGAAGAGGCTAGGGCTAGTAAAAATTACAAGAAAGAGAGGGTGGCTTATATCGAAGCCAAAGAAGAAGAGCCAGAAATCTTTAATGATCCATATGGCAAGAACCCTATCGAAACAAAAAAAAACTGAATAATTCCCTAAGAAAACTTACATATTTGATATAACCAAATGTGATGAAATTTTCGATTTATTAGTAAAAGATGGCCAAATGATAGTGCCTTCTAATATTAAAATTCCTCCGTTGGAGCAATGAAAGAAAAGAGGTTTCTGTAAATATCATAATTTCTTAGGTCGTAAAACCTCATAGTGTTTTATTTTCAGGGATTTTATTCAAGGTGCTATCAAAGAAGGTAGACTCAAATTTGGTGATAAATCCAAGAACCAAATGACTGTTGACACTGATCCTCTCCAAATAACAAAAACAAACTACGTTGAACCTGTTGATGTGAACATGGTGGAGGTTGCTAGATTCGATGCAAACCAGGAAGATGGTACGAATGAGGTTGAAGGTTCTGTCATCGTTGGTGAAAACGAACAGGTTACTGAGTGCCACTATAGCATGCTTTCTTCTGACAATCCTGTCAAAGTTTTGCCTGCAAGTACCAACGAATTAAGGACTACTGAGAGTCCAATTGATCTTTGTGTGAAATACAAAGATGCTGGAAAAGTTATCACTGCTGTTAAAATGATTGAGGCTGTAACACCCCTTTTCTACCCCATAATAAATCTAGCATACATCAGAGTAATTGATCATGCATCTCATAAAGGGCGTCACATTTGATTACACAAATATTCAAAAATACAAATTGCATACTGGTCTTGATCATAACACGTATTCAAATTCACATTTTCATATAACAATATGAAACATACATCTCACAATGGAATAATTAATTCACCAACAAAATATAAATGATTAAAATCTCATATTAACAATCATATCACAAGTACTAGGCACCAAGGTCAACCATCACATAATATCATGCATATCCAAATCAAAGAGAGTGATAACAAATATCTCTCAAAATAAGTCATAACATGAATTCAAAATATACCCCCCATGTTACATAGACCAGAGCAACGACTCACTGCCTAAGGGAAGTAAGTAAAATGAGCTAAACTTCTCCACTAGTCTCGTGCGAAACACCACTATCCTCAGAACCTACACGATGTCGCATAGAAAGTCACATACAACATAAGGGTGAGAATTCACATCATTATCGAAATCTATATAAAAACATGATTTTTCATAATCCAAGTAGCAATGAATATCATTATACAAACATTCCAAATATAATATATCTATATTTATCGCATATAGCATAAATATCGCCAATACAATCAATCAAATGATTCACATATCCAATCACTACATTTTCCAACATACAACACATATTCTTTAATTACACATGAGACATCAATGCAATGTGACTCATGCATGTGGTACCATTGTGAACATCAAGCTCACCTCACTTCTGATTCAATATCTAAAATCAAAGTCACGCTTCCAATTTGGACAAGACCAAAGCCCACCAATATGAACACATAGTTCATAAATTCTATTTCAACATAAGGATCAAAGCAACCAATATCGGAGCTCAACCTCCCCATGAATGCATGTGCATTAAATCAACAACATATGCAATACAGATTATCCATCAACCTTATTTATCCAAGCATATCACAATAACTCAATACTTTGAATTATCTCCATTTGCATAAACATCATGTATGATCATCAACAAGCAATACACATAGTATTCAATACCATCACATAACACTATTAACATATAGCAATTAAGCAAATCAATGTTATTCCCAACAAATCAAAAAACAAAACATACATATACTAATTCCAAGTAACATGTATTCATCGAAATCGCATCCAAAACCAATCCAAAACTCATCAAAACAATTATTAAAATTCATGAAAATTAATGATAAAATCATAAGCAAGCAATCTCCTAGACCATTCATGCATAAACAAAGAAATTACTTTTCTGCACACAGGCAACCGCGCTCAGCGCCCCCACGCCCGCTCAGCGGCCTTGCGATTATGCAAAAAAATTCTACAACGAAACAACTTTGTACCACTATGAATTCCTTCCACCAAAACAGTTCTAATGCTCATTTATAACTAATTAAACATCATCTAACATGTATACATCATAGGGAACCTATTTATATCATCAAATCTAGTTTTCCTCATCATAAACCCCAAATTTCCAATTCAATTTGAGTTAACTAAGAACCTAGAAATTGAAATATCCAATCCTATAGCATGTTACTAATCACTACCCAACCACATACAAATAAATAATAATGAATATTCTCCCCCTTACCTCTTGAAGATTCTTCCTTTAGGGTTTCTCCTCTTCTCTTCTATTTTCCCCTTCTATTCTCTTCTATTTCCCCTTTTTATTCTTTTCCACCAAATGATAGTTCTAATCTCTACTTTCTCACAACCCTTACTAACTAGTAAAATTCATTTGGGCTTGGAAATTAACACCTCCTTATTAATTCCATTAATTATAATTAGGCCCAATACCAATAAATCTTATTTCTACTCATAAACCCAATTATCCAAATAACACACATATTCAAATAATTTAATTATTCACCAATTCACACTATTTAATTAATTACTATAAATAATACTACCTCTGTTCCTATATATAAGAGACAATTCATTTTTTAAATTCATTGAATAATCAATGTATTTGGTCAATTTATAGACTAGGTACATTGATTATTCAATGAATCTAAAAATTGAATTGTCTCTTATATACAGGAACAGAGGTAGTAATAATTAATAAAATAGCTATTAAAATTTGGGATGTTACAGAGGTTACTAAAGGTCTTAGGGTCACCTTTGAAAAAGTGAAGATTATTGAAGGTCAGAGTCTGGGGGTGCACATGGTGGATCTAAACCAACCTTGCCTAGAAATAGAAGAGGTCGAAAGATGTCTCGAGAGTGAGATAGAACAAATGAGGGGAGGCTATCCAAAAACTGGAGAGAGTCTGCAGGACTATTTATTCCGTTGTCGTAGAAAGAATGCTAAAATGATGTTATGCCCTAAGTGCAACATCATATGTAATCCAATAGTTGCTGCAAACAATGAAATAATCCAACACGCTCGAACTGGAGGCAATTGGAGGCAAGAGAACCTGTTTTTCAAAGTTTACCCAACACCAGGAGAAGGCTTGTTAGGTTTCTTGGTGCACTGTCATAAGGCAGAATCAGAGTGCCTAATGTGCCCCAGATGTACAGCTGTGTACGATAGGAAATTGTCTGAAATGTTCTATAGGGTACCATTTGTTTCATGCTAGAATCATCGAAGTGGTAACCCAACCACTTCCACTGTTGACATTAGAAAATTCCCAAGGAGGCCTGATAGCCCCCACCCAAAAGGGGGTCGAAGGGTTACCTTCAAGTGCCTACAAAATTCTCTATTGATATATGGATCCAAGTCAGTACAAACAAAGGGAAAGGAAAGCGGAGAAGCTTCGAGCAAGGGGGAAGAATAGCGATGGCGTACAGAAAACAATTTCAGGTGTCAAGGAGAGAAAAGTACAAATTAGAGAATTACAAAGAGCAAAACCCAATGCCAGGGTCACAATGGAGGGGACATCAAAGAATGAGGAAGGCTGAAAGAGAATCAACATTGAAGGAAGTAGGTGAAACAAGCAGCAACCAAACCCCGTCAACTATCATGACCATGGACAAACTACCGGTGGGAAAGAAGCTATTCTCCCCAAAGAAGGAAACTATTATAGAAATGGCTCAGGAGAATCTTGTAAATGATGATGACATGTTGACAGAAGAATTCGAATCAGATGGAAGTTTGTCTCTAAACATTAATTTTAATATGGTATTAGTACTCCCTCACGAATACAACCATCAGACTGAAGTGGAGGAACCAGAGGAAACTGATGAATCAGAGATGGAAAAGCATAGACCTGTATGCTACTATGTTATGAACAATGGAGGAGTCGAAGAGTAGAATGCTTTCTTTGAAATACCAGACTAAGGTATGAAAGGGCATTTAAAACCATTATTTATAAGATTAAGAGTTGAACATGTAGGAATAAACAAAGTCTTGGTGGATGAGGGCGCTGCTGTAAACCTCATGCCCCAATTCATGCTGGAGAGGATAGGAATATTTGACATGGATGTCAAACCTCAATATATGGTGTTGTCAAATTATGAAGGCAAGATTGGGCAAACCTTAGGAGTGGTGCATGTAGATTTGACAGTAGGATCAATCACAAGACCAACAATGTTTATGGTCATAACATCTAAAGAAAATTACAACCTGTTACTTGGATGAGAATGGATCCATGGGATCAACATAGTTCTTTCCTCCATGCATCAATGAATTTCAATCTGGAGGGATGATGGAATTGTAGAGAATATCAAAGTTGACCAAAGCTATTATATGGCTGAGGTGAACCATGTGGATCGAAAGAACTTCGATAGAAATCTGGCCAATATTAGGCCATGCAATCTTGCTGAAGGGGCATACTCACCAAACAAGAATGCCCTAGATTTTATCACTTTACATCTAAATGGGTTTTAGTGGGATAGGGATATTATAATGGAGCAAGATGACATATAGGGACTTCCTGGAGCACGGCCAACTGGCTAGTCTGACAAAGAATCTAATTATGTTTGAGTCTCTTTTCTTCGAAATGATTTCGGCCTATTTGGCCGAGAATAAAATGAAGACGGCTTTGGAAGCCGAAGTAAAAAACATGGTTGTTGAACCCATAGATAAAGAATTACATACAATAGGGCCTGGGGAATATTTCAACCATTACCCCCTGACGAACAGGTACCTGTTGAAGAAAAAGACCAGAGACTTGATGCTATTTATGATGATGAGCCTCTGGGATTTGAAAGGGATCCTGTTTCCTCAAACGCGAAGATGTTGGCACAAGATCCCCTCGAATAAATGGATATTGGGGATGGAAGCGCAAAGAGAGTCACCTACATCAGCGTAAAGCTTATCCCAGGATTAAAAGCCAAACTAATCGAATTGTTGAAAGAGAACAAAGACTGCTTTTCCTAGGAATATGACGAGATGCCTGGTTATAAAATGGAATTGGTCGAATTAAGGCTACCAATTAAGGATGGCAAGAAGCCCATCAATCAGACATCCAGAATATTTTCTCCAGAAATCCTTTCAAAGATCAATAAGGAAGTTGAAATATTTCTTCGGTGCAAATTCACAAGGACCACAAGGTACGTTGAATGGATTGCAAATATAGTTCTAGTTATTAAGAAAAATGGTTCTTTAAGAGTTTGTATATATTTTTGTGATTTAACTGTTGCAACTCCTAAATATGAATACCCAATACGTATGGCAGAAATACGGATTGATTCAGCTGCAGGCTTTGAGTATCTAAGTATGCTTGATGGATATTATGGGTATAACTAGATTTTCATTGCTGAAGAAGATGTGTCCAAAACAACATTTCCATGCCCTGGGGCAATAGGTACCTATGAATGGGTAGTCATGCTTTTTGGCTTGAAAAATGTTGGGCAGCGTATCAATGGGCAATGAATTCCATATTTCATGACTACATCGAAACATTTATGCAGGTTTACATTGATGATATTGTGATAAAATCTGTATCAGATGAAAGTTATATGGATCACCTTCGCCAATCATTCGAGAGAATAAGAAAACATGGCTTGAAGATGAATCCTCTTAAATGTGCCTTTTTTGTGCAGGATGAAGATTTCCTAGGCTTTGTGGTCCATAAGAAGGGGATTTAGATAAACCAAAATAAAATGAAGGCTATCATGGAAGCGAAAGTGCCATCAACGAAAAGAGAGTTAAAGTCACTTTTAGGAAAGATAAACTGTTAAGGAGGTTTATTTCTAACCTAAGTGGTTGAACTCAAGCCTTTTCTCCCCTCCTTCGTCTAAAGCAAGGGAATTTCGAATGGAATAAAGAGCATCAAGAAGCGTTTGATAGAATCAAACAATACTTAGTACATCCTCCTATCGTGTCACCTCCCTCTAGGAACAAGCCCATGAGATTGTACATATCAACTTCTGATGCAACAATAAGAAGTATGTTAGCGCAAGAATATGATAATGGCATCGAAAGAGCCATTTATTATCTTAGTATGGTTTTAAATAGTGCAGAGACACAATATAGTACTATAGAAAAGCTATGTCTCTGCTTGTATTTCTCTTGTACCAAATTAAAATATTATATAAAACCTGTTGATGTTTATGTTTCATCATATTTTGATATTATTAAACACATGTTGTCAATGCCAATCCTGCACAGTCAAATTGGCAAATAGGCTTTAGCCCTCACTGATTATTCCTTAGCCTTCTTGCCTTTAAAAGCAATGAAGGGCCAAGTGGTCTCATATTTCACTTTGGACCATTCAGTGGTTGATAACCCTCAAAATTATGTTGAGTTGAAACCTTGGAGATTATTCTTAAGTGGTTCTACCCATAAGGAGGGTAGTGTAGTTGGAATTTTGATCATTTCTCCTGAAGGAATTCCAACAAAACTAAAGTATAAGATCGAAGGTTCTCTTTGTTCAAATAACGAAGCGGAATATGAAGAATTAATAGCAAGACTTGAAGCCTTGTTGGAATTGGGGGAAACTCGAGTCGAAATAAAGGGAGATTGTGAGCTAGTGATCAAGCAAATAATGAAGGAATACAAGTGCATAAAAGAAAATTTGACCGTGTACTTTGTTATTTCCAATAGATTACTTAAAAAATTCAAGTATGTGGATATTAAGCACATCCCCAAATTAAAAAATTAAGAGGCAAATGACTTGGCTAAAATAGCCTCAGGATACAAAGTGTCACCAGTAAAACTAGAAGATCTTATCAAAGTTAAGGGGAAAGTAATGGCTACCAGATTATCCCCATTGGACTTATAAAATTCAAAGTTAGGATATTCTAATAAAGAAGAATTCAAAGTATTGGTTGTCAATACTTTAGCAGATACAGACTGACGAAGCCCAATCATAAATTATCCTAAAGATCCTTCGATAGATACAGAAAGGAAAATTAAGTACAGAGCGTTATCATATATCCTGATGGGAAATGAATTGTTTAAGAAAACCCCGAAGGGAGTCTTGCTTAAATTCTTAAGAAAAATTGAAGCATATTTAGCATTATCTAGTATACATAGTGGGACTTGTGGAGCGCATCAAGCATGCCATAAAATGAAGTGGTTGTTGTTTTGATTTGGAAAGTATTGCCCCACTATGCTCAAAGATTGCATAGATTTTTTCAAAGGGTGCCAAGAATTCCAAATACATGCAGGTATTCAACATGCCCCTGCAAGTGAGATTCACTCAATTATCAAGCCATGTCCTTTTAGAGGTTGGGCATTAGACCTAGTTGGAGAAATTCAACATGCTTCATCTAAAGGCCATAGGTACATTTTAGTAGGTATACATTATTTTACAAAACAGGTCGAAGCGATACCGTTGGTGAATGTAGATCAAGAACCCATTATCGAATTCATCCAAAGACAAATAATCTATAGGTTTGGAATCCCAAAAAGTATTACAATATATCAATGATCAGTCTTTAATGGTCGAAAGATGCAAGAATTTGCTAAGAAAATGGGTTTCAAATTATTGACTTCCACACCATATTATTCTCAAGCAAATGGTCAAGTTGAAGTAGCCAATAAAGTGATAATTGGTTTGATAAAAAGGCATGTGAGAAGAAAGCCAAAGAATTAGCATAAAACTTTAGATCAAGCTCTTTAGGCTTGTCAAACATCTCCTAAGGAAGAAACTAATAACACAGCATTTTAACTTATGTTTGGACATGATGCAGTCTTACTAGTTGAGATCCACTTACAGTCAATAAGAATTCAGAGACATGATGAAATTCCTTCTGAGCGTTATTTGGAAATGATGATGAATGAGTTAGTGGATTTGGATGAAGAAAGGTTGCATGCTTTAGAAGTTTTGAGAAGACAAAAAGAAGGAGTATCCAGAGCGTACAACAAAAGAGTCAAAGGTAAGATGTTTGTAATTAATGATTTAGTTTGGAAAGTGATATTGCCTATGGATTGAAAGAATAAATCATTAGGAAAATGGTCTCCACATTGGGAAGGACCTTTGTGAATCCTACAAGCATTTTCAAATAATGCTTATGAAATTGAAGAATTACAAGAGGATCGAAGGATCTTAATGTTAAATGGGAAATACTTGAAAAAGTATAAACCATACCTGCAAGAAATTTGAATTATGATAGAGTAATGTGAAGCAGGATTCATTTGAGGCTAAAATGGTACTAATAGAGTAAATTGCCAAAATGGCTTTGTTCCAAACTATTACAACATCAAACAAAACAAAATATGAAACGAATCCAACATTACACATAAATTAAAAAGGCAAGTTATTCTTCAGCTTGTGAAACTTCATTTTTGCCAGGTTTAATTTGTAGTAGACAACAGTTTGGAGACCCTCAAGGGTGGCAATTTCTTCGCTCATACGATCAACTTTCTCAACATGCTTCACACTCTTCGTCATTGATTTTGGTTTTATCCAACCCTTCGATGGCAGATTATTTGGCTTTAGCTTCAAGGATTTTCTTTTCTAATTCTTTGATGTCATATTCCCAAAGAGAGATTAATTTGGCATATACATCATAGTCTGCTTGTGCTACCTTTTGGGAAACCTCCAATTTATCAGCCTCTTGGGAACATTTGAAAGCATTATCATACCCAGTAGCCTGAGCCTGTTGCTTTTCATGGATCTTTAATTCAACATCCCGCTCTCTGTTATACTTAACGCTAATTTGGTCAATTAAAGTCTGAATAGCATTCAGAGCTTCACCTTCGTCAGTGGGGCAAGCAGTGATGTTTATTCGAGTTATCAATATTTTCATTCGATAGCAGGCTGTAAAATCAGTCTTCAAAACATCAAACAAGTCAACTTCAAATATGGTTGTGTTCACCTGCTGAAGGAGTTCATCATAAGAAGCTTCAGTTTCACTTGTATTAGAGTGAGTCGGAGCATCAGAATGACCCTTTTCAGAAGAAGATCATCTCTTCGCCATCACCATCTTGACGTATTCGAGAGGATTAGTTTTCTTCAAAGTTTCTTTTTCTTCCTCAATGAGTGGAATTTAAACTTGACTTTGAGTTTGTTGAGTTTGGGGGTGAACGAAGTCTTGCGTTTCAACTTCAGCAGGGGTTTGTTCATTGGTGTTCTTTGTTTCTTTCTCCTGCTCCACTTCGTCTCCACCATCATCTACAAAATAATTATCAATGGTCTCTGTGAAGCGGTCTTCGTCCTCAGGAGAGTCTTCAGTAAACTTTGCTCTTTTTGGAGAAGAGACACTAAGGTTGTCTTCGTTTGGCCATTTATCTTCACTTGTCCTCTTGCCTGTCTTTTGAATCTTCTTCAAGGGATCTTCATTGGGATAAGAAGTTTCTTGTTCTCCTTGAGCATCACCAGCGTCAGGTTGGTTGGAAGCATTCAAAGAGACTTTATTTAGAACTGCACCACTAGATATGGGCTAAGGAGAAGCAGTGCCAATGTTGATAGATACTTCACAACTAGCATAAGAATCTAAAGGAGTAGTTTGTTTATTCTGCAAGTAGGCAAACATTAGTCTAAGTGAAAAGATATTTGAAGAGACGAGAAAAACATATAAACTATAATTATACCTTTGGGTCATCATTCGAGACATTTCTTCCAATATGCTCCAGGATTAAATTGCCAGAGGGTTGAGGTTGAGTTTCCTTCTAAGGTGGAGGCAAAATTTTTATTTCAATATCCAGTTGGGTTATTAGTTTGTAGCCATCACCATATTTCTTGGTCTTCTTCTTTTTCTTCTTGGATTTGAAAGGATAAAGAGGAACATCCTCATTATCACCTTGGTCATCTTCGACAACCACTAAGTTGTCATCAGTGGTTTTCCTTTTTTTGGGAGACTTTGGAGGTAGGCCACTAGCTTGAAAGATGTTATGGTTAGAAAACATAAGAAAAGAATTTTTAATTTTTTTTTGAAGTGGTACCTTTTTCGATTCCTTTTTGTATGGGGAGTTGTCTTGTATGGAAGAGGGATCTTTGGTAGAAGTAGTTGCTTGTTTGGAGATAATAGTCAAACTTGCCTTCGTTGCAGTCTTTTCATTCTCAGCTACCTTTATTTCAACAACTAAAAAGATATGTATATGTTGAGGTTAGCTGACATATTTAATTCGAAGTAATTTGAAAGGATAATCGAAGGGGTTAAGGTATCCTTTGGTTCCACACCTTCACATGTTTGAGATGTAATAGAGACAACTGACAAATCATAGCGAAGGAAACATTTGAAATTGTCCAGAGTATACTTAGTCGAAGTTACCCTTTGAGCAGGTTTTTGAGAATCATTTTTAATTTGTTAAAAATGTTTCCACAAGTAAACCAGTTTGGATAAGGTGGGAAAAAGGCTAAAGCATGGTCAGAAGTGGGTAACTTTGGAATTTTTGGTGGTTGTAATTGAAAAGCCAATTTATACCTATGTTCAGGTTTTACAGAACATGGAATTTCCAGGCTCGGAAGTTTCTTGGAAAATTTCTCTTCCAAGGTTTTTGCTGCATAAGTAACGGTTCGACTAAGATTAGTTGGATCATAGACAATTTCAAAGTATTTCTGAAAACGCCTGAATTTCCTTGATGTGTGTTAGCTTACCTTTCTATATATTTTCCTGCACGAGTGAAAAAGCTTTTGTTAGATGTTTGCTCATTTGAGTAGTACTGAACATGTTGTTCGAATAAAAATTAGTCCACCAAGAATGAAAGCCTTTCGTCATATAGAAGGTTGGTTGCAATGGGATGAGTTGGAATTCAACGAAGTTGGCATGGTAGCTTCAATACTTTGCAATGTCCTAAAAGGTGTAGTCTACTCCTATAACACAAATTTCTTATTTTCTATTGAAGAGAGGTTCATAAAGGAGTTGACATAACCCAAACTGACGAGATACAAAGTTGGGTTGATAGGCTAGCAAGCAGGCATGGATTTTCACTGGCACAATCCTAAAGACTAGAAGTCTAGGGAAAATAAATGCATTCCATATATCTTCTATTTCTAGGTTTGCATCCTTTAAAGCATCTTAAATGGACAAGGTAAACCAAGTAGGGCCATGAATTCGATTGGCAAAAGGAGCCATGGAAGGAAGAAATTTATGACGCTTCGAGAACATCATCATGTAGTTGGTAAAGCAAGTCTGAAGAATTTATGCTTCATCATTTGGAGTCAACTATAGAAGTCTAGTTCCTTTAATGGTTCGATTAAGGATATCAAGGTCTTATTCATTCACTATTTTGAAGGTACGAAGTGAGGGTTCAAAGGTTGCATTCAACCACAACTGAAGAAGCCAGTATGGGCCAACAAGAAGCAAATTGGTATCAGCCTTATATCCCTTTAAATTGGAAGTGGCAGACCCCAAACTTTCATAAAGTCCAGCTAGCAGTATTTCACTTAAGCACACCTTTCGACCATAGTGCAGTTGATTTGATAAGGTTAGAAATCTTCTAGCTACTTATATGGATTTACAACAGAAAATATATCTGGACAACCATAGAGCCTGAAAAGCTATGTGTTCAACGTCAGACACTTCATCTCCTTCAGCGTGATAGAGGTTTATGTAAGCAGTGAAGCTAGCATTCTTGACCTTAAAATTAATGGTATTATCTTATTCAAATTAAGGATCGAACGCTTCTCTAGTAAGAGGAAGTCCAGTGATTGCAACAACATAAAAAGGGGGAGAATTATCATTCCACAAGGAAGGTAAAAGGTATTATAAGTACTATCCTAGAAATATAGGGATGCTAATAACAAAGTTTGGCAATAGCTAAAACTTAACTTCGACATTAGAATTAAATCGAAGATACCTAAATCTTGCCAATGTTGAAATTTCTTCTTTTCGATCTTAATAAGCCAAGATAAATAAGACTTATCTAATGAGGGGCATGATCGAAAGGGTTTAAAGTTTTCAGTTATATAGTCTATATAGAAAACTTCTCTTTTAGCCTCCGGGACTGCAGAAGTTTCTTCAGAGACATTCTCCTTAGAAGTTCTTGTGGGCTTCATAGCAGAATCTTCTTCATTTTTTAGGAGGCGTAGTTTTGTTAGCTATGGGTTTAGTTTTGTGATAAACAGGGAAAAATTCTATAAACTTCTCTAAATTCCCAGCAGGAATCAAAGGACCCATAAAACCTAGAGTTTGACTAGAAAGGGAAGAAGGGATAAGTACCTGGGAAGCATAAATGGCTTTTTGTTCCGGAGTGAATTTTGGAGTTAATATAAACTTTTGATTTCCAAAAGTCATAAGATGGGTAGTGAGTTCGGTTTGAGAAGCATGATCTTTTGAAGTTCTAGTCTCATTCTTGTTCTTGGATGGTTGTTGTTTCTTGAGTGGTGACATTGTTGAAAAGGGAACGTGTGATTGGAGTTTTGAGGAAGAAGATAATGAGTTTTCTCTGAAATTTGTTGAAGAATTTGAAAGTTGCAGAAAGTAAAGTCTGAAGATTGAGAAGATGAAGTATTTATAGAGAGTGGTAGTAGTTGAAAATTTTATACCTCAAGGAGTGAGTGGGACACATGTTTCCTTTCTACAAGATGAAAAGGAGGTTACTCAATACTTTAAAAATAGATTTTTAGGTGGTAATGATGGAACTGCTACACGCACGTCTAAATAGACGTTTTGAAAAAGTGATTATTGCTTATGACGTCATAACAATAAATGATCATCATGAGATTTGGGATTGTCGAAATTCAAAGTATGATTCAAAATGAATATTTATCTGTGTAACGAAATACACATTTTCTAGGGGAAATTTGGTGGCTGTTAATTTTGACATCAGCTAGATCAAAGAATAATGAATTTATTTTGTTGTTTTGGGCCTTATTCAAGTAAACTCAAGCAAAAGCCCAAATTATTTACTTCGATTCGAGAGATAGATAATTCGAAATATTCAAGCTATTCGTTGGAAGAGTTAGCAATTAATGGTATGGTTATTTACTGGAAAATCTAGTAAGTATGATTTTTGCGGTAAATGCAATCTCCAAATATGTTTTCTTTTTCTTCATCAACAAAGTTTTTAAGACACGTTTACAAAAATCTTCACCTTGACTTTAAACCGTATTGATACTGATTTAAAAATCAACTATATTATTGCTCTCTACCATGTTGAAACTCTAATCAATAACTTTGATCAAATTCAAGCAACCCTTGAATCTTGATCTCGCCACTTCCATCCACTTGTTTCCACATATCTTTTTCTGCCTAGGTAATTTAACAAGCCTACAAGTATGATTTTTCAACTACCCATGACTCCACATTGTAATACGGTGGGAGAAATGACTTATTTGTTTTTCATTTTATCGCAAATGTTGCGATTAGCAAGATTCGCCACTGACAATTCTTTTATCCAATAAGGAAAGGTGAAAAGAACGGGAAAAACCTTTGATAGATTTTGAGTTCAGGGGGTAAGTTATGAAAAGGGAAGGTGTTAGCATCCTTTCATCCGTAGTTATCTACGAGCTCTTAATTTCTTAGCTCACTTTTGAAAACTTGCTTTGTGTGTGTGTATTATTTGTTTGAAAATATTTTGATTTGACTTCGTAAAATTATTCTTGTATTAGTCCTCAAGAATGCGTACAAAGTGTTTTGAAATATTGTTGCGAGCAAGCAATTAAGAGTTTACCCACTCAAATTTCATTCTTTATTCTTTTCCTTCTCCATTATAGATAGTTTTATCCATACAATTAGTTTCTAGGTATCTCCATCCACTGGATGTGAAGGGACAGGTGTAGGGTCATCGTATGGTCATTGAAGGCAACATTGTAAGGATACCTTAGCAACTTCGTAGGGACTATCATCATTTATTTGTAGGCAACATCGAGGGACAAGATCATGTATTCGTATACAACTCAGAGGGTCATTGAGGAACTATAATCTTTATATCGAAGGGACTATGATGATATTATTCGTAAGCATTTTTGCTAAGATACCCCTACGTTTGAGGGACATGACCATTATCCGAAGGCAACAAGAGAGGATATCCTATAGGTGCAAGTGTGAAAAGAGTGTGTTGATTCAGTTCAATTATTTATCTTGAATTAGGGTTATCTAATATTGATTTTAGTCTTACCATACAATCCTATTAACATACATCTAACAGTTAATATATACAGAAAATAAAGTGTGAGAATTTAAACCTAAGACTATTACATGGCTTTGGGGCAGTTACATAATAATAAAATGCGAGAAAATAAAATCCTAAGCTATTACATCTTGTAAGCTGTTACATAATTGAAAAACTACGAGAAAGTAAACTACGACTATTACAAAAATAACCGTGCGACCTATACATCATTTCTAGAATTTAAAAGGGTAACAAAAATAGAAAAATAAAAATGAGAAAATAAATAAACAAATATCAAAATTCCCTAATATTCTAAGTATTTAAAACTATTTTTTTGTGATTTTTTGTGATTTATTAAAATAGGAAAAGAAATAAAACTAATTATTTACAATTTAATTATGAAAATAATTTTAAACTTAATTAAAATAAAAATATTTTTGTGTCAAAAATTAAAATAATATTTAATTAACCTAAGACTAAAAATAAAATATTTTTTATGAATTTTTAAGGTAAGAAAAAGAATTTTTAAAAAGAATTTAAAAATAAAAAGAAAATTAGAAAGAAATAGAAAATAAGAAGAAAACAAATAATTAAAAAGTAGGAATGGTCCTACTGAGGGTTGAACTCATGATCCTGGGGTTGTTGGCTCAAAAGTTTGCCACTAGGCCAAGTACCTATGGTGTTATTAGGTTGCTTCTAAAAATATATATGTGAAATCCTACATAAATCAGAAAATAGGAAAAATTTGCAAAAAGACAAGGATCGAACTCACGCCCTGGTGTGTGAAAGCCTTAAATGCACGCGTTTAACCACTGGGGTGGTGATACATCTGTGTATTAAACCAATTTCATTAATATATATATATATATATATATATGTGTGTGTGTGTGTGAAATTAAATCATTGAAATCATAAATAAATCAAAAACGCACGCGTGGGACCCAGAGAGTTTGAATGGACCAATGATACACAACTACACTTGCACCGGCGAGTCAACCAGAGTCAGAGATGCCGAAGTCAAACTCTGGTCTTCTTCTCCGATTGCTCTTAAAATCAAACCTGCAAAATAGAAAGAGTTAGCAATTAAAAAGGACTCTGCCCCCCTAAATCGGCCCTTGCGAGTTCGATGGTGGTGTCCGTTTGCCCTGATAGTGCCTGTAACTAGGGATACGACGAAGTATAAGCTTCGTGCCCTAATAGTGGTGAAACTTGATTCCTGCGTTAAACCTCAAAAGCAATGATTCTAAACAACTCCATACATCAATACAAACACATATATATGCTTAGAATCAATTAATATGCCATGAAACGAAAAAAAATTAAATTCAAAAAGTTTGGCAAATCGGTGAACTTGGGAGGAGGTGTTCTGGGCACGATCTGGCTTAGCAAATGATTGGGATTGAGTCCTGGGAACCTCAGGATGATGATAGAGTGCTTGGCTTGGATTGAAACTGGCTAGAGAATAGGGTTTGCGTTTGCCCTAAACTTTGATTTTTTTAATAAATTTCTCTAGGGTTCTTGAGAGCAGCAATCTGGGTCTTTGGCTTCTAATCTTGTTGTGTATATATAGAGGAACAAATTAGGTCAAGAATTGTGAAGGGAATATATTGCATTGATGAGAAAATATTTGATTGGCAATCTTTGAAAAATAACTTCCAATCTTGCCAATCTCATGCCAATCAATCTTGTGCGTTTTTGTCAGCTTGCTAAGTGTTGTTTGGACCTCAAACAATGTAGATTTAAGGCCTTACACGCATTATGCATTAATCTTGCATTTTATTTAATTAAATTTGAATTTAAATGAATAAAATAAAATAAAAAATAAATAAATACTAAGAATGCATGAATAGGTTTAGAGGTCCTAATTATGATCATGGGCATGTTTGAAATTCAAAACTTAGGCCCATTAGTCCAAAATTCAAGTTTTGCTCAATATTTATTTCATGCACTTTCTCAAAATTGTCAAACATGTACCAATCATATCTTACTCAATTCTAAACATTGGAGGATGATATTGGACTTTTTAGAAAGCTTAAGATGTCCTCTAAAACCTCTCTTTGGTTTTATCTCATTTGAAGTCTCCATGTGCATGTACACTTCTTTGAGAAAAGATGACTTTTTGTTGACTTTTGAAAGGACCTATAATGTCTTGTCCCATATCTCCCAAATGAAGCATTTTTTGGGAAAAACCTATCAGATGCAAAGTTGTAGAGAATTGAATTTCCTTCAAAATGAGCTATTGTGGAGGAATTTCTGATGAAGTATGTGAAAGTTATGCTTGGTCAAAGTTTAGTTGACTTCTCCTAAGAAAACCCTAATTTAGTAACTTTTGATTTTTGATGAATCTTGAGTCTTCTTGATGAATCATGATCAACCCTTGATCAAATGGTGAATGTAACTTCAAAATCTTGATGTTGACCGAAAATGATGAAGTTTGACTGTATATTGAGCATAGTTGACTTTTCCAAAACAATTAATTTTCAACCATCTGAGAAATTGATTGAGCAAACTTGTGATGCAAGGCTTGATTCTTTACATGTTGGTAATTTGATACATATGAGGAACTATGAATTCCACTTGAGGCTATGGAAGTCACATTTACCTTGAGAAAAGAAAAACCCTAATTATAGGTCAATTGCTTAGGAAAGAGTTTGCCTGATCAATATTTGAGTAGTTCTTTGAGCAATTGAGAAACCTATTAGCATGAGGATGTATAATGAACCTCAAAAATGGAAGGGAAAATTTTGGGGTACAACACACATGTTTTCAAATGCCTCCCTGAAGGTCTTTCTTCTTTTATTATAGAGTCCTTCAACCACATTAAAAATATAATATCCAATGTTAGCATAACCGTCCCTTTGACTTGCTACCGTAAACCTCCTTACCTTACCATGACTCAAATGATAATCAGATATCTCTATAACCGTCCTCTCACTACTGCTAGCATCCACAGTAGGAAACTCCACCTTAAACTGAGTTTTCTTCGTTATAGTTTCTACCGGTTTTCCACCTTGGTTTTTACTATTCTTCTTCTGAATAAATTCTTTACCAACCAAGTAAGTTGTTTTAACCTCAACTCTTCCCCAAAAATTCAATAACAACTCAACAGTAATATGCATTTTTATCTCTTGATTTTTGAAAAATTCATTATTCTCCTCAGAAACTTTCTTAAGGTATTCATAACAGCTTAAAATCAAATCCCATAGTTCTTCCTTGTCATGAATGCCTCCACTAGTTAATGATGAATGAACAACATTTGAACCTTCTAAAATATATAGACCATATATTTTAGACCTTTAACAATAATCAATTCAACACGCGAAAT
This sequence comes from Vicia sativa, assembly GCA_021764765.1. Lineage (NCBI taxonomy): Eukaryota > Viridiplantae > Streptophyta > Magnoliopsida > Fabales > Fabaceae > Vicia > Vicia sativa. Next base: position 115,915,609 of record CM038796.1, on the reverse strand, counting down.
TTTCAAAACTCCATGTTTAACTCTAGTACAATAGCCTAGATCATCAAACATACTTATAGATAAAAAAATTCGCTTGAGTTCTGGAACATACCTCACATTGTGAAAAAGAATTTCATGATCATCAAACATTTTAAGCATGACCGTACCAATACCATGAACTTTGCAAGTCTTATTATCACCAAGACGAACAACTTCACCTTGAACCATCTTCAAATTTTCAAAGTATTCTATTCTTTGACACATTTGATAAGAGCAACCTGAGTCAAGGATCCAACTATCTTTAGTTTCCAAACTTAATACTAGTAGTACATCGACATCCTCAAAACTTTCCTCACCCAAGGCAACTGCATCTTGAACAAAATCTCCATCGACCTTTCTCTCAGGACAATCCCTTTTAAAGTAACCGATTTTATGACAATTAAAACATTTTACCTTTGACTTGTCATGCCTATTTGATTTGGACATCCCTTTACGCTCATGTCCTCCTCTTGACACACTTAAGCGTTCACCACTATCTTCAATCTTGAAATCTTTCAACTTTGAAAATTCTTTGGATTTCACTACTGTATGGACTTTATCCAAAGTAATAGTACCTTCCTTACCATAAAGAATGACATCCTTAAAGTGCTCAAAGAATATGGGTAATGAACTCAACAAGAGTAAAGCTTTGTCCTCATCGTCAATCTTCACTTTCATATTCTCAATATCATCAATAATCTTGTGAAAAATTATGTAACTACTCAACTATGGATTTATGCTCCACCATTCAGAATGAATAGAGTTGTTGTTTCAAACACAACCTATGAGCCAAAGACTTAGTCATATACAATGATTTAATTTTTGCCCACATTACAACCGTAGTTTGCTCACTAGAGACATCTCTTAGAATTTTATCCTTGAGGCACAAGATAATGACACTTCTGGCCTTATCCACCATCTCGGTCTTCTGTAACTGTGTAAGACCTGCAGGCATCAATGTTTCACTCTTCAAAGCATCAATACACTTATCTTGAATTAACATTTCTTGCATCTTAATTTTCCATAACCCGAATTCGTTGTTACTAGAAAATTTCTCGATCTCCCATATGCCCATGGTGCTCAATACATCTTTGCTCCATGCTCACTGCACCACTTGTTGTGAATCTTGTTGTAAATTACGAAAAAATTCAATATCAATTTGTGAAGCAAATAATAATAGCAACCAAAATAAATGGTCTTTAACAATAGTAATTCGTACACAGAAAATATAACAAAATAAAGCGAGAAAAATACAAAGGTTTGTTTACCCAGTTCGATCAAACGGTCAACTCTGGGGGAAGAGCAACTCCCTAATTCCCAAAAACAACCCTGAAGGTGCCCAAGAATTATCCTATTTTCTACCCAAGTGTTTCTCAACTTCTTCAACCTTCAATATATGAATAACTCAAACACAAGGTAACAAGTTTTTCCTAATTCCCAATAACCTTAGATAACCACAAAGGTTTCCAAAACCTTTGTCTTTATAAGGTTTCCCTTGAGAATAGCTAAAACTCTATACTATGCCTTTAAACCATTGTTCTCCCTTATTGATGTGAGCTCTAAGATTGTCACACCTACAAATATATAAGAGATACATATTAGTAATAGCAAATATGCAACAAACAAAGCACAAAATCACAATCCAATTATACATGAACCGAACCGAAAAAACCTGAAAACTCGAAATCACTATTCACCGTACGGATAACATTATTCACCGTACGGACATCACTATTCATTCGTATTGACAATAATATTCACCGGCCGATTGTTTTTCATTTTTTTTTTCCGACTTTTCCTCTAACTTTTTAAAATTTCTGATTTTTGCGGTAAATTTTCATCTCCAAATTTATTTTTCTTTATCAAGAATTTAAAGACACATTTATAAAAAAAAAACTTTAAAAACCAATTTGTAATAAAAATGAACTAACTTAAATAACCTCCCATATAAATTTACTCTTTTAAACATTTCATTAAAATAATATATTTTTTAACATAATATTTAAAGATACGTTAGTTGAAAATTTATTTTTCGAACAATTTTTGGGCACCTTTTTTCCATCTTTTTATCAGACAAAAACAATAGAGAGAGAAAGAAGAAGAAAAAAAATAAAAATACAATAAAAATATAAGAAAGAGAGTTGTCACAGAAAATGTCTAATGTAAATGTTTAAATAACATTGGTTTAACATTTATACTATATAGTATGACATGTAAAGTGGTCAAGTTGACCCTTTAATACACGTGTTGATCCGACATGAGATTATGGGAATCACATTGTCGTTACTCTTTGCCGTCACGCCATGGTGTTGGTTTCTGTAAATATACATGTTCTTCCCAATTTCTAATTTCCAACAATGATTTTTATGTTAATCACACGTAAAATGTTTTTAAATATATGTACTATAGATATTTTAATATCACCCGTTATAAAAATTCCCTTAAAAAATGTTGTTCACAAATTTAAAGTGAAATAATTCAATTGGTTTGCTTGTTAGAGATGACATTATCTTAGTTCAAATCTTATCAAGATTTAGGATAAATATACTTTCCCAAATTATTAGTGTTAGAACTCACAAATTGTGGTTTACGTTCAGCCAAGTTGTTGAGGCAATTCAAAGATTAAATAAAACAAAAAGAAAAAAACTGAAAGAAACAGTGTTATAGCTGGCAACTACTTACCTGTTAACTTTATACGTTAGGAAGGAATATTATAGTGCTTTCATCACCGTTGCTTTCAATTGTGAATTGGTAAATTTCAACATTAACTATGAACATATATATATATATATATATATATATATATATATATATATATATATATATATATATATATATATATATATATATATATATATATATATATATATATATATATATTCTAAAGTATTGATTCATTATTGGTTTTGACTAATGTGAAAATAGATTGAGCAAAGCTAAACTTTATTAAACAGTGTCCTCAAAAATTCAAGATCAAAATAATTTTAGATGAAGATATGTAATATAATTAAAAACTTATTTTATATGAAGATATTTAATAATTGGTCACTTTCAAAAAGAAATTGATGTTTGTTAATCTAACTAAAAACTTATTTTATATGAAGATATTTAAATTAGTAATTTAATTTATTTTTAAATAAACAGACAAACGAGTTAAAGACCAATAAAATTAAAGTGTGTTTAGATTGATGTATTTGATCATTACAAAAAAAATTATAAAATAATTAATTCGAAAATTTATATGAAAACAATTTATGTCATTATTTCTAAACTATTTTCATAAGTTTATCAAAACAGTCAAATTTTATCTGATATTTGATATTTAATTTTTTAGTTAAAAATAATACATTAATAATATATAAAAAAAATGTAGAATAATAAATTTAAATTATTAGAAAAGTAAATAAATTTATAAATTAATTCAAATAGAAAAATATAATATAATAACAATAGTAATTAAAATATCATCTGTATATATTTAAAATACATATTTTTATGGCACATAATATAACTCTTATAGTAAAATAAATTTAAAAAATATATATCTTATTATACCATCTAAGAAAATTCTTAATATTTTTTAAACTTATAGTATAAAATAGGTTGTAAGTCATTGTCAATCATTCTGATTGGTTTTTATGGAACATATGGCCTATCTAGATAGACCTAAAAAATCTTAATCTTTTTTATCCAAAAATATATTTAATCTAACTTATAGCTATAATTCAAACCAAAGTTACCCATTCCCATAAGTCATTTTCAGTGAGTATGACTTATTTCCACTTAGGTTGATTTGGACTATCTAACTTTCACATTTGTCAAACATGTGATGTGCTTGGAGTGATCCATCTTGTATACTATTATTATTCAGTGTACTAACCTTAAAGCAATATTATGTACGTGGGTTCTATCACAAGTTAATTGGAGCAGGTGAATTTTGGGAATTTGTCAGGTAAGTATGAGACATTCCCATGCCTTATGTAGTGTGCTATTCCTCATTTTCTCACTGGCTGCCCATGGTTTCTACACTTCTATTAGGTCAGATTAATTAAAATAGTCTTTTTCCTTTTGTTTTTTAGGTTGAAAAGTGCACTAGTGGTCAATTTCCAACGAAAATCAATTTCATATATGCTTCCTTTTTGTACAACTCTTTTTCATATAAGACTTCCAAGTTCCAATACACATGACCTTCATTTGTAGATTTAGAAAAGATATGATTTAGACACAAATGTTGCCATATTAATGGTTCATAGTTGGTTTGTGATATGCAACTAGATCGACATGACCTAAATTATAGCTTTTATGATAAAAAAATTTGAGAAATATTATTCGTTATTTTAAAAGATAAATATTATAATTAGGTGTCAAATTTAAGTATGGATGATCAACTATAAATATAAATATGTAGAATATTAAATTTATGAGAAAGACGATTCATATAAATAATATCTTACAGTTTGCGTGAAGATATGATGTATGTCTCTTGTATCCCTAAAATATTAATATTGTTATTATTTCTGATTTTCTCGTATTCTTGAACATTAGGGACTATAACCTTACATTACACTAAAATTTATTCAAGTGATTAAAACTACCTTAAAGTTTTTCTTTCTTCTATAAGAATGTATCTTAAAGATATAAAACTATTGTCTTCTTCCACAAACTCATTGCTGCTTAACAATTTAAACTTTATCAATTGAGTAAGAAAATATTTTGTAAACTTGTATGTAGGTAAAAATGAATATAAAATGTTGGTTAGTAAGTGTTATAAGAATGTAAAACTTATTCATTAAATGAGAAATGATGAGCACGCTTGCCTAAGTAGCAAGGTATGTGATCATAGTTAGCTATGGTGGGACTTCTATACAATAGCATAGTCTCCAACAAACTCCTAACCACAATAATAAATTTCAATCACCTAACTAAAAATTAACTAGTTAGGTTGTTCGAGTAACAAGTTAGTATAACTAACTTCTTACTAATATGGAAAAGCTATGTGTGGTGTGATATTTCCTAGAAGTTGAGGATAGATATTATTATTCCTAACTTGGATAAAAGAAGATGAAATTATTGAGGTAAGAGTGTCTTGGTGAAGAAGATATTTAGTTAATCTTTAGAGGAAACAAGGAGCAATTTGAGAACACCGGCCTGCAATTTTTCCCGAACAATGTCACAATTAATTTCAAGGTGCTTCGTTCTCTCATGAAACACATGATTGGTTGCAATGCATATAGTAGTAAGTTTGTTACAATAAAGAACACGAGGTTCGTGATACTTGACTTAGAGTTCATTGAGTAGATAAAAAAGTCATTGTAATTCACAAGTGATAGATGCATGTGCTCGAAACTCACCTTTGGGACAATTAATTTCTTCTTAGTGCACCATAAAATTAAAGACTGGCTAATGAAGAAACATTTTCTTGTAATAGATATTTGTGTTTATGTTCATCTTGCTCGGTCAATGTCTAAAAAAATTATGATTTATGGATGTGAGTCTATTAAAAAGAATATACCTTGAGCAAGAAATCCTTTAAGGTACATTAGTATTCTAGTGGCAAATTTGTAATGATTGATTCTGAGATTGGTGAGGAATTGGGTTAGTTGATGTGTTATGAAGGTGATGTGAGGTCTTGTGGTTGTGAGGTAGATAAGTCTTTGAACAAAGTGTCGATATGCGGGTGTTAGCTTGAGATTTTTGACTCAGTATGTTCGACAAGAGTATGGATGTGAGATAAAACATAGGCTAAGTACAAGTAGCTAAATCATGTTTTCGACGACAAAATTACAAAGATTCAACAGGAAGTAAATTAATTCTCGATAGAGGCAGTTGAAAGACATAGAGTTATTTCTTGACAACAGTAATGATTTTGCAGCGGTTCAAGAACTGAAGACATGTGGCAGCAAAACAAAAGACAACGGCTCACTTAATAGTGTACATGTCGAGTGTTGGAGAGTTGATTGTTATCAACGGTTATTGATGTACATAGTATATAAGGAGATTTCCTTTCTACGAGGGTTCATATTCTCATTCTACTCTCCTTAGAGTTCCAACATCTAAGTCATAGAGATTTCAAAATTTGTGAAAAATGTATGAACTTGTGTCTCACTTTTGATTTAAGTATTTTCATTTGATTACTTTACTAGCTTTCGATTTTTTTTAACCATGTAATTTTTGAAGCACTAAATTATACAAATAGAAATTTGTAATTATTCAATTATATTATATAAATTGAGATTTCAAGAAACAAAGGACTAATAACTATAGTTTTTGTAAGTCGGCCTAGGATAGTTGTATAATGGATGATTAATTTAGGCATATTGAATCATCCTATTCGGAGACAAGAAATTAACATTCTTAAAACTTTCAATAATGTTCATTCACATAAGTAGAGCGGTTAAAATTGGCCAAAGTCAATGGGTCGGTCCGTTTTGCCCAAAAAAGTTAGGTGGATCTTATTTTTCGAGTCCATTTACTTCCGGGTCTTTTTAATCTGGCCCAAAAAAACCCTAAAAATATGGACCATGGATAGCCCACCAACCCGAAAAAAATTAAATTTTTTAATATAATTAGAATTAATCCTTTCCTAATTATAATTGTTATAAAATTGTATAATAGTTTGTTGTCATAATTGTTATAACATTATAATTGTCATGAATATTTATAACTTAAAACTTGTTGGAACAAGTTATTTAATTTAGTGTGCTAAATTGGATAATTTGTGATGTATTTTGGATTGTTTGAATTAAGTTAATGTGTTGTTTTACATTTTAATTGTTAACTTATATGGATTATTTAAATATTCTACTTTTGGATATGAAATTTAATATATATATATATATATATATATATATATATATATATATATATATAATTGCATGCAATTGTATGGTTACTTATAAAAATAAGAAGAAAACTTTAATTTCTTTAGAAATGGGTCCGTTTATAGTCGGGTAGCCCGCAACCTAGACAGGAATGAGTCTGAGTAGTAAATATAGGGTCCATTTAAATATGTGCTTTTTGGGCTTGATCCTAAAAATCCCAAGATCCGCATGGGCCAATCCGTTCAGGGCTGGGTAACCCATTTTAACAGTTCTATACATAAGGCATTGGAGAATTGTGTTAGAGAAAAAGAGCTTTGAGTTAAGTCATTAGTCTTAGCATATTTTTCTAATTTATCATAATTATAATTGAACGATTATAGTAATTAAGAAGATTTGAAAATTTCTAACCTTGTTCATCTCTGATTTTCTTTATCAATTTATTTAATTTTTTGCAATTATTTTCCAATGGAACACCACCCCTCCAATTTTCTAAGTATAATTGTGTTGTTATTAACTAATAACAATTCTTATGTTTACAAATTTATTTTATTAATTGACAATAATTTTGGTACGCCTAACTTCTCACATTAAAATTAAAATTTAACAAACTAAGGGAAAAGACAAATACACCTTCTCATTGAGATTCTCGTGCAAAAATGTGTGGTTAACATCCCCATGTCCAAGTAACCAACCGTTGAAAGCAACTAAAGCAATGATACTCGACCTGAATAGTAACGAGTTTGACAATTAGGTTAAATGTATTAAAGTAATCTCGAACATTTCAATTGAGTGAAATCCTAATCAAAAGGTTTGGCCTCGTGCCTTTCAATGCTTCCATCAGCACTAGGGTGTTAAGATACACGTGTGAGTGAAACAATTGGCCAAAAAATCATCGTATAGGATATATCAATGAAGTCATCATTGAACGTTTTTTATCCCGCCGAAAGGGAAAGGTAAACATCGAGTAAACCTGATAGGGAGAAATCACGGTCTTACGACCGAGAGATTGGGTAAGGAAGTCTGTTACGCGAGGGGAAGGTATTAGTACCTCACACGCCTGTAGTACTCCACAGTATCCACTTTTACTTTCTATCTAATGGGTGTAAAGGTCTAACTATATTTGTATATGAGGTATAATGCATGCAGGAAGAAATGAAGAATGAAGAAATAGAGAAAAGAATAAAAGAAAGAAAACAAGGGGAAAAGAAGAAAATATTTACAAAGGTTGCTCGATCAAGCCCCGCGATAAGATGCCTAGGTATTCCCTCGTGCAATGGTAAAGTCAGAGCATCGTAGTTCGGCTCACATATTTTGGTTGGTTTGTGCTTTTTAGTTTAGAAGACGATACATCAAACAACGATGACGAAACATCCTCCATGATGATGAAACATCAGCAACAGACGGGATGACGAAACATCAACAACAGACAGGATGACAAAACATCTGCAACAGACAAGATGATGAAACATCAGCAATAGACGGGATGTCGAAACATCAACAACGGATGGGATGAAGAAACATCCTAAGACGGGATAACGAAACACCAGCAACAGACGGGATGACGAAACATCCTAAGACTAAGAATATTAGTTTGTATCTTTTATTTTGGAAAAAAGAGTTTCATATTATTAGAGCATCTTAATGCACTTGACAAAACAAGAATTTAGTCTTAAGGATGCAAAAAGGGAAAGGTAAAAAATCTATGGGAGACTAAACCTATTTCTACTCCTAATAATTATCATACAAAGTTATTCCTATGTTATGGATATAAACAAGGGAGACTACTTAGTATCTACCTAATGTTGGAATACATGGGTACTTAACATAATCTCTAAACTCGATAACTAACCTAATCGAGTGATCCTAAGGGAACATGGAAATCTCGTAAAAGAGAGAAAAAGCAAGTAATCACACTTAGACAAGAGAGAACAAGTACAAATGGCAAAACATTAAGTAATGAATGATAATACATGTATGGATGATGAAACATCATATAAAAAAGATAAAGCATGTGGGGGTGACGATACATCAGGCATGGATGACAAAACATCAAGATAACAGACATGGATGGCAAGACATCATATAAAGAATAATAGAATACGTATGTGAATGATGCAGGAATGAGGTATAAAGAGGGCGACGATGATACCTAACGGAGATGGTCTGTTGCCTCTTCAACGCGCACGAGATAAGAAGACTCTATAGAAGGTGTCCTTGAACTCCCTTGACCTTACTTTCATCATCCCGTAATCAAGCATCCCTAAGTTGCATCAACAATCAATCGCAAAGTCATGACAAAAGTATCAACAAAATGATTAGTATCATGAAAGGAATACTTGGAATACTTAGTGTATAAGTGAAGAGAAATAATCGGGTTATGATTAACCAAGGGCGACACTTGGTCAATCTCGTGAGAGTAAGTGCTCTTACCCCCAACCATGAGACTCTTTTGCATGGAACACTTGGTATATGGACCGAGGTAATTATTTTGGGTTATGATTAACCAAGGTCGAAACTTGATTAACCTTGTGAGAATGGTCATGCCCAAACTCAGCTAAGAAACCCTTTAAAGGAATTTGGTATAAGAACTAGTAGGCGATAAGAGTCAAGAGATGGAAATCAAACAAGCCCATACAAGGTGTCCATATGTATGATCCTAATAAGTGGGACTAGCGTGGCACTAGTATTCTAAACGACCAATTGGAACAATTGATCGTATAGTTGTCACTGTAGAAAAGCCCAGGACCAAACTATGAATGTGTGCGAGTGTGCACTATGTATGTATAACCTGTTCATTGATGAAGAGCCCAAGAGGAGGCTATGTGTTCTAATTGAATGACAATCGCGTAAGTAAGCAGTAATTTAAACACACAAGGAAATAAAATCCTAAACTATTACAAACCATACGGAAATGGGGGTAAGCGTTTATGAATGGGGATGTATCGAATCAAAAGTACGAATAGAAAGTCTAAATAATACAACCCAATCGAAATAAATCAAATAACTAACTAAAAAAATAAAGAACTTCATCAAGTGGTGCGAGAAATCTCCTTAGGTAAACTTCAAGACGTCGGATAAAGCTTCGCGCATCAGATGAATGTCGGATAGAAATCTCTACATCAGATAATCTCCAATAAACAGACAAGGTGTCTATGTGAAGATAAATCACAAGTGATGTGTAGCGGAAAAATTACATCATCATCCTGAAAGACAATACTTGACAGAGAAGGGCACACGACAGGGCTAACATAATAGTCGTGTCCCACAAATAAAGTGGAACGCACAGCAAAAAATAAATCAAGATTGACTACTTTTCAAAGTACCTTGCACACTCAACAAACAGGTTAGCAATAATAAGGTAGAGTGATAAAACACTAAAGTACATATGATGATACATCAAGAAGATAATGGATGATGGCAACACATCACAAACGATAGCACAATAGCTAATCACAAATAAAAAACACATCACAGAGCATATAAATCTCACAATGAAACTTAAACCAGTAATATGAAGATCAATCTGTTAATTCAAAGTATTAGAGGAGCATATTAAGGGGATGTAACATAGAATTGTTAAAATTATTTAACCTACACATGTTATAGACACAACAAAAACCTCACAATCAAGGTAAGACTCAACATTAAACAAGAGACATGGTACAAACACCAAAACAAACAAACTAGCTAGCCATAGAGATGATGTAGTGAAATGGACTCAAGTGAGTGATCAATCATGCATAGCTTAGTTATGTCAAGTGGAGTGAAGTCAGAAGCAACACCATATATACAAGTCTCATACAAACCATGATCATAACATTAAACATCACTATACATGCATACAAAGTTAGCACACACGCTAGACAAAAACTAGTCTTAAAAGCATACGGGATGCAAATTATGTGAGATTTTAAGCATAGATGAGATGAAGGAAGAATTAGAAGGTAAAATGATACAAAAGTCAGTAGATAACATGTTAACATCTTATTTACATCATGCAAACAAAACCACACAAAAAATTCATGAACAAAACTCTACAAGAGTGCACAAACATGCTACAATTGTGTGTGGTGAAGTGAATACAAGTGTGTGACATACATAATATGCAAAGAGAGTGTCAAGATAAAGTGATTACATTAGCCACATCACATAAAATAATTCACAATCAAATCAAAAAGAAAATATCACAAGGATACTGTAACATCCCGATTTTTAATAGCTAATTATTATTATATATTATATTATGTGATAATTGATTTAATTGGGCGATTTAAATGAATAATTGAATATTTGTGTTATTTAATTAATTGGGTTTTATGAGTAGAATCATAGTTATTTGGTTATTGGTCCTAAGTTTATGAATAGAAGTAATAAGGAGGTGTTAAGTATTAATCCCAATAAGACATTACTAGTTAGTAAAAGTTAGAAGGAAAAATATAATTAGTGTTGTCATTTGGAGAAAAGAGAAAAATAAAGAAAAAGAAGAGAAGAGAAGAGGAGAAGAAGAGAAAAAAAGGTGAAACCCTAGGAAGTCAAATCTTCAAGAGGTAAGGGGGAGAATCTTCATTATTATGCATTTATATGTTGTTGGGTAGTGATTAGTAACATACTATAGGATTGAGTATCTCTAATTCTAGGTTCTTGATTCTCAAATTGAAGTTGTAATTTGGGGATTTTGGTGAATAAAAATAGATTTAATTAAATGAATAGGTTCCCTATAGTGTATACATGTTAGATGATGTTTAAATGATGATTAATAAGCATTAAAACTGTTTTGGAGATGGAATTTCATGGCTGGACAGTGCTGTCACGTAGCATATTTTTCTGCAAAACATGAAGGGGCGTTGAGCGCGCGGGGGGGCGCTAAGCGCGGTTACCTGTATGCAGAAAAATGATAATTCTGTTTTATGCATGAATGGCTTAGGGTATTGCTTGTTTATGATTTATCCTTAATTTACATGATTTCTAATAATTGTATTGATGAGTTTTGAATCATGATTGGATGCGATTTCGTCGATTACATGCTACTTGAATTAGTGTATGTATGTTATGTTTTGGATGGAATATTGTGAATAACATGTGTTGGCTTAAATATTATATGTTATTTGTGATGTGTGATGATAGTATATGCTATGTGCATTGTTTGTTGTTGATGAAACATGATGTTGTGCAATTGGCGGATAATTCACATGAGTTGAATTATGATGATATGCTTGAATAATTGAGGTTGGTGGATAATCTTAATTTGCATATGTTTCTTGATGAATTGCACATGCATCCATTGGCTGACCTTGAAAATTGAGGTGGTGAAATTTGGGTGCACATTTTCCTCGATTCTTGAATGGATAAGTAGCGGTGAAACAGTGAGTTCACAATGGTGGCTTTGGTCTTGTCCGGATCGGAAGCGTGACTTTGGTTCTAAGTTACCGAATAGGAAGCGGGGTGAACAAAATATTCTCAATGGTACCACATGCATATTGAGTTACATTACATTGTTTTCACATGAGTCATTGATGGATATGAATTATGTGTATTGGTATTGTGATACTTGATTATGTGAACAATTGATTGTTTGGATTGATGACAATTGTGCTAATTGTAATAAATTCGAATATGTCATACTTGGAATGTTTGTATAATCATATTATGTTGGAATATCACTTGAAGTGTGTGGAATTCATGAATATATGTTGTTTCTATATTGCTTCCAATTATATATATATATATATATATATATATATATATATTTGGATAATGATGTGAATTCTCACACTTTTGTTATGATGTTGCCTCTATGTGGGTAACGTGCAGGTTCTGAGGATAGCGGTGTTTCGCACGAGACTAGTTGAGGAGTTTATCAATTTATTCCTTATACTAGCTAGTGATTCATTGCTCTAGTCATGTAACACGGGGATTATCTGGATTTCTGCTTTTATGAGATGTTTATTATGTATTCTCATATATTTTGTATTCGTATGTTGAGATACTATGTTGATGTGACCGTGGTGCCGATGTATGAATCTTTATGACTTGATTATGTTATGGATTCATTGTTGTTTCATCCAATGATTATAGTATGGGATGTAATCATTGATAGTATCTAAGATATTAAATACTCCGCTGTGAAATGCATAGTTTTATTTTAAAACATGAAATTCAAATATGTGTTATGAGTATGACCAGATGCATGTTAATGTTTGTTTTGGTTTTCCTAAGTATGGAAAATAACATGTGACACCCTTTATATGCGTGCATTTTAAATTACTCTAATTTATACCGTGATTATTTGGGGATAGAAAATGGGTGTTACAGATACAATCACAAAACTAGTACAAAAACTAGTCAAAACTTTGACCTAGAAAGCATTTACAAGTAAAAAGAAGCCAAGAAAAGGCATAGATGAAAAGGAAATGAACCATGCAAGGTTAAGAGACATACAACATAGTATCCAATAAACCAATACATCAATCAAAGCATACAAACATGCATAAGAAATATTCACGAACAAATCACTTAAGGAGAACATAAGAGTGAAACATAAGAGTGAGGTCAGATATGAACACATAGATATAATACTCATACAACTCACAAAGGCAAATGGCATGCATCAATACCACAAATAGCACAAAACTATCAAAGGAAGAAGTCATGATTTAATCCTAAAAGTCAACTTAAAAAAAGTTTACAAGTCAAACATGGCCAAGAGACAAATTGAAGACGTGATAAAACACTCAAGGTCAGTAGCTTAGACAAAATAAGCAAAACATGTAAACAAAATTCATTCAAATCCCATACACAAAATACTCAACAAGCTTGAGCAAAACTAGCACAAGCAAACACAAATAAGCCTTTAAAGGCAAAACAAGCATAAACCAAACACCTATGAATAGAGGTTAAGGCTAAAAGGTGTTAGCACATGCAAGGTCAGTAGCTTAAAAGCTAAACAACCACAAACAAAGGTATCTCAAACAAAGTATAAGGCTTGTACTCAAAAGCACACAAAATTAGGGTTTGAAAACACCAAAACTAGTCAAGTTCAAAGTGTTTAATAAAGTTCAAACAAAATGGTATTAATTAGATAATTAAGACATGTGTGACTTGTTTAATAAGATAACTCAAGATGAGATTCATGAGCAACAATTGTAGAAGACAAAACTTCAATACACAAAACAAGTCACCTAATTGATAATCAACTTCATGAAAGATGGATAACGCTTGTCTAAAATCAATGGTGGATGATATAAATCAAGTGTGAAAATAAGAATTGATACTTATTGGTTCTAGGGAAGTGGCATCTCCCTATTATAAGTTTCTATCATGAACTTGAAAGGACTTTAACAAATGCTACCAATCTAACATGTTAAAGTGTCGTGACAATATATCAAAAATTTAGTCTCTAATGCACAAGAGCATAGGTGATCAATCTATGTTGCAATTAGGGTTCTTGGATGTTATAGGAATGAAACCAACATCAAGATACCTCAAGGAGACACAGATCATAAGATCATGATCAAAATCTAAAGAGAAACAAAATAAAGACCATCACAATGGCCAATCTAGCTTCCAAGATGAGACCAAAAATGAAATGACAATGAAGTGTCACTCAAGGGTTCATGAAAGCATCAAAGTATGACAAATAAAACTTGGAAGATCAGAATCATAGTGAATTAGGAACCAAGTTTCTTCACATGTGGTATTAAAGGTGGTGCACAAAAGCTACCTCCTAAGCCATGATCATGAGCAATTATCAAACAATATTGACAAAAGAATAACTGAATCATGAGTAAAACAATAAGAAAAAAGATGGATCATATGCCTTAAGGGCTCAGCATAAGACATCAGGTAAATCAGGCATGGATGGAAATATATCATATAAGAAAGATAAAGCGTATGTGGATGATAATACATCAGGATGGATGACAAAACATCATATAAGCAGAAATGGATGACGAAACATCATATAAGAAAGATATGGATGGTAAAAAATCAGATAAAACATGTGTAGATGATAATACATCAAACATGGATGGCGATATATCATATAAGGAATGAGTGAAACATTAGATAAAGCATGTGTGGATGATAATACATCATCCGTGGATGGAGATACATCATATAAAAAGATAAATCATGGTGAAACATGTATGCCAATGGTGTGGGAATGAAGTATAAGGAGGACGGAGATGATACCTAATGGAGTATTTTAATGCTCTCGGGATAAGAAAACTCTACCGCGAGCTTCCTGGAACTCACTCGATTAGGAGTATCCCCTTTGGTTTTAACTCGATCATCCAATAATCAAGCTTCTCTAAGTTGTATTAACAATCAAACGCAAAACTCTTCATTGATAAGGAGCCCAAGAGGAGGCCAGGTGTTTAGATTGGATGGTACATGCATAATTTAACGATGATTAAAACATGCGAAGAAATAAGATCCTAAACTACCAAGAAATGAAATTCTAAAATATTACAATCCATACGAGGATAGGAAAACAAATTTACAATTGGAGATGTATAAAATTGACGATATGATTTAAAGTCTAGATAGACAGATAATACAAACCAATCGAAACAATTAAATAACTAATTAAATTGAATTATTTTATTTAATAAAATTGATTAACAAAATAATTAATTAAACTAAGTATTATCTTTCAATCTAATTAAATATTTAAACAAAATAATATTTTACAATTTTATTTGATAAAACAAATAATAACAAAGCAATGAAGCAAAGCCCAAGTCCAAAGATAAGGATTGTTTGATCCTGTGTGTGACTGACCTAGGATGTGCACCATGAACAAGTGAATCTGGACCTTCTAATCCTAATAGAGAAAATGTGAAAGCTAAGAGCGAAGGTGCATGGTAGTGAGGATGGGAGCAGGCACATGTGATTTGCTGAGTTAGGTGGCTTGCTCCAAAAGAGGTGCATCGTGGACGTGCATGTCTTGACCGTTAGATCTGATGATGAGGCAAACGATGACGATCTCGCGGCCAACGAAATAGGGTGAATGATAGTTATGGTGAGGATACCTACACAAGAGAAAAAGTACATCAATCGGGCGGTGACAAGTTTCACCACCGTGTTAAGCCACGTATTAACAAGGTTTATTTGTCTTTAATCCAAATTAAGTAAATATTAAACAAAAAAGGAAAACAAAACATTTCCACACTTCTCTCTTCATTCTCTCTCGTCCTTGACTTCTCTGAAACTTCCTCGCCGAAAATCACCTTGGTGGCGCCGACGGCGGTTGACGGCGGTCGATGCTCTGATTGTGATCTTCTTTGCATGTTTCGATTCGCCTCTTTGTTCTGATCATTATTCCAACGTTAATTTTTGCAGGAGATCCATGGATTTGTGTAGATCTAAAAGGGGATGAACAAAACCTATGGTTCCGATCACGATCTCTGGTCACGAGGATGGAGGATCTGGACCTTTGAGACACGGAACTGGAATTTCTGAAGCTCGATGAAGGGTTTGGCGGTAACAGAGTTGCTTTCACGGAGGGATGAGCGGAAGAAAGATATCTCCAACGACTGACCGCGATTTGCCACTTTGGTGAGATCCTTATGTTTTTCTCTGATTCAGACTTTGAAATGCTTCTTTTCCTTCTGTTTCTGTTTCCTCCATTGAACCACAACTATGCCCGTATTTTTGGCATTTGCCACTGAATTTCGGCATCCATTCATACTCCATAGCTTGATTCACCTGTATGCCCCATGGTTCTGGATGATTATCTCCTTCGGAAGTTATTGTGTGGCATCTACTTCAATAAGCATTCTAGCATTTGGAGGCTCTAAGTTTTTGCGCAGTACATTCATTAGTGACTACCGGATTTCCATTAGCGCTTCCAATCTTGGTTAGACTTTTAGCTCTTCATAGTTTCAGAGACAGATATGGTAGTTTCACCCATACTGGGATAGTATGTAACATATCCTTTTCCATGCTAAAATCAGGCTTTCAATCTCTTAGGAGCATAGGCATGTTCTTGATTGTGTATGATTCTTTCATCAGGATGTCCTCCTTCTCTTCGAACGATTTAAATCTAAGTAGGAAGTAGTCATCGTTATTGAAGGACGAAAAACACAAGAAATGAGGTTTGAATTAAGTTTTTTGAAAAATAAAAACAATGAGACACAATTATTTTTATCCTGTTTCGTTTTAACTCAAACTACTCCAGTCCACCCGTCAAGGTGATTTTCCTCTCTCAATCGAGGTCTTAATCCACTAATCAAAACTTGATTACAAACAAGATGACAACTGCCAACGTCTTCTTGAGATCTAACCACAACTTGGTTTCTCAAGGTACAAACAATTTTCAAATAAAATGATGTGCTAACAATGCTTCTTACAAGCTTTATCACAACTGTGATGTATACACTATTTTGACACAAAAATTATAAAACAACTTTGAAGAAAATACGATGTGAGCTTTTTGAGTTGTTTTTGAGAGAGTGAGATTCGACAACTTGACAATTGATAATGATGTCTCTATAAATAGGCGAAGCTTTTTGAACCGTTGGAAGACATCACAAAATGATTATGGAAGGTGCTTATAAATTCCTTGAATGAACTTCCCATAAATACAGATCTTGTCTGTAGGCAGCTGTTACTATTTGATTTCCTCATAAGAATGAGTAACGCATCAGAATCAGAGGATACAGAGCAGCCTAAAGCGAATATGAGATATCAGAGTTTGTTGCTTGCGGCTTGGTGTTATCAGAAGTTCAACTTGAGTAGAACTTCTTACGAGCGTGATAAATGAGAGAATGTTGTTGCTTCTAACGAGATCTTCTTATTGCATTAATTCTCTTCTTACATCAGAACTTCTTTGCATATTCTATTAAAAGTTTAGAGAGTAAGAATGTTCTATGTCGATATCAATTGATCAGAATCAAAATAAGGTTATCTACAAAAAAATATTTGTTATCATCAAAACTCTCAAAAAGGATGTAGAATCAAATTATGTTCTAACAGTCATGATACAAGATATCAGGTAATTGGACATGGTTCCAATTCTTCGTCATATATTGCTTCACCATCTTCATGATCTCCCCCCAAAATGTACATGATCAGGACACATTCCCAATACTTTACTTCAGATTCGATCAGATTCATCAATTTTTGTTTCATTTTTCAAAAATTATTCCCGAGTATTTTTTATTCATGAAAATGTTGTATATACATGAATTTTTTTTATATTTATTCTCATGTCAAAGAGTGGAAATTCAACGTTTTCATGAGAATAAAATTTAACTAGTTTATCTTCTCACTAATACTCACATTTATTTTAATTTTTAATTTTATCATTTTTAAATCAAATTAAATTTACAAACATTCTCAAAAAATTTAATTTTTTATCAAATACATGCATAACAATATTATTTGTAAGAATAACAATCCTAAAAATATTATTCTAAAAAATAATATTTTATAATTTGAAACAAACATAACTCAAATCACCGGCCAAAATTAAGTTAATTTATTAGTTAACTAAGATTAGTTAATAAGGAATAAAAACTTTTTAAATATAGATTCGACAAAATATTTTATACAATCGTTACGTTTTGAAAACTCTTAAATGTACTATCAATGAAAAAATAAAATTCAAACGAATATATAAAATTCTATATGACCTCAAAATAATTCCTTACAAAAAAAACACTCTTATGGAAAATAATGTTTTGATATAGATATTTTATTTTGTTGATTTCGAAAAAAAAACGCATGTATCTATGGGATCTAATCTAATGGTTAAAATGGTGACACAATACTCCTATTTAAAGTAATACCCGGCAAAAAAATTTATACATCCATGTGTTGTTGGCAAAGGAAGAGATCACTCAAAACAATTTACGAAGCACAACAAAAATATATAAAAGAGAATGTCTTCCATTGTATGCATGCATTCACATTAATACATTAGAAAAAGAGTATGAACTATAAAGTAGTAATTATGTTATTTCATTTGTTTATAAATAGAACATATTGTTGACCACATCACAAAATATTAGCATGTGAAGTTATTTTTATAGGTCTATTCGATGTGAATGCATACATTTAATAAATTATAAATTAATTTATAATTTATTGTTTCAGAAGCATGTATTTTCAATTTAATAATAACGAATATATAATAGTTTCCATGTATAACTTAAGTTAATAGTTTCCATGTATAATTTAAGTATAATTAGGCCATAAAATTTATCAAAGTTTGTTCCTAATTTTATATCCCAAAACTAAACTGTTATTGGCTTCAAAGATCTGTTTTCACGGAACTTCACTAGTTACTAGTATAAAAGTACCTCATTGCCCCTTTCATTACTTGACACATGGCTAATTCCATCACATTAGCCAACCATGTTTATAATTATTATTTTGAGAATGCAAGCAGGGTCTAAATTCTTTCTATAACTTTTTATATACAATATATTATTCATCTGGTTTTTAATATAAAAAATTAAATTAATTAAATAATTAATATATTTAGACTGCACCTAATTCTTCAATGAATTCAAAAAGAGACTTTTTTTATATATTAAAGACAAGAGATAATAATAACTAAAATGATACACTCTAATACAACATGTACCGAAAATATTTATATGGAGTTCAAGATTATAATTCAAGATCTAAAAAATAGTAAATAATAGACTAAATAACACTTAATAAATAAGATAAAGGATTTAATCTTTAAAACTGAAAATTATAATAAAAAAATAATATATTTTAATTGTAACCATCAAAATGAATGAAGCTTTACCGTTTCAAATAACGTCTACAACTGCTTGGTTTTATTTTAAAAATATACAATAGAGTAGAATATTTTTCTCATATTCTCCGATCAATATTATCAATCAACCATCCTTCATCCACCAAACTAACACCATCCCTTATGATTTTTAAATTCCTCCACCAAACAGATCCAACGCTACCCCCAAAACATAATTATCCCCTTCTGCTCCATATCGAGCACTCAAAACCCTATACCATTGACTTCTTATCTCATTTAAAAGCCTCCAATGCCATTTACCAAGTAAGGCTAAATTAAACTCCTTCGGCCTCCTAACCCCATACCTTCATTTTCTTTTTTCAAACAAATAGTATCCCAATTAATCCACAAAGTTTTTCTCACTCCCTTACCTAGAAAATCATTAAAAATATATTCAAGAAAAGATATGGTACCCATGGACGCCTTAAAGAAAGAAAGTAAACCAGAATGGAAGACATAATTAAACTCCCCCAATAGAGAGAAAGTGACTCTTCCACTCAGATAACCTTCTTTTGATACGTTCAATCAATGGATACTAAAAATTAAGCTTCCTAGCATCTCCACCAACAGGTAGTCCTAAATATAAAAAAGGTAAACGACTGTGCTTATAGTTCTTAACACTCACGGCCTCATGCAACCATGATTATGAGACATTGTTGTCCATTGTAATCTTTTTCGATTCAAAAGACGAGTCTTTGAAGTTGTGCATAGAGAATGATATTCAATTTATTAAAACAATTTATAGTATTCATATCAATGCATTGCATGTTGCTCGAATTAATAAAATTTAGTCCAAATCCTATAAAGAATTAAATTTGAATTATGATGTTGATTTGGAGACACAAGTCTTTTCTTCAAAAGTTCACAGATTGTTTATTGGAGATTTGATGGTAAGTTCGGTTGTCGTTTTGTTCTGGTTTGACGATGTGAATATGTTGCAACACTTCGACGTCCAAGTCATCGACAACTATAAATATGAATTTTTGAGATTAGAATATTGCATATCTAAATTTGAGGTCTTCATTAGTCTTTTATAGTAGTCGTTAGAGTTTAAGACTCCAATACCTTCTTTTTTGGATATCAATCTTAGAAGTTAGTCGTTAGTATATTGTGTGGTTGTTATCTAACGATTATTTATGGATATCCAACCTTAATTGAGTATACCTCTAGGACAAGTCTATATCATGGATTGTCTTTATTGGTTAGATCTAGGTTATCCAAACTTAAGATAAACAAATGGCCACTTCATCCCAAAACGATTGTCTATATGACAAAATTGGTCAATAATACATAAATATTTATGTAAATACTCATTGAGTATTAAGGTTTTCCCTCACAATAGTATAATCATGATAAATTTGTATAGAAAAATTATGTTACACGTATGTTTGGAAAACTAAGAAATCACGTTTTTAACCTACGTCTGACCAACACTATTATTTATGCCTTCTATAAAATTACGTCTATATTGTATAAGGATGTAAGAATATAACCACAAACATAATTCCAAACACATGCTTACTCGTAATTACAATATTTAACTTGTATACAAGAACAACCAGGTTTTATCCCACTAACTACATAGAACGACTTTCGCCATAATGTTCTATCTAGAATCATGCTTCTGTTCAAATCGTTAATCTTGAGATCTTTCTTAATATCTTCTTCTATAGATTCTTTTAGATCTTTCTCTATCTCTAGTTGTTTGACTTCTCTTCATTTCCACTCTCTTTACTACAAAATTCACAGGTCTTCTCTCTACATGCCCAAACCACATAAATCTATTTTCAACTATCTTTTATACTATTGGTGTTATCCACAATACTTTCTCTAATAGTGTTATTTTTAATCTTATCATATTTAATCTTACCACACATTCAAGACAACGTCTTCGTTTCTATTATACCTATTTTATTCTCGTATTGACTTTTAATCGTCCAATATTTTGTCTCCTATAACATCTTATTGCAGTCCAATAAAATTTTCCTTCCAATTTAAATAATACATTTGGCAGTGATTTTTTTTGAAAAAAAACTGTTGCCTAAAGCAAGAAAGGACTAAAAATAAAAACGATAATATTTATAGGGATAAAAAATTTATTTAACCCTAATTTATATCATTCATAATTTTGTATTACAAATCTAACATATTTTAATCGCATCAATTGTAAAACGATATAATCTCCAAGTAAACTAAAACACTTTTCCAAGTAAACTAAAACATTTTTCTTTTATTGAATGTGTTATATACACGCTTAATTTAGTTAAATTAGATTTATTAACTATTGTCACATTTTCATTACTAAAAGCAGAATATATAAAATAATAGTATAAAAGTGATGCATATAATTAGTTAGCGATACCCTTATTGAAAACATTTTGAAAATAACACAATTTAGTCGATTATTTTTGTACACTATTGCACATAAATATTATTCTATTTGCTTCTATAATCATCCAAGATCCAACCAAGTTGTCAAATCCCAAAGTTGAACCCTTTTTTTTGGCTTATAAAATCTACCTTCAAATGAAACTTACTACTAGTACTTTTAATAGCTATAAACAAGCAAACAAACACTATCTCACAAATCCTTACACATTTGACACCTATCTCTCAACCTCACCATCACTATCATCCAAATATCATCACATTACCCTCTTTTCCTCTCACTTTATATATTTCTCACTTCTTCCAAATTATTACACAATCTAATTCATTCATCCTCCATCATGAAGGTGACTAATCACTCTTTCCACTTTGCTTCTTTTAATGTTAATTTAGTTTGTGTCATGAAACTTTTCATCTAACATAGTTGTCATGTTTTTTTTTTGTCATTGTAGTTCTTTAGTTGGATGCAAAATAAACTTGGTGGAAAACAAGAGAATGGAAAATCAAACACATCTACATCTACTTCATGTAAGTTTTCATTATTTTTATCTATTTTTTCCCACTATGTTGGAAGATTATAGTTTATAGCTCATTTTCTCATAAAAAGAAAAAACATATACTTCAAAATGAAGCAACAATTACATAAAACAAAAACAATTAAAGACAAGGATTAATAAATTATATGTTTTTTTCTTTTACATGTTTCCTTCACTTTTAATTTTTTTTGCATCACTTGATATTAAAACGAAAAGATTAAAACTATGATAGAATCGATTTATTTGAGTTTATCTACTGACATAAGTTATTTATCTGATCATAGATCATGCCAAACAAGAGCCTAGAGAAGAATTCAGTGATTGGCCTCATAGTTTGCTAGCAATTGGAACATTTGGAAACAAAGATGAAATCACACAACAAGAGGAAAATCCATCATTATCATCATCATCAGAGGAAATACCAGATTTCACTCCTGAGGAAATTGGAAAACTACAAAAGGAGTTAACAAAGCTTCTAAGACGGAAACCGAATGTCGAAAAGGAGATTTCCGAGCTTCCTCTTGACAGATTTCTTAACTGTCCTTCAAGTTTGGAGGTTGATAGAAGAATCAGCAATGCACTTTGCAGTGAATTGTCTGATGATCACAAAGATGAAGATATTGAGAAAACACTTAGTGTCATACTTGATAAATGCAAAGACATTTGTAAAGAAAAAAGCAAGAAATCTATTGGGAAGAAATCTCTTTCTTTTTTGATGAACAAGATGTTTGTTTGTAGAAGTGGATTTGATCCAACACCAAGCCTAAGAGATTCTCTTCAAGAATCAAAAATGGAAAAGGTACCTATTTTTTTTTACATTAAACCCTCTTACTTATTACCTTCTAATTTACGAATTTGAATTGTCTACCGACAAAAATCTCACACATTCACGTGGTCAGTGCATCAGTGAATGTTGGGTCGAGATTAGACTAAAGATTTTGTAACAAGCAAAATTTAAATTGTTTGATCTCGATTGAAGAACCAGTGGTGTACTGACTGCGTGAATGTGTGAGATTACTGATTGCAATTTCAAGATTTTCTAAGGTAGAAATCATGCTTATTTTCTTTATGGCTATGTTGAAATCTACAGCTTATAAGGACAATGCTTCACAAGAAACTTCAAACACAACATTCTTCTCGCGCATCGGTGTTAAAAAACCGCATAGAAGACAAAAAGACTATAAGGAAGAGAAATCATGATGATGAAGAACCAGAAGAGAGATCTGATGAAGGAAGCAAATGGGTCAAAACTGATTCTGAATGTAAATTCATTTTAACTTTCATATTTACACCATACATAATCATAATCATAATCATCCCATAATCCATGTACTAATAAGTTCATTTTTTTCCTCTTGCAGATATTGTTCTAGAAATATAATTCTACTCCAATGTTTAATATCCTTTAATTAGTGCATGTTCAGGTAATATTCTACAAACTTTTTATCTTTTGTTATAAAAATAACTTATACGAATAAGTGCTTAATTAAGTTGTTTATCTATAACAGATTGAAGAAAGAAGTGAAAAGATATATACACAATATATGTACAAGATTGTGGGGAGAGTATGAAGAGGAGCTCATGAAATTTTTCTAAAAGAAGTTCATACATGTGATATCTTTGTTTTGTTAACAGTGCAATCTGTTAATTTTTTCATGTGCTTGTGTCTACAAATGTGGAACAACTCATGTTATGGAAAATCACAAGATGGATTTCTGATTTCTTTCTACTAGCATATGGCTAGAATTTTCATTACATAATTCTCATCTTTTTTTTACTCCACTTTGTTGTTACCTACTCTTCTTGTAACATCTTGGAATTGATATATATTTTTTCCTACTCCACTTTGTAGCTTTTTGTGTGGAATGAATAAATAATGCTTAACTTTGTTGGATTTTTAGATCCAATGATGACTTAGAAAAAGATAATGTAGTGCCAAGTGTGACATACTTTTGATGAAGCAAATGTTTAGAGAGTAGTGTGATTTGAATAAGAATGAATTAATTGAAAGCACTAATCTAATGATTGAGAAAATTTTGTTAATTTAATTGCTATGATGTTGTGATAAAGTGGGACAAAGACAAACAAGCAAAATATGCTTTATTGGAGTTATTTTATTATTTTCTTTGATTAAATTTTCTATAGGAGTAGGAACAAATCATAAACGTTTTTAAAAACAAAAATAACTTTGGGTGTTTTTTTTAATAACTTCAATTATAATTATAAAACTACGGCCCACTTCGACAAAGTTCAAAGGAGATGAGAAAGAGATATGTCTTCAATCAATATCTCTCTATTATTAGGACTTTGAAAATGGAAAAATGAAACACTCTATTATTAGGACTTTGAAAATGGAAAAATGAAACACAATAAGGATTTGATGTGTGACAAAGTGCAATGACAATCAAATCTAAAAGTAATGGTAATATATAAACAATTGCAAGCAAACAACAATAATAATAAAAAATAAAAAAAATAAAGAACAATAACTCAAAGAAAGTGTTTATCTAGTTTGATATTTGTCGAGCTGATGCGAATGATGTTAATCTTCCTAAAAAAAATTATTTATAGTTTTCTTTCCTCGGGCTATTACCCCTCTTTTTCATTAAAAAAAGGGTAGATCTCATATTCAATACTAATCAAAAATAAAATATTATAATTGAGTTACAAGAAAAATATAACTTTAAGTAGATAAGAACATCTCCTATTTTCTATCCAATTTGTAATTCAATCTCTCTTTCTCTCAATATATGAATCAAACTCAACCTCAATATATTTAAAAGTATTTTTTAACCCTTACATAAAATTTAAAGATTATCAAATTCTTAGAACAATGAATTTTAAGAAGTTATTTCTTCGTCTATATTACTCTCTTTAAAAATCACTTATACTTAAATAGCAATGCTAAAAAACCTTAAATATGACACAACCCTTGAGAAAAAATGTGTAACCCTTCTCCCAAACACCTCGCTTCTTCTCCAATATTCCATGCATTTGAGGCATAAGCAAATTATTTAGAAATGCTTGTCAAAACACTTTGCGCTTGAGACCAATTTGTTTGACTAAGTTTGATTTTCTGAGTTTTCTTGAGGCACACTTCACAAATTCCCACCTTCACTCAAAAAATTAATGGTGATGTCAATTTATCTATCAGTTATTTTGCTGCTCTCTTCAAACTTGAATCCCTATTCAAATAACTTGATCAAGTTCAACCAATGTATGAACCTTGATTTAGGAATTATTTTGGTGAATGAATCCACCATATTATCTCTTGAAGTCACCTTCTCAACCATAACCTCCTTCCATTCGATCATATCTCTTATAAAGTGAAAATACATGTCTATGTGTTTTTCCTTTCGTGATTCACTTGGTGATTCTCCAAGTAAATGATACTTTAAAAATCACAATATATACTCACACATTCTTTAGGATCTCTGATTCCACAATCATGTCTCTTAACCATATGTTATAAATGTGCCTTAAAATCTTTGTTGATGAAGAAAAAGAAAACATATTTTAGAGATTGCCTTTACCGCAAAAATTGGGAGTGTTAGAAAGTCGAACGAAAAGTCAAAAAATAGAAACCGAGAAAAGAAAGAAAAATTTGGTTGGTGAATAGTGATGTACGTACAAATGAATAGTGATATTTGTACAGATGAATTGTGTTGTTTGTATGGTGGATAATGATTTCAGGTTTTTGGGATTTTTTGACAGTTTCTCATTTTGCATGTTTCGGGCTCTTTTGGTTCGGCCCATGGGCTCATGTATAATTGGATTGTGATTTTAGAATTTGTTTGTTGGGTATTTGCTATTATAAATTTGTATCTCTTATATGATTATAGGTGTGACAATCTTAGAGTTTACACCAACAAGAGAGAACAAGGGTTTAAAGACATAACATATGATTTTGGCTATTCTCAAGGGAAACCTTATAAAGGTAAGGATTTTGGAAACCTTTGGAGTTATATAAGTTTATTGGGAATTGGGAAACACTTGTTTACATCTTGGATTTGAATTATTTATATATTAAAGGTTGAAAAGGTTGGGTAATACTTGGGTAGAAAATAGGATAATTCTTGGGCACCTTCAGGGTTGTTTTTGGGAACCTGAAGGTGAAGGTTAATTTCTTGTAACTCATATGTAATCTCTTGTAGAAATTTTCGGATTATAGTGAATTGGAGAGCCGCTCTCTCCCCCATAGTAGATCGTTTGATCAAACTGAGTAAACAAACTTTCCTAGTGATGGTTCCCACTATTAGGTTAACCTGAATGACTCCTAATGTGTGTCTAATTTTCCTTTCATAGTTTGATAAAACCATATTGTGAGGCTTTACGTCTGTGTTAAACATGCCTATTCGCTTTAGCATAAACTGCGACATTAGGTTGACTTTCGCTCCTACATCCACCAGGATCTTATTGACCCCAATGTTCTCTACTTTGCCCCTTATAGGCAGAGGCTTCAAATGGTTCTTCATCCTCTCATATGGACTTTTGAAGAAGGTATTCTGCTCTTCGACTACGCCATTATTCATTACATAGTAGCACACTAGCACGTGTTTGGCCATATCTACCTCATATGTTTCTTTAATCTCTTCGACTTATGTTACCTGATCATATTTATAAGGCAATACAAAGACCATATTATAGTTAATATCTATGAACGTTTTAGAACCTGAATTAAAGTCGTCAGACAACATATCCTCGTCATGAAGAGGCTACTTTAGTATTTTCTCCTTCGATTTCTCCTCTTTTTGGGAGAAATTTTTTCTTCCCACTAGTCTTTGTTCTTTGACCCTGTTGGTGGATTGAAGTTTGTTGGGGCTAGATTTTTCCATACCTGCCTTAGTTGCTTCCTTCTCCGCATTCTTTTTTTCTATAATCTTCTCCACTAAGACCTGGACATGGGATTTTTCCCTTATAATTCTCATACTTGTACGAATGTTGTTTAGATACTTGAAACTCTCTTCGATAAGCAATCAAAGATACTATTACAAACTCAAAGCTTCGTGATAACTGAAAAATAGTAGTTATATTTGTGTATGTTTTAGTGGCACTTATCGACTCATTTTGTTGTAATCCTTTGAATAAACCTCAACTTGTGTATATTTGTACATATTGAGTATAATCGGGTTTTTGTGTAAATATTATATCGTATGATAGTTTTTCATCTGTTTTGTAGGTATTCATTCATGTTTGGAGCATTGAGAAATAAAGAGTCAAAGTCGTAGCTTCAAATAGGCGATTTTGAGCAATCCATCAAAGAGTAAGGCTCAAATCAAAGAATAAGAAATCATAATTTCATTGATATTTAGTCATTGTTAGATAAATCATTGAATAATATTTACAACACTCCCAACCATGCGTAAATCGGAGTTACAGTTCTTAAGTTATGGCAGAAATAAAATCTAATTTTTTTCTCATGACAATAGAGTGCGCTTAGTGGGCTCTGTTCCGCTAAGAGCGGTCTGCAAATTTCAGACTCATTAAATAGGTAAAAATCACATTTTTAGGTTACGAGTTAGGTATTTTTGAGTCCCAACACCACCAACTTCATTTTTTGGTAGAGAGAGGCTTAGAAACAACATTGCAATCAGATGATCTGGAGTCGAATTTCTCGTCGATTGGTGTTGACAAACCAAGAAATGTTTGGATTCTCTTCTTTTATTCTCTTTTTAATCTTTATTTTTTGGAGTTTGTATGTAAATTTTCCTTGATTATATGTATATTTATTTCTCATGGTGCTGTATAAAAATTTCTTTACAAATCAATATTGATAATTGCTTTCTTTATTTGGGTTTGGGTTGTTGTAGAAATGGACGGTTTGAATCCGAATTTAGGATGAACATCTATTGGAATTATACTCTAGAGATATATTTATTCCTAGTATTCACGTGAGTATCAACTCTTAATGTCTTCGTGTTGTTTGTGTTGTGCTAAGAGATTGACGATGCGAGCGATACAATTGGTATCTCAAAGATGGCCTCTACGTGAGTGATATGTGGTGATATTGATGAGTGATTTAGGTTGAGTACAACTGGATAATGAGTTTAAGTATTTGATAGGGTATATGTAATTCAAACACGATAGTTATTTAGTCTCTGAAGAATGAGTTATTTTTCTATTAATAACTTTAATTCGCACATTTACCTTTTATACAAACCAATCCAATTTAAACCCTAACTCATAGATGCGATAAATTATCAAACAATAATTCAGTAGCACTAATCCCGTGGAGACAATATGATACAAGCTATAAAAATACTTAATTTTTCTTTCCGCTTTACCGCTTTAGCACTTCGCCAATTTTCTTGACCTGGACCTCTATTTTTGACAGGCTTTACTCATTTTTTTTATTGGGGGCATCTACAGTTGATTTAAACGAAGCTTATTTGTTTGACCTGAGGTTTTTCCCTCCTTGTTGCTGTCTTTAGAGAGCTCCCCTCATGTCGAACATAAATTTTCCCCTAGATTCTCAACGGCTTTCCTATCATACATGAAACTACATTTGGGAAACATTAATGCTATGTAGTTTTTCTTTTGGAAACATAGAAGAAATTTGAGGAGACTTTCACTGGCCTTGGGATAGGCCATCTTTATTTGATTTTGTTCCCTTTGGTTGTTTTATTTGTTAGCATCCATGAGTACTTCCCCACTTATTTCCACTATATTAACTTCGACATTAGGACCATAAGTGATCCTAACCCTTTGCAACTTGAGCATGAGACCTTCAATAGCCTATGTTACTTGGACACTCTGATTGAAACCCTTACTAATTTTATCCTTGATATTATTTTCATCGATGCCCTCAACAACCTTGATCATGTTGATATTTGTTGGCTATGTATAGTGGGCGTCAGCCACTTGTAGAAGGTCTGAATTGACCTTCATCATAACTTCTTTATTTTCGCAAAACTTTAACCTTCTATCCCGGATAGCATTTTTCACCAAATCCTTGAAAAGAAAATATTGTGAGGTTTTATGGCCTAAGAAATTATGATATTTTACAAATCATTTTTTCTTTCGTTGTTATAACCGAGGTATTTTAGCACTAGGTGGAACTATCATTTGGCCATCTTTGACTAATAAGTCGAAGATATCATCAAACTTCATCACATCGAAGGTGTATGTTCTCATTGGGAACTTGTCATTCTTTTCCTATTCGATGGAATTATTACCATTTGAAGAAGCAAGAACTTTGTATGAATAAGGTGGCCCTTGTTTCAATTTGGCCAGATCTATTTCGTTTCCGTCAAATCCTATAAGGTCACTATACACCCATGGTTCGTTCTCGTCTATTTTGACATATGCTAACCTTTCTCTTCTATTATTTTTACTAGCCCTAGCCTGTTCATCCTTTAAACATTCGACATGTCGAACTCCATCTTCCAACTGGGTCATGTCTCATAAATAATCGGTATCTAACTTCTTTCTAATGGAATAGTCTAAACCACCCACATCCACTTCTACTAGTTCCTGTTCTGGCACCTGAGCGAAACATCTTGCCTTCAACAATCGGAACCTATAGAGATAGTCATCTATTGGCTCGCTAAACTAACGCTTGATGCTAGGCAATAATTTCAAACTTAACTTTGATTGACCCAAATAAAATAGATCATGGAATAATATTTCTTAACGATTCTAATCGTGGATAAAATTCGCAGGAAGAGTGGTGAACCAAGTAAATACATTTTTGGTGAAGGAACTAGGAAAATACTTTATCCTTAGGTTTTCCTTATTTGCTTTGTCCCCATTCTCGGTCAAATACATGGCTATATATTTGACGGTATATTAAGTGGTACCACCAAAGAATTTTGTGAACTTTGTGACTTTCCATACTCTGGGTAATTCAATCTATAAAACATATTCTGGAAAAGGGGAAATATAGTTTGGCCTTCGAAGGCCTGCATTTACCCTATTTTGCGCCATTATCCTTTCGATCATGGCTACTAGATTATTTTCCCCTACAAATTCGTCTTGTCGAACATGGTGAAAGACTTTGTGAACATCCTGGTTTCGAATTTATCATTACTACTCTTGGGGCTTGAACCTCCATTGGTATTGGTTGGTCGATCCTAGGTTGTTTGATTCATTGCCCTTGGTTAAATTCACCAACATTTTGTGCAATTGGTTGCACCTAGTTAATTGTTGGGTCTTCTTCAAAAAACTCCTTGGTTTTCTCTTATCCATTCTCGACAATGTTGTCAAACTGGGGCTTAAGAGGCACCAACGAAATCTGCAATTAGCATCATTTGCACTGCCAATTGCTGATTCGTCTGGGAATTTTGTTGATTAGTTTGGGAAGCACTTTAGATTAAAGGGTTAAAAATCATACCCATTTGTTGGGCTAAGACCCCAACCATTTTGTGGTTGTTATCATCCATTTGTTGCATAAATGCTGCTGCAAAATGTGTTGTAATGGTAGGTAACTGAGCATCAAATCTTGGGGGTTGGTTATTACGATCCATGTTATTTATTCCGGATCCTGACCCTTGTAGTGGGGAAACATAGACATCGTTGGATAAGGGAATAATGATGTGTTATTATTCAAACTTGTCACTACTGATGTTTGCATGCCATAAATATGTTCACGACCATCCATCAACATCGTAAATTCATATGCAAAATTTCTGAAATAACTCGTCCTTGGTGGTCTTGGGGTCATTGGTGAACCATATGTTCACACTGGGGAGAGAATTGGTCCACTATAAGTATTTGTTGGTATTTCCTCTATAATCATTAGAACAAGTATCAATACAGTCACAAATATTGCAGTCGTATTTTCCCTTGTCGAAGGAGGGGTTGTTCACCATTGTTGCTTGGTGGATTGACCATTCTTCTAAAATATTTTATTTTGGGTAATGCTTCGCTAGTTATGGATATTCTTCCACTTCTTAATCTCATGCAACAATGTTAAAGAAAATATTGTGTCTGAAAATGATGAAAATTCAAACACATAAATCAAAATAGACACTTGATCCCACTAGGTGTGCCAATTTGTTTACCGTGAAATTTAGTAAAAAAAATGCTAGTCTTCCAAATTCTAATGACTTTGGTTACTGATCTGGAATGTTGATCAGAATATGAGATACCCAAAGCAATGAAGGTTCATCGAGCAATGCTTGATGAGGAGGAGGTGGTGTACCTACAATGCACTCCGATGCTAAAGTAAGCAAGTGTTCAAGATGAGAATAAAAAGATATTAGGGTTTTTTAGAGTGAGAGTGAGATACCTGGACCTCAAGGATACGAGGGCTTATATAATTCTCCTAGGAATATTCTCATTGGTTTCTATCTTTAGGCCTAGATATGTGGGCCCGTAAATATAGTTAATCGAGCTGGCCTGGTTAAACTAGGCGATACTGCCTGAAACTAGTCGTTGCGTCAACCAAGAGAGGATGTTAACGGGCATAGCCTTTGAAGAGGGGAGGCGATCGATCCGATCAACGACCTTCGAGTGGGGGGTTCTGGCGAGGTGCGAAACGGGCCATAGTAAGGCCCAAGGGCGTAATTAGCCCAATATTCGTTAGGGTAGTCTAGAACTGTTACTTATAGGATCGATATTAAAGCGGTAAAGCATCAAGCAAAAGTAATTATTTTTTTAGTATTATCAAATTGTCTCCACATGAATTAGTGATACTGATTGTCGTTTGACAAGTCTCGCATTAATGACTTTGGTTTAAATTGGGTTTGAAGTGGTGAATTCAGGAATTAAAAGTTATTAACAAAAAAAGAGTTCATTCTTCGAAAAGTATAAACTCTCGGGATTGAATTTCACATACTTGTTAAATACTCAAACTTACTACCCAATTGCAGTCAACTTAAAATACATGTTAACATCATCATGTATCACTCACACGGAGGTTATCTCTAATGCAAAGTGAGATATCAACTATATCATTCGCGGAAACGATTTCGCGCGCAACTCAAACAACATAGAGGCATTAAGAGTCGATACTCAATTGAATACTAGGTCCTAATATATTTCTAGAATAAAAACCCAATAGATGTTCATCCTAAATTCAAATTAGAATCGTACATGTTTGCAGTAACTTAAACCCAAATACATCAAGCAATCACCAATATTGATTTGTAAATAAAGCATTAAACAACACCATGAGCAATAAATATACATATAAACAAACATACTTAGATAAAAAAAACCCTAATAAATAGTAGTTGCAAAGAGAAGAAAAGTAGAGGAGATTGAATCTCTCGCGGTGTCAAACACAATCCACCAAGTTTTCGACCCAGGATCATCCATTAACAAGCCACAAATGTTGTTTTCTAAGCTCTTTAGACAAAAAAAAACTGAAGTTGAAAGTGTTGGGACTCAAAAATATCCAACTCATAACCTAAAAATATGTTTTTTAACCTATTTAATGAGTTTCAAAGTCGCAGGGCGCGGTCAGTGCAGACAGAGAGCGCTTAGTGCGCTCTATTGTGCCGGGAAAAAATTAACTTTGTGTTTTTGCCATAACTTGAGAACTGTAACTCTGATTAATGCACGAACGGAAGAGTTGGAAATATTATTCAATGCTCTATATTTCAATGCCTAAAATCAATGATTAAATACCTACAAAAATGAGATAAAAACAACTAAACTCGATGATATTTACCCGATAATGCAATATGTACATTATAACGTAAACTATACCGAATATACACTAAAGTTGAGATTTATTTACGAAAAGAAAATGAAGTAAGCCGAGAAATGCTAACTATTCACACTCAAATTCAAAACAATTTAACACTCATCAAAATCTCCTCAATTTAAAACATTGTTTATCCTCAAACAAAGTTAAGCAACCTAAAGAACAAAGAAGCAACGATCAAAGAATCGTGAATCAAAAGTTTTGAAAATAAAAAATAAATGTATGGTTCAAATTAAAAACTTACAAACAAAGTAAATACTTACCACAATATTATAGTAATAACATGAAAACAAAACCACTCTTAAATACAAAACACATGTTAAAAATTCTAAAATAATACAAAGTTCAAAAATGAATCACAACTAGCACATAATTCATCGGTAGATGAATAAAAAAATAATGGGGTGCTTTAACTCTTATCCAACAATAAATTTAACAATAAGTTAAATTATGCACTCATAAAAAAAATCATATTCAACAATATAAAAGCAATAACCAAGAGGACTTTTCAAAAGTTGTAATTGGGATTAGCTAACAAAGAAGGGTTGATCCTAAGACTAACTAAACGAAATTTCCTAAATCAATGGGAGCATTTAATCACACAAATTCAAGTAATAAAAAATATTTTTATTCATCCTCTTACTTTGCTCATCGGTACAACCATGATTTTATTCAAACACGCATTTTTTCTTTCTTTTTCTTTTTCTTTCTCTTTTCTTTTTCTTTTTCACTTTTTTTTTTCTTTTTTTTTTTCTTTTCCAAGCACTTATTTCTTGTCAACCACAAAGTAAATAATACATGAGAAACCAAACAAGTGTTCTCCCAAACTTGAATACAACCTAACAAGAAGTGTGAGTGCCCCCTAACATTCTAAGGCAAGGGTAAAAATTCAAACCACAAGTTAAAGTTAAAGGGTCGAGTGTTTCAAGAAATAAATTCAAGATCCATGCAAAAAATAAATGAAGAACTAGTTAGTTATTTACAAGTTAAACATTTTTTATACAAATATGGATCATGACATTAAGAATCAAAGGGATAACAAATGCGCACACACTCACGGGGTAAAATACTTTTGTAAGGTGGTTATACTCAAAATTATAAAATAAAAAGCCTCAATACTTTTCATACTTTCATACATATTCAATACAAATAAAGTACTAAACATAATAAAACCGATTTACCAAGAAAGTTGGTCTCATGCATATAGTAAACAATGGAAGCAACCTCACAAAAAGGGTTTAGTCCTAAAGGGATTCAAGAATAAACAAGTATGACAAAAGAATAAATGACATGAAATTTTGGACAAAAGAGAAGTCTCTTAATCATGTTATGTTCTAGAAAGCGATAAATGAGTACCTTGAAGGTGTGAAGAAAACACAAGAAAGGGGGGTTTGAATTGGGTTTTCACTTCTTAGTAAACTTTTCGTTTATTATGCAGCTTCACGTTGATTCTTGCTTTTGAACTTTTGTTGTGCAGGATTGCTTCTTTATGATTGGTTCTAACTAATGCTTCTAATGAATTACAGAATTATAAATAAAAAGTTAAACGCAAAAGTAAAGAACACGTGATTTTATCCTAGTTCACTTGATAATCTCAACTTACTCTAGTCCACCCTTCCGAGGTGATTTCTCCTTGGAATCAAGGTCTTAATCCACTATAATCAATCTGATAACAATTGCACAGGCCAACTGTCGGTGACTAGCATACAATGACACGTTCAGTGATCTAGAGAGATATAACATTCACTGACCTAATCAAAATCTAATCACACTTGATCTTATGATAGGATTCCCCATAATAACCAGCAGCCACAGTCTTCTTGAGCTTATGAGCTTCACTAGCTTCCCTCAAGGAATCTCAATGATATGTTCAGGGATCTAGACAAATATAACAATCATTGACTTCAACATTCGGTTATAAGGGTTTTGTGTTTACAATTTGCTTCTGATAAGCTGATTACACGGATGTTGAGTTTAGAGCACAAATATGAGCAACAAATCTTGTGCCTTCTACTTTTGATCTTCAAGTAGTTTCTTCACAGACAACCACCTTAAGCATTTGAGTCTTGAAGTCTTCTTCTTCTAAGCAAGTTCCGAGCAACAACTCCTTGCTTCTTTAGAGTTTTTTCCAAGATGTTTATGATGAATATTTGAGTAACATCTTATAGAAATCTTCTTCATCTTCCTTGATCTTCATCTTTAAAAGCTTTTGCAGTATTTATCGATAAGTTTCGTAACTGATATCTTCATTAATATCCAATCTAACACAGAGTATCTTGTTGTTGATAATTTTTTTAATATTTTCTTGAGAGCATTTGGTTCTGTTCCTTTTAATTCCTTGAACACCAACAATAACATAGTGAAGTGTTTTTTCTTTTTATAGCTTACCAAATTAATATAGCCATTGGAGGGAATTCTTGGAAATTCCAGAACTCGGTAACTTTGAATCACAGTGGTAGACAAAATAGTACAATTGATTTGTCCTTTCATGGTAGTGAAGTGAAATGTTTTGCTTATACCATGTATTTTCATACCACGTTAACGTTATCTTCTTTCCTTATGCACTTTAGAGGCTTCTGTGAGCATGAGTTTGGAAGTGGATAATCTAACTTCTGGTTGATCAAAAGTTCAAGTCTTCAGAGTCTTCAGATATTGTTCTTCAGAAGCTTCAACACTTGGTTTTGAAGAACCTTGTATCGTAACCAAAAGGTTGAAAGAACTTCAAATCTTGGAATCTTCAGAACCATGTTCTTCAGAGTCTTCAGCACTTGGTCTTGTAACCTTGTATCATAACCTAATTTCAGAAGAACTTCAAGTCTTGGAATCTTCAGAATCACATTCTTCAAAGTCTTTAGCACTTGGTCTTCAGAACCCTTTGTGTTGTAACCAAAGTTCAGAAGAACTTCAAGTCTTTCAAATCTTCAGAACCACGTCTTCAGAGTCTTTAAGCACTTGGCCTTTAGAACCCTTTGTCTTCTAAAACTTGAGTCTTTAGCATCTTGACATAAGTCAGACGTCTTTAGATCTTCTGACTGGTTTCTTCAGACGAACGTATCAGAGTAACTTTAGAGCCTTCTGAAGCTTTTCCTTGCTACTCATTTAGCAGAACCTTTGTAGCTTGGAAGCAGAACATATTCTCTTCTAATGTCTTGGCCGCGTCATTTATCAGAAGCAGAACCTATTTGTTTATCTTAAAAATACAACAAACATTAGAGTAACAAAAATTGTTCACTCAAACATACTCTTTGTTATCATCAAAACTTAGAGACTTAATTGCAGAACCAAATCTTGTTCTAACATACCTTGCGTGTACCAAATTCAAAACTAATCATTACCATACATACGCAAGTCAAAACAATGAAACTCAAAAAAATGTCTCAAAATTCCTCAAGATATCATATCAAAATTGGAGTCCAAACAACTATCAAAAGAATTCATAAATAATAATAATATGTACTCTAAATATCCTTGGCGGAAGTGGAAAAAGGAAAGTGAAATAGAAATTTCACAACAAAGTAGTAGGGCGCCCTTAGCACCACAGACCGCACTCAGCTTACTGCACCAGAAGATTTGTGCTTAGTGCGCGCAGACCATGCTTAGCACGAGCAGGTCTATGCAGAAAAATCAGAATTACAATTGATTCTCCTAAGATACACATCCACCACATCAAAATACATCTGCTACACAACTATATAGAATTTACAAGACATTAAAACAACTAAACAACCGGGTGAAAGTGAATTAAACAAGTTAAAAAGTGAAGTTCTATTGATTTTAAGAACTAGTCCTGTTCTTGCAGGAAAAACCTTATTAGAATGATTTTAGGGATTTGGAAGCTTAAGTATCGTAACTCAAGCTCCAAGCTTGTAAGTGTCTTGCTTATCCCGCCGGCGGGAGCCCTATTTATATCATTCCTTCCTTGAAGCTATTTCTTTCCTTCCGTAACTGCCTCAGCTCATTAACCATGGCCTTGAAGGCAAGGAGTTAGCTGTTACAGCTTGTAATCATTCACTAGTAACGTCTCATAAAGATTCTAGGAACTCTTCATCTTCATAACGTCTATTCAACCGTTCCTACTGAAGTAACTGCCGAGATACATTTCGGGCCGAAACCGTCCTCGTGTCTCTCCCCGAGATCCAAGTCGGACTTAGATCTCCTCTCTGATGGTCGAGACCTATCCCGGACCCTTGCATCCAGGTATCCATCTCAGCTGAGGATTTTGTGTATGATCAAGTCCAATTGAAACTTGCTTAATCAATATTCATTGCACTACCTACACTACTGTAATGAAAAACAATAGAACATGCTTATTTTACATCGTTAGGTCGACGCCTGTTATTTATACACATTCCTCCAAGTTTCCTCTTTATACGATTAGTTCTTATCGATGGCGAAACCGAATTAAACACTTAGTAAACGTGAAGAGAAACAAACATACACACTATATTCACAATTATCAAAAACATGTACAAGTGTGGTAAGCATAAATAAATAAATGCACGCATATAAATATATAGGTCTAATTACACAATATACACAATATGAACACTGTACAAAACTAAAAAACAAAGACACTATCACAATGCGATCCAATATTAAACACTAATCCCCGACAACAGTGCCATTTTGCTGAATCGGTAAAGAGGCAAGCAGAAGTAAGTATTTATTTACTTTTATCATATCGTCTCCACATGATTAGTGCTACTGAATTTCCATTTGACAAGTCGCGCGTTAATCACTTTGGTTTTAAATGGGTTTGAAGTGGTAAATGTGGGAATTAAAAGTTATTAGCAGAAAAAGAATTCATTTTTCAGAAAGTAGACTCTCAGGATTGAATTTCACATACTCGTTAAATACGTAAACTTATTACCCAGTTGCAATCAACTTAAACTACTCGTCAACATCAACACGTATCACTCACACATAGGTTATTTCTAACGTAAAGTGAGATATCAATTGTATCGCTCACGGAGGCGATTTCGCGGGCAACTCATACAATACAAGGGTATTAAGAGTAAATACGCAAGTGAATACTAGCTCCTAATCTATTTCTAGAATCAAAACTCAATAGATGTTCATCTTAAATCTGGATTCAAACCGTATATGTCTGCAGCAACCCAAACAAAAATAAAGCGAGAAATCACCAATATTTATTTGTAAAGAAAACATTAAACAACACCCTGAGAAATAAATATACATATAAACAAGCATACTTACATACAAAACCCCAACAAATAATGGTTGCAAAGAGAAGAAAAAGAGAGGAAATTGAATCTCTCACGGTGTCAAACACGATCCACCAAGTTCTCGACCCCAGATCATCCATTAACATGCCACAAATGTTGTTTTCTAAGCTCTAAGAGGGCGATCAGCATGCTCTGTGTTGTTCCGAAAAAAATCAGCATTGCGTTTTTGCCAAAACTTGAGAACCATAACTCCGATTTACCTACAGTTTGAAGCATTGGAAATCTTATCCAATGCTTTATCTTGCAATGCCTAAATATCAATGATTAAATACCTACAAAAATAAGACAAAAACAATTAAAATCAATTATATTTACACGATAACGCAATATATACACTATAATATAAACTATACTGAATATACACTAAAGTTGAGGTTTATTGACGAAAAACAAATGAAATAAGCTGATGAATGATGACTATTCACACTTAAATTTAAAATAATTTAGCACTCATCAATCGACTAGATTAATATCCTAGGACTATAGTGTATATTTTGTGCTTTCTAAGTTTTTTGGATAGTATTCTCTTTGAAAATGAAAGTGTTCCGGACTGGACCCGTGCTTACCCAAGATTAGGAACATGTCCATTTAGACCCAATCTAGCCACACCAGTAGAGCAGAACAGTCTACGTGGATCTTCTCATAAGTCGACCAAGCTTAGAACACTCCTCCCCGAGGAGGCCACTTAACGATGAACACCCCCCGTGGAGACAATAATATCTCCTCGAGGACAATATTGCTCATGCCCCAGACAAAGGTATCATATCGTAGGTGTCATACCCCAAATTTTGACCTAATATACCACCTTACATTTGCATCATTGCACAACTAACAATTCAAACATCATTAATCGGGTGTAGCATTCACAGGTCAAAATTAGGGTTTCATCAGATTTTCATCTGATTCAAGAACTAACCAATTAGGGTTTGAGATTTTCTCACTCCATTTGATCTATCTTGATCAAATCATCAGCCTTCAATCCTCAGATATCCATTTTCCTCACTGATCAATCGAGGATCGACCAATTAGGGTTTTGGTCGAGCATAGGCATTCTCTGATTTTTTGAGCAAGGAATGACTTTTTTGGATAGAGATTGGTCATTATATCTTAAATACAACATCTTGACCTAATTTCTGGATTCAAAACATCACAGAGGTTCACAGACTTCATCAGTCAATTTCAGAAACGTCTGATGAAATTTCATCTGCACAGAAAAGTCAAACTTTGACTTCTGGTCAAATTTTTCAAAACAAAACTTTTTCCATCATCAAAATACTTCACATGATCCATCATGATCATAAAAAATCAAAAGATTTGGAAAAGTCAACAAAAAGTCAAAAGTTTTCATACTTAGAAATTTTTCTAAGTGTTGAAATTTCTTATTTTTTTCAAACTTCAAGCCATTTTTTCACCTAGTTCCAATTTGAATTTGAAAAAACTCAAAACATGAAAGTTGTAGCTTGTGGAAAAATCTTTCCAAAATGTCCAAGAACTCTCAAATACATGGAGTCTAGATACACTTTTGAAATTGAAATATAAGGCTCCATGACACTTGATTTTCAAAGTCAAAACATCAAGATTATAGGTCATTTTGCATTTTCCTCTTCTAGAACCTTGCCACCTTGCTACAATGAGATAAGAACTGATAAAAATCAGATGGGATAATTATGATAGGATTGGATCAAAGTTAGAAGTTAACCATGGTTAAAAGAAGGAAGCTTCCTTTTGCATTTAATGCAAAAAAGACTTCCTTGCCCTCTAAGGCAAGTTTGAATTACCAATGCCCAATTGCTTGCCTAACATTTCAGATACAATGGCCTATAAATAGAGGTACTAATTCAAGCTCAAGAGACACCAAAAAGCAAATGCAAAATCCATGCTTTCATTCTCTTTCTTGAAAATTAAGTAACATAGTGCAAAATTGCCAAACTTGCATTTTTGAGATTCAGTTGAAAATCATGATGATCTTTGGTGTCAAACATGTTTCATGATCATTATTAAACTTGTTACAAGCTTAAAATCAAAATGAAATCAAGTTAAAACCAGATTTCCATTTTCATTTTTTCAAAACTTCCAAACTGCCTTATGAATCGAGTTTCAAGTTTGGCCTGGGCAATTGTTGTTCTAATGACTCAAACATCATCACCATACTCCATGGACATGAGGCAGACCATTAATCCTGAACTGTAACACTCTTAACCCCATTTTCGAGTTTCATTTTGAGCTGACTGTAGGTTGACTTGGTTGGAGAGATTGGAGCAAGCTCGAAGCAAGCATACCATCCACACAGCTTCCATACATGCCGATGAACGTGTAGCAATCCTCAAACAAGTTCTGGAAACAAGTTTTGAGCTTCTTCGATTCTCACTTTTCCAGGTAAGCATATGAACTGTGATATCCATATTCCTTGCACTAATTGAAAAAAGCTCACGGCCATTCTCTTTCTGCACATCTAACGATCATTAACCCTAAAAAAAAATTCAAGAATCATCAACTACACGCCATTTAATTTAAATTCTTAGATTCTAGGGTTCTTCGTGTCTCCAAAAATCCAAACATGCTAGGATGAAAATAAATGAAATTAACATACATATTCATGTTCGTGATGAAAAACCGATCAAGTTTGATTTTTACTTCACTTAATTTGGTTGAGAAACAAAGATTCTAGCTTGGATTTGGCAATCTGAAGATCAAAATGAAAACCCAGGATGCGCGCGTGTTCTTCATCTGTTCTTCATTTTCAAATATTTAAAAATTCCAATCCTTTTCTAACACGTGTTCTGGTCCACTAACACTCCAGCGCGTTTGGTCTAGTGGTTGTTTGCTTGCTTTTAAGTTCCTTTGCCACGCGTCCTACCTCATGGTCATGGGTTCAACACCCATCAGGACCATTCTTTTTCCAAATTTTTTCATGTTTTTTATCAAACTTTCACAATTTTTTTGACCAATCAAAACTCCTTATTTTAAGGTGATTTTTTGGACACTTGTCAATAAATACATCTATTTTGTGATAGTGCAAAAATTTTCAGAAAAAACTTTCATCTGATTAAATTTTAATCGAACCGAAAACGACGTTCTAAACACTTTTCAAACCTCCTTTTAAGGTGAATTTTTCAAGTTTTCGACTTCCGATTTTTTTTCAAAACTTTTCATAAATGAACCTCACATTTCAAAACATTTTCAAAAATCATTTTTCAAGACATTTCATCAAAACTTACATCTTTTTTACCATGATCCATCCGATTTAAACGATAAAACCGAATTCGTTTCTTCTCGAAATTCTCAATCGATCATGGGCCTCCCTTATGGTGTAAGTCCCAATCCTTTATGTACATATTTAGTTTTACTTGTACATACTCAAATTATCATTGTTAATATTCAAACGTAAACAAATTTCTTTCGTTTGTTTTCATTCGTTTGTCTATACGCCGAATCCATTGGTTCTAAAGGAAGAATTCTTCTGAGTAAAATTTCTTTTTGACCAATGGGCCTCCATCATGGTGTAAGTCCCATAACATTCTTTTATGTACATAATATTTCTTTGTACATACAAATTTCATCTGTACATAATACAGATATTCTTTTTATACTCAAGTACAGACAAACTTTGATCGTTTGTTCTCACTTCACTTGTGTATACTCAAACCAACATTCTTTATGTACATACACATTTTTCTCGTACATAAACAGTTTCTTTTCAAAAACAAACTTTTTATCTGTACATAACACAGATACTTCTTTTTCAAATACTTTTTATCTGTACATAATACAGATACCTTTTACAGATAAACTTCAATCAATCATTTCCGTTTCATCTGTACATTTTACACTGAATACCATTGATATTGAAAGGAGCATTATTCCCTGTGAAACTGCTTTCAAATCAATGGGCCTCTCTTATGGTGTAAGTCCCAACCCTCCTATGTACATCCATCTTTCTCTGTACATAAAAAACTCGTTCGTGTACATATTCATTTCTTTGTACACATTCAAACTTGTAAATAATCAAGTTGCGCTCGTTTTAAACGTTCATTTCACAGACACTTGTTTATATTTTATAAACTGCTGTAAATAAACATCATGCATTGTTTATATTTCCTTCATAAACTCCTGTGAATACATATCACACACACACACACCTGTTTATACAAACCGTCTAATAATAACATAACAATTAGACTAATCAATAGATTCCCAAAGTAATAGCCTTCGCTTGGGCTTCATACAAGATAACTCATCCCCAGTTGAGTTTAGCCTCCGCTTGGGCTTTATACAAGACAATACATCCCCAGCATGGGTTAGCCTCCGCTTGGGCTTCATACAAGATATTTTATCTCCAACAGAGTTTAGCCTTCTCTTGGGCTTCGTACAAAGAAACTCTCCCCACAGAGTTTAGCCTCCGCTTAGGCTTCATATAAGACAACACTCCCCTGTTGAGTCAGCCTCCTCTTGGGCTTCGTTCAAAAGAACTCCTCATTGAGTTTAGCCTTCTCTTGGGCATCATACAATGAAAGAGATAGGAAATCTCTTAATGACCTCTATTGGGCTTCAATACAAAGAATCACCAGCGCTAAGATAGAACCACGAAAGGATGGTTTCCGGTGAAATCACTTTCAAATTCCCAGTAAAATTTCCGGTGAAATTGCTCTTATTCAGAAAAGGATGATTTCTCGGTGAAATCCTTTCAAGCCAAAGCCAGCCATACCCATAGCTTCCTCTTGAGCTTCATACAAGGACCCTCGATGACCCTCGATGACCCTCGGAATGCCTCCTCTTGGGCTAATAATACAAGGACCCACGGGCTTCTTAAAAGCATCCCTTTAATCCAATCAATTTCTCCTTGAGATTTAGACATTTATCATCTCTATGGAAGAAGTATCTCATCTATCACATCACATCATCAAAAACTTTTCAAACTCTTTTCAAACTCTTTTCAAAACTATTTTCAAACAAAACATCTCTTAATGATAAGTGGTAGCGCTTGTACACTCGAGCAAAACACCCAATACTTACAGTTAAAAGATTCAATCATCTTTTCAAACATCTTTCTTAAACATGTAAGTGGTAGCGCTTGTACACTCAAGCAAAACACCTAATACTTACGATGAAAGATTTCAATCAATCAAACTTTTCAAAATGTATGTGATGAAATAGATTAGATACATTTTTCATTAAGATGACATTTATGCATCTCTTACTAACATCCGTTGCTTTCCACTAGCATAAGTGGGAACTACGATTGCTCTGACTTTCTCAACATCCTTTTGAGAATACGTAGGCACAAGGTCTCATCCTTGCCGAGCAAATTTCTTTCTCTCTCAGACCAAACAAACCATAGAACCCTGTAGATCCGAGCTACAAATGCTCTGATTCCCACTAGGGGATATGTATGCAGAAGATCCACAGATCTTTGCAAGCACAATAATAATAAACACTAGAATCCCACATAATCTACTGTTTCTTAAAATCCCAAAGGAGAAACTTTCTCAATCATAGAAATAGCAATTAAAACACACAAACATATCAAACGTATTCATATATAAAGCTGTAGATAACTACATATATTTAGGGTGCTCCATCTATTCCCTTTATATAACAATCCCCCTTACT
Organism: Vicia sativa; assembly: GCA_021764765.1. NCBI lineage: Eukaryota > Viridiplantae > Streptophyta > Magnoliopsida > Fabales > Fabaceae > Vicia > Vicia sativa. Next base: position 115,871,567 of record CM038796.1, on the reverse strand, counting down.
CAGAATCTCCCCAATGTGTTACGTCTAGTTTGCGCTAGTCGTTACGCATACCAATATCAATTAAGGGTATTTGTTTTCCCTTTTCATAATCATTAAATCATCTTTCTTGTGTTGAAAATAATAAAGCTTGATGCTCATGGCATCTTTATAAACAAATAAAAGATTTAAATCGTTGCGTGCGGAGAATCCGAACTCACGTTCGCATCCTCTAGCGCGTCACCTTTGCGAAGGAAAAATGGCGACTCTGGGGGAGTCTGTTGAAACTTTGATTTTTCAAAAAAAAGCGTTACTCGCCGAGAGCACCAAGCTTTTTGTTTTCAAAAAGAAAAGAAAGGGATAAGCTTTTCATGTTTTGCACATATTTTTCTTTATTGTGTGTTTGCGATTTCACTTGATGGAAAGAAATCCTAACCGGATTTAGAAACATTTTAAGATCTAGGTGGAGATATTAATACGTGGCGGTTCAATGCTTTCGAAGTTAATATTTCCATGATGGAGGTTGTCTTGAGGTATTGTGTTTAGCAAGTAATTGCAAACATTTTGGGAACTTAAGAAGTGAGTGGGTGTAGAACACATAAACCATCACAGCCATTAGGATGTAGTGCGAGATTATTTGGGTGTAAGCCTAGAGTAATTGTCATGCGATACTACGATCGGCGAGTTTCTCTTGAAAATATTATTGGACCATCAGTATTCAACAAATCCAATAATGTTTTGAAGAAGTGTTGAGCTGTATTATCGGTAGAACCCGTTCACGGATGAATAAGCCCATAGAACTTAACCACGTTGATTCTTATCGTTGGCTTCATGCTCGTGACTTGAGCAGCTTGACCGTGTGTATAACTACTAACCATGTTTGCCGCATTCATGCATTCATTCATTCATTCAAAACAAAAAAAAAACTTCATTTCTCTTCCCATTTCCAAAGAATTTAGAGATTTTTCTTTGTAAAATATTTTAGGTTAGAGTGATGGACGTCAGAGGAAGATTCACCAAAAGATACAGTTTTAGAATTCCTGATGTAGGAAAGTTAAAAGAGTTAGCATCCTTGGTAGAAGATCCCTCGGTTTGAACGCTATGGAACTCTTTTAACTCTTTTGAGCATAACGTTGATGAAGGACTTCTCAAAACTTTCGTTCGGTTCTACGATCCGATCTATCATTGTTTCACTTTCCACGATTATCGGTTGATGCCTACTTTGGAAGAGTATGCATATCCTAGGTATCTCGATGTCGGACAAAGTGCCTTTCAATGGTTTGGAAGCCATTCCTAAGTCACCATCATTGCAACAATGACTCATTTAAAGAAATCGAGATAGACAAAACCTAACTACGGAGGAAAACTCTTAGGACTAACCTCAAAGTTCCTAATGGATAAGGCTCTCAAATTCTCGGAAGTTGGTAGTATGGTAGCCTTTGAAGCTATTTTAGCTTTACTCCTCTATGGATTGGTGTTGTTTCCCAACGTCCCAAATTTCGTTGATATCAACGCCATAAGGATCTTTCGATTGGAAATCCGTTCCCCACCTTGGTGACGTGCGTCTCTATTCATCATAGGAATCGTCAAGGAGGCGGAACTATCGTGTGTTGCGTACCTCTGTTTTCAAATGGATTACCTCACATTTGCCTAAATCTCCTATCTTCGCGAAAACAAAGGCAGTGGCATTGGTCCGGAAGACTCATGTCTCTTACAAGCGCGATATCCATTGGTATACTTTGGCAAACAATGAGATGGAAATCATTGAGAGCTGTGGAGAATTTGCCAACGTACCTCTCATTGGTACAAGAGGGGGAATCAACTACAACCCATTTTTAGCAAGACGTCATCTCGGATACGCAAACTCTGGTAAACCTCTTGGATTTACAGTAGAAAGCTACTTCTACCATGAAGGGGGAGGATTCCCAAGGATTGAAGGCTAGGATGATTAAAGCTTGGCATCACATCCGAAAGAAAGGAAAAGGTAAGGCAAAGAATTGTGTAGCCATGGAAACCTACACTTCTTGGGTAAAGAAAAGAGCAAAGGAATTCTAAATGCCTTACGCTTATGAAGATCCCATGTTCTCAGTCGCTTCCAAATCAACAGATTTTCCCGTCGAAACTGTGGGAGAATACCAAGAAGCCTTGACAAAGATAAGGCTTGAGAGAGAAGCTTTGGAAAACAAATTCCTTAAGGCTAACCTCGAGAAAGAGAAGCTCAAGAAGCAAGTCAAAGATCATGAAAAGACGCTTTATTTCCAGGATGAATGGCTCATGGAAAAAGATGAGGATAGATTCGCCAGAAGCATGACGCAATCAAGAAATTCATCAAAGAAAGAAAAGGAACGCCTGAGGATTTGATGAATAATAATCTTACTCCCAACGAATGGAAAAGAGTCGTCAGCAAGCTAAAAGCCGAGAAAGCAGAACTAAAAGCTCGCTATGGAAAGGAAATCCTGAAGAGGAAGCTGCATCAAGCCTTTGGATCTTCATCAGACAAAGACGTTTAATTAGTTCAATTTAGTTTGTAATTTTATCATTTATTTTATCATTTGTGTGAGCAATGCTCCAAAAAAAAACAATCGTTGTAATCTTCTTTCAATAATCAATGAAATTTGTGTTTTTTCCATCCAAATATTTGCCAAGAAATATCTCTTTTAGCATAAATTCTTTGGAAATTCCTTTTCTTTACAATCATATTCATGCATCATATCTTGCATTTAGGTCTATTGTCTAGAGTCTAACACTTTTCCAGTTGGTATCACTTTTCGGATAGGAGCAGTTGTCAAGGTATCGCGTCTTAGAGTTCTCATTGCGTCATGACCAACTCGAGCGTATGATACTAGATCAAAAAGAAGAAAAGTAATGGAGAATTTTGAAACGCCGTCCGATCAAGGAAGTATTTCATAGTGGGGTTTCTTAAACCACATTCCAAAGGTTAATGTTGTAACCATTGAAGAGGATGAAGATGATCCATCGAATCGAAGAGTGGAGCACTTATTTGAATAGCCACGAATATGTGTCTCAAGAGGAATCATATGCAGTGATCAATTCAAAGACATGTCCTGTGCAACATGAAAATCCATGGTCCTGCGAAGTTTGGGATACCTTGGGAGAACCAAGTGGTAAATTTGACTACATGGTGAAATACACTGCGCCAGAAAGCTCAAAAATCCGGATCGAAGATATCCAACCCACAGGATGGGGTGATGACTTTGAATACCCTAGTCAACCGGAGGAGGAATACTCGTCTTCTCAAACTAATCAAGATCGAGATCCCAAATGAAGATCTCTGCTTCAACACTTATGTGGATTTCACCAAGCTAGATCACGGTTATCACTACATCAACATGATCCTTCGATCAAAGTATGACTCGGGATACGATGCGGAAAGTGTCGCGACAATGAGTCTCTTCACTCGAAGACTGGAAGGAACATCCCATATTCAAACAAAGATCAACAGAAGTACCGTGCTATATCCCATACTTCCGTCTGTTAATCAAGAAAGATCAATGACAAAAGGCAAGGGCCATCATCCAGAGTCCTCAAAGCCTGCTCAGCCAGCAACCAAAGTCTACTCAAGGGTTAAACCAAGCGGAAAATTACCCGAGTACCTCGACTTCCAAGGAGTTCGTCACTATTGGAAACCCGTTGAAGTTAGGACTAATGTTCATAGCTCTAAGTAGTTTATCTTTGCTTTTTGTTTTGAACTCTCGCTTCGCCCAAAGCGAAGAGATGTTTTATAGGGTTTAGCTTTTAATAAATTTCTCTTTGTCTTGCCCAAGACAAATGAGTTTGTATTTTAGGGCCCTGTTCATATTGTGAATCATAAATAAAACGTGTTGTTTTTGTTTCCACACTCTGTGTTTATTTTCATTTTTACCCTTTTCTAGAAATGATAATCCTAAAAAACACAGTAAAAAAAAAATCTTCAAAAAAAATCATAATGAAAAAAAATTAATCTGCATACATTAACTTTCAAAAAAAAAAACTTTTTTTAATCAAACGTAAATAAAAAATGCAGATTAAACAGATGGACAAAACCATTGAAAGCAATAACTCTACGCTCTTTCTCAACTTTGAAATCCACTGAATTAGAAGGAAGTCGAAGAAGAGATCCAGATGAAATTTCTCGACTACTTAAGCACGAGAGCGGATCATTCACCTCACAAAGAACCTCTAGAAGCAATTAACTTGGGTTACGAGGAAGATACAAAAGAAGTCAATATTGGAGCTTCACTCAGCGGTGTCAAAAGCAAGCGATAAGTCTTCTCAAAGAATACGTTGATGTGTTTGCTTGGTCCTAGGACATGCGGGTTTGGATACCGACATCGTGGAGCATCACTTGCCGTTAAGACCGGAATGTCCATGGTTGGCGAGAAGAGTTCATCACGAAATGGTGAGAAAATCAAAAGGAAGTTCAAAAGCGTATTTGGTTTCCTTGTCCTCCGAGTATCCTCAATGGCTAGCCAACATAGTACTGTCTCAAGAAAGATGGAAAGGTCGAATGTGTTGACTCGGGACTTAAATAAAGCTAGTCCAAAGACGATTTCCCACTTCCGCATATCGACATGCTAGTGGATAGCACTGCCAAATTTAACGTCTTTTCCTTCATGGATGGTTTCTCTGGTTATAATCATATCAGAATGGCTCCCGAAGACATGGAAAAGACATCTTTCATCACGCCATGGGGCACTTTTGCTACAAGGTAATGCCATTTGGATTAAAGAATGTATTAGGAGGGCAATGACTACTCTCTTTCATGATATGATGCACAAAGAGATCGAGGTCGTGGGCGACATGATAGCAAAGTCTGACTCTGAAGAGGAACATATAGACTATCTCTTAAAGTTGTTTCAACGACTAAGGAAGTTTCAGCTCCGCCTGAATCCTAACAAATGCACCTTTGGGGTAAGATCAGGAAAACTCCTAGGTTTCATCGTCAGTCAAAGAGGAATTGAGGTTGACCCTGACAAAGTCAAGGCTATTCAGGAAATGCCTACACCACATACGGAAAAGCAAGTAAGAGGATTTCTCGGACGGTTGAATTATATCTCAGTTATCTCTCGGATGCTACACTGGGCGATATTCAAGCTTCTCCGCAAAGATCAGAAGGTTGTGTGGGCAGAAGATTGCCAAGAGCATTGACGGTATCAAAGAATACAGCCGAACCACCAATACTGATCCCTCCAGTCGAAGGAAGACCATTGATCATATACCTTACCGTACTAGAAGAGTCCATGGGCTGCGTACTTGGACAACAGGATGATACCGGTAAGAAGGAGCATGCCATCTACTACCTAAGTAAGAAATTCACAGACTGTGAAACTCGTTACTCCATGCTCGAGAAAATATGTTGTGCTTTGGTATGGGCTTCAAAACGTCTTCGCCAGTACATGATCAATCACACGACTTGGTTAATCTCCAAAATGGATCCGATCAAGTACGTATTTGAGAAGCCTGCCTTAACCGGGAGAATCGCTCGATGGCAAATGCTACTATCTGAATATGATATCCAATACCGCGGAAGCGGTTAAAGGAAGCATTCTCGCTGATCACTTGGCTTATCATCCGCTCAACGAATACCAATCTCTCAAGTTCGATTTCCTAGACGAGGATGTTATGTACTTGAAGATGAAAGATTGTGACGAACCGCTACGAAGAAAGACGGATCCGAGAATCGGATGGGGTTTAGTCTTGATGGAGCCGTAAATGTTTTAGCAATGGAATTTGGCGGTCATCATCACTCCAGGGTTCTCATATCCGTTTTCCGGATTGCTATTTGATTGCACCAACAACATAGCGAGAATATGAAGCATGCATCATGGGTATCGAAGAAGCCATCGACTTGAGGATCAAGATCCTTGACATATCTGGAGACTCACCCTGTGATCAATCAAATCAAAGACAAGTATGAAACTCATCATCTTGGTCTAATTCCTTGAGATTATGCAAGGCGGTTGTTGACTTTCTTCAACAGTGGCATCATATCCTCGAGATCAAAATCGAATGCGACGCCTTGGCTACTCTATCTTCCATGTTCAAAGTCAATGATTGGAATGATATGCCTAGAATTCGCATCGGCCTTGAAAGACTGCATATGTGTTTTGCAAGCGGTCTTGACGATAAACCGTGGTTTCACGACATCAACGTTTCCTTCAAACGCGAGAATACCCACTTGGTGCCTCGTACAAAGATAAGAAAACTTTGAGGAGGCTTTCTAGGAATTTCTTCTTGAACGGAGATGTGTTATACAAAAGGAACTTCGACATGGTTCTGCTCACATGCGTCGACAGACAAGAAGCAGACACGATCATCCATGAAGTGCATGAAGGGTCCTTTGGAACCCATTCGAATGGGCATGCAATGTCTAGAAAAATCTTGAGAGCAGGATACTATTGGATAACGATGGAATCGATTTTTGCAAACACGTCAAAAGATGTCACAAGTGCCAGATCTACGCAGATAAGATCCATGTGCCACCGACCCTACTCAACGTTCTCTCTTCTCCGTGGCCTTTCTCCATGTGGGGCATTGACATGATCGGGATGATCGAACCAAAAGCGTCCAACGGACATCGCTTCATTCTAGTGGCTATTGATTACTTCACTAAATGGGTCGAAGCAGCGTCTTACGCCAACGTCACAAGACAAGTGGTTGTGAGGTTCATCAAGAACAACCTCATTTGCCGATATGGAATTCTAAGTAAGATCATTACTGACAATGGATCAAACTTGAACAACAAAATGATGAAAGAGCGTGTGAGGAATTCAAGATCGAGCATCATAACTCGTCTCCTTAGGCCAAAGATGAGCAGGCGCGTTGAAGCGACCAACAAGAACATCAAAACATTGTCGGAAAATGGTCATCACTTACAAAGATTGGGCAATCTGCCATTTGCTCTGCATGGGTATCGTACCTCGATCGCACTTCAACAGGCAACTCCTTTTCTCTAGTATACGGCATGGGCGGTGCTCCCGTAGAAGTTGAGATCCCGTCAATGAGAGTTCTCATGGAAACTAAGCTATCGAGGCGAATGGTGTCAAAGCGGCGACCAAATGAACTTAATTGAAGAAAAGCGCTGACCGCTCTGTCATGGACAACTCTATCAAAGAAGAATGAAGAAAGCTTTCGACAAAAGGTCCGACCTCGTGAATTAGAAGGCGACCTCGTGCTTAAAAGATTACTGTCTTTTCAAGCAGATTCGAGGGCAAATGGACTCCTAATTACGAAGGCCCATACATCGTCAAAGAAGCTTTCTGGCGGTGCTATGACTCTCACAACCATGGGGGCGATGAACTCCGTATCCGTGAATCTTGGTGATCAAAAATACTTTGTCTAAAAAACAAAAACATTTCGGTAAGTCGAAAACCGAAAAGGCGGCTTAGGCAAAATAGCGTCTCGGTGGATTGAAAACACGAAAAGCGATCGGGCAAAATTAGAGACAATAAGCGAAATTATCACGATAGATCGAAAACCGAAAAAGCGATCTAGGCAAAAACAAGGATACAAAATGACAAAGTAGCTGCGATCGATCGTATTTTGTCCATATGAAGAATTTCCCATCAACGGATCTTCAATCAACTCTTCTGAAGCAACAAGCACAGTTGGAATTCAAAGTTGTTAGGGATAGTAGTGGTTATTTGCTTTCAATGTAGCCTTTTCCCAATACATTATCATTTCCAACTTTTGTAAATAGTCCATGGTATCACGCATTTGGCTGATTACCATTCTATCAATAAATTTGAGCCTTGTGCCTTTTGTTTGCAAATCCTACTTTATTCTGTTTTGCAAAATAACGCTTTATATTGTGAAAATCACTTTTTGAAACTAAAATGTTTTAAATGAATTTCTACTTCAAAAAATTTTTGAAATAAAAAGCAAAATTTTCCTTTGAACTATGGACACGGAAATAACTTCAACAGTTTCTCCATGAGTGTTTTGATCTCCAGAAGGATAAAAAAGCCTACTGATCTTCTCCTCATTGAAATCATCAAAGGGCGGTATTCTTATCCAAAAGAATCCCCAACCAAGTTGCCAATGAAATGCCTTTCTCGAGAAAGTTTAAAACATGCAACTCAAATTCTTCATTAGTGAACATCACCATTTGTTGCAATTTTCACCAAGTATTTGTTCGATGTGCGGTCCTTTTCCCAGATACCTCTTTAGTGTCTTTGTCAAAGTATTGTTAGCATGCATATAACATTCATGACATTCATGCATAATAGCATCATTCATTGTATTTTTGCATCTCTCAAAATGTTTGCTTCAAATCAATGGTATAAATCATACTTACTCATACAGTACAAGTCATCCCCGATGAATATCTCCAAACGAAAAGATACATTTTCTTTTTCCCCAACGAAGTATTCCCAAACAGAAAGGATCGTCTTCCTTTTTCCGGGCAAAGTCCCCAGCGAGAAATACATTTTCTTCTCTATCACATTCCCAGTGAGATTATCCCTCATTGGGAACAATGTCTTGATTAACTTCTTTCTTTCGGTTCATTCTGGATAGAACACATACATTATTCACAAAGCTGAGTACACAGCAACTCATTTCTCAAGATTTACCTTGTTATAGTTATCACTTCGCTGATAATTGGTAACATCTTCAGAATTCATTACCATAAACTATCACAGAGCTGATAATTGGTAATATCATCTCCACTTACCTTAAACATTGTCACAAGGCTGACAGAAGGTAATCTCTTTGTTCCCCAAAATGAAACAGATATTCACATATCTTTGTGAATCATTCTTCCCCCCAGCAGGGACGTATTCACAAATTTCCCTTCACTGTGTCATTTCTTTGATATCCTTTAGGGTAAAACTTTTTGCGATCATTTTGCATCATCCGCATTTTTTGGTATCTTAGGTCCAAATTTTGCGACGATATTTAAGTCTCTGTACACCTATCAAAGCGAAGATATTCATCTTCATCTCTCGAGTTAAAGAAACTTAAATAGGGCATCTGTCATACCCCAAATTTTGACCTAATATACCACCTTACATTTGCATCATTGCACAACTAACGTTCAACGGCATTAATGGTGTAGCATTCACGAGGTCAAAATTAGGGTTTCATCGATTTTCATCGATTCAAGAACTAACCAATTAGGGTTTGAGATTTTCTCACTCCATTTGATCTATCTTGATCAAATCATCGACCTTCAATCCTCGGATATCCATTTTCCTCACTGATCAATCGAGGATCGACCAATTAGGGTTTTGGTCGAGCATAGGCATTCTCGATTTTTGAGCAAGGAATGACTTTTTGGATAGAGATTGGTCATTATATCTTAAATACAACATCTTGACCTAATTTACGGATTCAAAACATCACAGAGGTTCACGAGACTTCATCGATCGATTTCGAAGCGTCGATGAAATTTCATCTGCGAAAAGTCAAACTTTGACTTTTCAAATTTTCAAAACAAAACTTTTCCATCATCAAAATACTTCACATGATCCATCATGATCATAAAAATCAAAATATTTGGAAAAGTCAACAAAAGTCAAAGTTTTCATACTTAGAAATTTTTCTAAGTGTTGAAATTTCTTATTTTTCAAACTTCAAGCCATTTTTCACCTAGTTCCAATTTGAATTTGAAAAACTCAAAACATGAAAGTTGTAGCTTGTGGAAAAATCTTTCCAAAATGTCCAAGAACTCTCAAATACATGGAGTCTAGATACACTTTTGAAATTGAAATATAAGGCTCCATGACACTTGATTTTCAAAGTCAAAACATCAAGATTATAGGTCATTTTGCATTTTCCTCTTCTAGAACCTTGCCACCTTGCTACAATGAGATAAGAACTGATAAAATCAGATGGGATAATTATGATAGGATTGGATCAAAGTTAGAAGTTAACCATGGTTAAAGAAGGAAGCTTCCTTTTGCATTTAATGCAAAAAAGACTTCCTTGCCCTCTAAGGCAAGTTTGAATTACCAATGCCCAATTGCTTGCCTAACATTTCAGATACAATGGCCTATAAATAGAGGTACTAATTCAAGCTCAAGAGACACCAAAAAGCAAATGCAAAATCCATGCTTTCATTCTCTTTCTTGAAAATTAAGTAACATAGTGCAAAATTGCCAAACTTGCATTTTTGAGATTCAGTTGAAAATCATGATGATCTTTGGTGTCAAACATGTTTCATGATCATTATTAAACTTGTTACAAGCTTAAAATCAAACTGAAATCAAGTTAAAACCAGATTTCCATTTTCATTTTTTCAAAACTTCCAAACTGCCTTATGAATCGAGTTTCAAGTTTGGCCTGAGCAATTGTTGTTCTAATGACTCAAACATCATCACCATACTCCATGGACATGAGGCAGACCATTAATCCTGAACTGTAACACTCTTAACCCCATTTTCGAGTTTCATTTTGAGCTGACTGTAGGTTGACTTGGTTGGAGAGATTGGAGCAAGCTCGAAGCAAGCATACCATCCACACAGCTTCCATACATGCCGATGAACGTGTAGCAATCCTCAAACAAGTTCTGGAAACACGTTTTGAGCTTCTTCGATTCTCACTTTTCCAGGTAAGCATATGAACTGTGATATCCATATTCCTTGCACTAATTGAAAAAAGCTCACGGCCATTCTCTTTCTGCACATCTAACGATCATTAACCCTCAAAAAAAATTCAAGAATCATCAACTACACGCCATTTAATTTGAATTCTTAGATTCTAGGGTTCTTCGTGTCTCCAAAAATCCAAACATGCTAGGATGAAAATAAATGAAATTAACATACATATTCATGTTCGTGATGAAAAACCGATCAAGTTTGATTTTTACTTCACTTAATTTGGTTGAGAAACAAAGATTCTAGCTTGGATTTGGCAATCTGAAGATCAAAATGAAAACCCAGGATGCGCGCGTGTTCTTCATCTGTTCTTCATTTTCAAATATTTAAAAATTCCAATCCTTTTCTAACACGTGTTCTGGTCCACTAACACTCCAGCGCGTTTGGTCTAGTGGTTGTTTGCTTGCTTTTAAGTTCCTTTGCCACGCGTCCTACCTCATGGTCATGGGTTCAACACCCATCAGGATCATTCTTTTTCCAAAAATTTTCATGTTTTTTATCAAACTTTCACAATTTTTTTGACCAATCAAAACTCCTTATTTTAAGGTGATTTTTTGGACACTTGTCAATAAATACATCTATTTTGTGATAGTGCAAAAATTTTCAGAAAAAACTTTCATCTGATTAAATTTTAATCGAACCGAAAACGACGTTCTGAACACTTTTCAAACCTCCTTTTAAGGTGAATTTTTCAAGTTTTCGACTTCCGATTTTTTTTCTAAACTTTTCATAAATGAACCTCACATTTCAAAACATTTTCAAAAATCATTTTTCAAGACATTTCATCAAAACTTACATCTTTTTTACCATGATCCATCCGATTTAAACGATAAAACCGAATTCGTTTCTTCTCGAAATTCTCAATCGATCGGGGCCTCCCTTATGGTGTAAGTCCCAATCCTTTATGTACATATTTAGTTTTACTTGTACATACTCAAATTATCATTGTTAATATTCAAACGTAAACAAATTTCTTTCGTTTGTTTTCATTCGTTTGTCTATACGCCGAATCCATTGGTTCTAAAGGAAGAATTCTTCTGAGTAAAATTTCTTTTTGACCAATGGGCCTCCATCATGGTGTAAGTCCCATAACATTCTTTTATGTACATAATATTTCTTTGTACATACAAATTTCATCTGTACATAATACAGATATTCCTTTTATACTCAAGTACAGACAAACTTTGATCGTTTGTTCTCACTTCACTTGTGTATACTCAAACCAACATTCTTTATGTACATACACATTTTTCTCGTACATAAACAGTTTCTTTTCAAAAACAAACTTTTTATCTGTACATAACACAGATACTTCTTTTTCAAATACTTTTTATCTGTACATAATACAGATACCTTTTACAGATAAACTTCAATCAATCATTTCCGTTTCATCTGTACATTTTACACTGAATATCATTGATATTGAAAGGAGCATTATTCCCTGTGAAACTGCTTTCAAATCAATGGGCCTCTCTTATGGTGTAAGTCCCAACCCTCCTATGTACATCCATCTTTCTCTGTACATAAAAAACTCGTTCGTGTACATATTCATTTCTTTGTACACATTCAAACTTGTAAATAATCAAGTTGCGCTCGTTTTAAACGTTCATTTCACAGACACTTGTTTATATTTTATAAACTGCTGTAAATAAACATCATGCATTGTTTATATTTCCTTCATAAACTCCTGTGAATACATATCACACACACACACACACCTGTTTATACAAACCATCTAATAATAACATAACAATTAGACTAATCAATAGATTCCCAGAGTAATAGCCTCCGCTTGGGCTTCATACAAGATAACTCATCCCAGTTGAGTTTAGCCTCGCTTGGGCTTTATACAAGACAATACATCCCAACATGGGTTAGCCTCGCTTGGGCTTCATACAAGATATTTTATCTCCAACGAGTTTAGCCTTCTCTTGGGCTTCGTACAAAGAAACTCTCCCCACGAGTTTAGCCTCCGCTTAGGCTTCATATAAGACAACACTCCTGTTGAGTCAGCCTCCTCTTGGGCTTCGTTCAAAAGAACTCCTCATTGAGTTTAGCCTTCTCTTGGGCATCATACAATGAAAGAGATAGGAAATCTCTTACGACCTCCTATTGGGCTTCAATACAAAGAATCACCCGCGCTAAGATAGAACCCTGAAAGGATGGTTTCCGGTGAAATCACTTTCAAATTCCCAGTAAAATTTCCGGTGAAATTGCTCTTATTCGAAAAGGATGGTTTCTCGGTGAAATCCCTTTCAAGCCAAAGCCAGCCATACCCTATAGCTTCCTCTTGAGCTTCATACAAGGACCCTCGATGACCCTCGGAATGCCTCCTCTTGGGCTAACAATACAAGGACCCACGGGCTTCTTAAAAGCATCCCTTTAATCCAATCAATTTCTCCTTGAGATTTAGACATTTATCATCTCTATGGAAGAAGTATCTCATCTATCACATCACATACAGTCAAAAACTTTTCAAACTCTTTTCAAAAACTATTTTCAAACAAAAACATCTCTTAACAGTAAGTGGTAACGCTTGTACACTCGAGCAAAACACCCAATACTTATAGTTAAAAGATTCAATCATCTTTTTCAAACATCTTTCTTAAACATGTAAGTGGTAACGCTTGTACACTCAAGCAAAACACCTAATACTTACGATGAAAGATTTCAAACAGTCAAACTTTTCAAAAATGTATGTGATGAAATAGATTAGATACATTTTTCATTTAGATGACATTTGTCTGTCTCTTACTAACATCCCGTTGCTTTCCACTAGCATAAGTGGGAACTACGATTGCTCTGACTTTCTCAACATCCTTTTGAGAATACGTGGCACAAGGTCTCATCCTTGCCGAGCAAATTTCTTTCTCTCTCGGACCAAACAAACCATAGAACCACAGCAGATCCGAGCTACAAATGCTCGATTCCCACTAGGGATATGTATGCGAAAGATCCACGGATCTTTGCGAGCACAATAATAATAAACACTAGAATCCCACATAATCTCTTGTTTCTTAAAATCCCAAAGGAGAAACTTTCTCAATCATAGAAATAGCAATTAAAACACACAAACATATCAAGCGTATTCATATATAAAGCGTAGATAACTACATATATTTAGGGTGCTCCATCTATTCCTTTATATAACAATCCCCTTACTCAGAATCTCCCCAATGCGTTCGTCTAGTTTGCGCTAGTCGTTCGCATACCAATATCAATTGAGGGTATTTGCTTTCCCTTTTCATAATCATTAAATCATCTTTCTTGTGTTGAAAATAATAAAGCTTGATGCTCGCGGCATCTTTATAAACAAATCAAAAGATTTAAATCGTTGCGTGCCAGAGAATCCGAACTCACGTTCGCATCCTCTAGCGCGTCACCTTTTAACGCGAACAGTAGGGCATAATCATACCTATTTGAATATCACTGAGTCTTCCTTGACCGTAGAATGGTCGATTCCACTTTTCTCCTGATACTTCAGAGCAGTTCCTTCAAGAACGGGACCATGTGCTACTCCCCACACACTCATGAATCCTGATAGTCCTCATATGGGCCTGCTGCTTCAACCTAATATGAGGACCTTGGCCCATCGCTGGGGGCTATAAATACCCTCTCATTTGAGAGTGTCACGTATTAATTTCTTTACACATACTAATACTTACACTATGATTCCTTGCGTTCTAAATTTGGCATCGGAGAACCTTGTAGGTACCTTTCCTCTTCATTCAACCGTAGTTATTTAACACGTACCTGGGCCAGAGACGATCCTCCTGACCAGGTACGATCAGAAAGTAAATAGAAAGGAAATGACAAAACGATTTACAAAAATAACAGGAAAGTAAAAGAGTTTCGACCAAATTTCTAAAGGAATGTAAATTATTTGAGCAAAGGTAAATAAATACTGATATTTAATGTGGTGTTTCATACGTATGTTTTCTCAAAAACTCGTTTCTCGATTAAGTTTAATACTTTGACTAAATAGAGTAATTTGTACAAAAATAAAACACAGATAAATCTAAACTCAAGACTCATATTTATACTAATTTACTACAAACGATCTTCTCTCATTAAGAGGGCATGTTTTCGCATGCGTGTGTTTGATCCTTCAAATTCCTCCATGCGTCGTATTTCGAAAAGAATAGATAAGCGCCAAAGGTCACACCTTTTCGGCCTTATTTTAAATTGTTGATCTAACCCGCCAAAAGCATCTTTAAAAAACTTATAAGTTTCAAATTCGTCTTATTTTAGTAAAAGTTTGGTCGAAAAGACCATTGTTTGTTCCTTTCGAAGCAGTTAATTACTCTTTTAAAAACTTTGATGTCTTCATTGAACTTTGAGCTTCGAATATTCCAGCTAACACATTTAGAATAAATAGATTTATTGTTTCAGAATTAACTTGTGAGTCAAAGACTTTGTCATATACAATGATTCAAATTTTGCCCACAAGAAACTACCGAAAAAGTCCAAAAAATCCTGAAATCACTATTCACCATACAAACAATATTATTTACCGTACGGACAACACTATTCACCGTACATGCAAAACTATTCACCATACATATAACATTATTCATTGTACAAGCAATGCTATTCACCGACCAAGTTTTCCAAATTTCTACTTTTTTTACTTTTCCTCAAAATTTCTGAAACTTCAAATTTTTGCGGTATATGCAATCTCCAAAATATGTTTCTTTTCTCTTTATCAACAAAGGTTTTAAGGCACATTAATAAAATCTCTACCTTGACTTTAAACTGTGTTGATCAAAATTTAACCATCAACAACATTTTTGCTCTCTACCAGGTTATAACTCTAATTAATAATCTTGATCAAATTCAAACAACCCTTGAATCTTGATCTCGCCACTTGCATACACTTAGTACCGATTACCCTTTTCTTCCTAGGTAATTTAACAAGCCCACAAGTGATATTTCAACCAACCTTGACTCCACTTATTTTCAAATGCCTCCCTGGAGGTTCTTCTTTTTGTATTTTATAGTACTTCAGCTACATTTAAAATATAATATTGAAGGCTACTGGCATCCATTACCTTATCACAAGTCAAATGATAATCAATGATCTCTATAATTATTCCTTCACTACTAATAGCATCCATATTAGGAAACTCCCCCTCAAAAAGAGTTTTCTCTATTATAGTGGCTGACAGGTTTCTCCCTTGGTACTCATTATTCTCCCTCTGAAGAAATTCTCTTCCAACCAAGTAAGTTATTTTCATCTCAGCTCTTCCCCATAAAAATCAATAATAACTCAGCGGTAACATGCATGTTTATCTGTTGATTTTTGCAAAATTCATTATTCCCCTCTAAAACATTCTCAAGACATTCATAACGCTTTAAACTGAAATCTCATAGTCCTTCATTGTCATGAAAGCTTGCAATAGTTAACGATGAATGAATAACAACATTTGAACATTCTAAGATATATTTACCACATATTTTAGACCCTTAAGCAATAATCAATTCATCACGTGAAATCTTCAACAATCCATGTTCAACTCTAGTACAATAGCCTAGATCATCAAACGTTCTTATAGATAACAAATTTCGCTTAAGTTCTAGAGTATGCCTCACATTTTGAATAAGAAGTTTACGATCATCAAACATTTAAAATATGTCAGTACCAATACCACGAACCATGCATGCCCTTATTATCACCTAGGAAAACCACTCCACCTTGCACCATCTTAATAGTTTAAAAGTATTATATTCTTGGACACGTGTTATAAGAGCAACCTTAGTCAACTATCTTCAGTTTCCAAACTCGATACTACTAGTGAACCAACATCCTCATAAATTTTCTCACCCATGGCAACCACAACTTGAAAGGGAGCTTTCTCTCAGGACAATCCCTTTTAAAGGGACCGATTTTTTTTACAATAAATACATTTTACCTTTGACTTGTCAATTATCTTTAACTTGGGTATCCCTTTACACTCATCTCCTCCACTTGACACATTTAAGCCTTCACTAATATCTTCAATCTTCAAATTTATCGACATTGAAAATTCTTTGGATTTCACCACCGTCTAGACTTCATCCATAATTATAGTACCTTATTTACCATAAACAAGGACATCCTTAAAGTCCTCAAAGAATATGGGTAATAAACTCAACATGGGTAAAGCCTTGTCCTCATTTTCAATGTTCTTAAGACCATCAATAATCTTGTGAAATTATGTAAGTTTCTCAACTAGGGATTTATTCTCCACTATTTAGAATGAATAAAGTTGTTGTTCATAAACGACATGTGACCCAAAGACTGTCATATACAATGATTCAAGTTTTGCCCACAGCGCAACCGCAATTTTCTCCCTTGTCAAATTCTCTTAGAACTATATCCTTGAGGCATAAGATAATGGCACTCGTGGCTTTATCCATCATCTCGGTCTTCTATACATGTGTAAGTCCTGCAGACATCAATGTTTCACTCTTCAAGGTATCTATACACTTCTCTTGAATTAAAATTGCTTGCATCTTAATTTTCCATAACCTGAAGTCATTTTTTACCAGAATTTTTTTGATCTCCCATCTACTAACTATGGTGCTCACTCGTAAACAATCCTCTTTGGTCCACTTTCAATGCACCATTTAATGTGAATCTTGTTGCAAAATAACTTGATATCAATTTGTGAGGCAAAGAATAATAGCAACCAAAATAAATGCTCTACATCAATAATAATGTTCACACATATAATATAATAGAATAAGGCGAGAAAAAGACGAAGGTTTGTTTATCTAGTTCAATCAAACAATCTACTCTGAGGGAGAGAGAAGCTCTCTGATTTAATATATTAAAAAATTTGTTACAAGAGATTACAAATGAGTTACAAGAAAATAGCATTTGCCTTTAGGTTCCCAAGAACAACCCTAAAGGCGCCCAAAAATAAACCTTATTTTATACCCCAAGTGTTTCCCAAACTCTTCAACCATGAATACATCAATAAACCAAACACAAGGCGTAAACAAGTCTTTTTAAATTCCCTAATTCCCTTAGATAGCCTTTGTAAGGTTTCCAATGAGAATAGACAAAACTCTATGTTATGCCTTCAAACCCTTACTCTCCTTTTTGTTGTAAGTTCTAAGATTATCACACCTACAAATATATAAGAGATACATATTTATAATAGCAAATACCCAACATCTAAATTCTAAAATCAAAATACAATCACACATAGAACTCGAAACACGCAAAACGAAAAACTACAAAAAAGTACAAAAAAACCCAAAATCACTATTCACCATATAAATAATACTATTCATCATACAAATAATACTATTCACCATATATAAAGCACTATTTACCGTACGAACATCACTATTCACCAACCAATTTTTCCAGATTTTTACTTTTTCGAATTTTTGTCTAAATTTCTAAAACTTCTTATTTTTGCAATATATGCAATCTCTAAAATATGGTTTCTTTCTCTTCATCAACAAAGGTTTTAAGGAACATTACAACAATCTCCACCTTGACTTTAAACCATGTTGATCCAAATTTAACCATTAACAACAGTGTTGCTCTCTACAATGTTGAAACTCTAATCAATAAACTTGATCAAATTCAAACAACCTTTGAATCTTGATCTCGCCACTTGCATCCACTTGATTTCAATTACCCTTTTCTGCCTATGTAATTTAACAAGCCCACAAGTATGATTTTTCAACCAACCTTGAATCTACCTATTTTCAAATGCCTCTTTGAAGCTTCTTCTTTTTGTATTTTGCAGTCCTTCAGCCATATTTAAAACATAATATTCAAGGCTAGAATGATCGTTCCTTTGAGATGCTACAATAACCCTCATTACCTTATCAAGATTCAAATTATAATTAGAGATCTTTGTAATTGTTTCCTCACTACTACTAACATCCACAATAGGAAACTCCACCTTAAACTAAGTTTTCTCTGTTACAATTTTTGATAGGTTTCTCCATTGGTTTTCACTATTCTTTCTCAAAAGAAATTCTCTACCAACCCAGTAACCTATTTCACCTCAAATCTTCCCCAAAAAACTGAATAATAACTCAGCTGTAACATGCATTTTTATCCCTTGATTTTTGCAAAATTCATTATACTCCTCTGAAACTTTCTCAAGGCATTCATAACGCCTTAAACTTAATTCCTATAATTCTTCCTTGTCATGAAAGCTTCCACTAGTAAATGATGAATGAATAACAACATTTGAACATTCTAAAATATATAGATCATATATTTTTTACCCTTAAGAAATAATCAATTCATCACGTGAAATCTTCAACAATCCATGTTCAACTCTAGTACAATAGCCTAGATTATAAAACATACTTATAGATAACAAATTTCGCTTGAGTTCTAGAACATGCCTCATATTTTGAATAAGAAGTTTATGATTATCAAACATTTTAAATATGACAGTACCAATACCATGAACCTTACATGCCTTATTATAACCTAAGGAAACTACTCCACCTTCCACCATCTTAATAGTTTCAAAGTATTCTATTCTTGGACACATGGGATAAGAGCAACCTCAGTCAATGAGCCAACTATGTTCAGTTTTCAAACTCGATACTACTAGCACACCAGCACCCTCATAACTTTTATCACCCAAGGCAACCGAAACTTCAACAAAATTTTCATTGACCTTTCTTGCAGGACAATCCCTTTTAAAGTGATCGATTTTCTGGCAATTAAAACATTTTACCTTTGACTTTTCAATCCTCTTTGATTTGGACACCCCCTTATGCTCATCTCCTCCTCTAAACACACTTAAGCCTTCACCACTATCTTCTGAAATTATGTAAGTTTCTCAACTATGGATTTGTTTTCCACATTCAGAATGAATATAGTTGTTGTTTTAGAAACAACTTGTGAGCAAAAGACTCTATCATATACAATGATTCAAGTTTTGACCACATAGCAACCGTAGTTTGCTCCTTAGCGACTTCTCTTAGAACTTTATCCCTGAGGCACTAGATAACGACACTTTTGGCCTTATCCATCACCTCATTCTTCTGTACCTATGTAAGCCCCGCAAGCATCCATGCTCACTCTTCAAAGCATTAATACATTTCTCTTGAATTAAACTTGCTTGCATCTTAATTTTCCACAACATGAAATCGTTGTTATCAGAAATTTTTTCGATCTCCCATATACTAACTATGGTGCTCACTTATAAGCAATCCTTTTTGGTCCACGTTCATCGGACCACTTGTTGTGAATTACGACAATATTTAATATCAATTTGTGAGACAAAGAATAGTAGCAACCAAAATAAATAATCTACAACAATAATAATCAGTATGCAGATAATATAATAGAATAAGGAGAGAAAAATATGAAGGTTTGTTTATCCCGTTCAATCAAACGATCTACTAAGGGGGGAGAGAAACTCTCTAATTCACTATACTCATAAAGTTGTTACAAGAGATTACAAGTGAGTTACAAGAAAATAGTCTTTGCCTTCAAGTTCCTAAGAACAACCGTGAAGACGCCAAAAATTAACCTTATTTTCTCCCCAAGTTTTTCCCAACCTCTTCAACCTTCAATATATGAATAACCCAAACTCAAGGTCTAAACAAGTGTTTCTCAATTACCTTAGATAACTCCAGAGGTTTTCAAAAATCTGGCATTTCTAAGGTTTCCTTTGAAAATGCCAAAATTCTATGTCATGCCTTTAAACCTTTGTTCTCCTATTTGTTGTAAGTTATAATAACAAATACCCAACAACTAAAGCCCAAAATCACAATCTAATCACACATGGATCCGTGGACCGAACCGAAAGAGCCCAAAACAAGCAAAACGAGAAACTGTCGAAAAAGTTTGAAAACTCGAAATCACTTACCCTACGAACAACACTATTCACCGTACATATAACACTATTCACTAACCAATATTTCTAGATTTCTGCTTTTTCAAAGTTTTGTCCAAATTTCTAAAATTTTCGATTTTCACAATATGTGTATGCTCCAAAATATGTGTTTCTTCTCTTTATCAACAAAAGTTTTAAGACACATTACAACAATATACATATAATAATAATTACATAAAAAAGATTATGTATACGACATTTTTGACATATCTTAATTGTTATATAATTTCTTAAAAAATAAATTACATGATTCAACTCAATTAATAATTATACATTTTGTTATCGAGACTGAATTATATCATCAAATTATTATCGAGACTAGATTATATACTCAAATAATGTAATTTTATATGATTCATTAATGTGCTTGAATAAATAATTATATGGTTCAATTCGAATTCGTTGTTCATGTAATTTGCACAATTAATTTTTTTAAAGATTTAAAGACATACGAAATATAATGAGCGAAATAAGTTAATTGAATAAGAAAATCACATTTGCTTATGAAAATAATAGAGAAATTACACTAATATTCTTTATTAAAATGACGTTGACATTCTCTTTAATTTTAAAATATACATTAATCTCTCAAAAAATTTATAAAAACGATACTGATTTTCTTTATAATTTTAAAGTATACACTAACTTCATTCTAAATTTATTAAAATGACATTTAAATTCTCTTTACTTTTGAGTGACAACCAAAATTTATGGTTATAAATGATACTCCCTCGCTCTTAGAATATAAGAAATATATATTGATCTGAACTGTTGATCAGAATTGAAGATAGCCGAACTGTTGATGATCTTCCGAGCGAGTTGGTGGGAAAAGGGGGTGGTGTACCTGCAAGACACTCCTATGCTAAAGTAAGCAAGTGATCGAATGAGAAGGTAAGAAATATTTGAGTTTTAGAGTGTAAGAAAGTGATACATTGCCCTCAAAGATATGAGAGTTTATATAATGACATAGGAGAATTCTCATTGGTTGCTACATTTGGGCCGAAATGTACGGATCCACAAATATACCATTCAGACTGACTAGGTCAAGACCGGACAGATCTGATCGCAACTAACCGTTGTGTCGGGCACATAGCGCATGACGGGCACTCGAGGTGGTAATTAGTATCGTCATTTGACTCGACGCATGTCGAGTATAGCATGCCCGAAACATACACACCGACATTACGATGACGTTGTCGGGCCGAACCGGTTGGCGTGTTCAGGAGATGAACAACCTGCCTGAATGCTTCCGGACGGTCCAGAACATATATATATATATATATATATATATATATATATATATATATATATATATAGTTAAAAAATTTAAAAATAGAATAAAATATAAATTGTATTTAATTTACATTCTCTTTTATCTTTTCTATAATTAATTATTAATTAGATTTTTTTATATTTTCTCAAATAATTTATATCAAAAAAAATTACATGTCAAATAATTATGTGTTTATTTTTTTAATAAATATGATTTTATTTTTTTCGGCAGAGAGAGTATTTATCTACAATTTTTTATTTCTCACAAAACAATTTTGCTGATAACATTTCCCTCCTTGATATACATAAACTCAGAAAAAATTAATAAGATTAGTGTACACTTTAAAATTAAAAAATGTGGATGTCATTTTAATAATTCTGGGGTAAAAGTAAAAGTATAATTTTTTTTTCCTAAATTTAAATAAATCTTAAAATAAAAAAGTTAAATAACATTTATTTTCACAAATAATTTTCTAGTACTAACTAAACTAACAAAGTACAAAACCAATGACAGAAGAAGTTGCTGCAACTCTGTCTCAAATCTCTGTTTCCAAACCCTAGAAATCACATCATTCCCAATTTCGCTGCAATTGGATCTCAAGTACTTCAATTATTCTCCACTGATTTCGATCTGAAATCTCTAGTCCCTTCACACTGTTAGTTTCTGGAAAGTTAGGTTTTTTCTTTTTTTTTTGTGAATTTGGGAATTCAATCTTGAAGATATCAGTTTGAATTGCGGTAGTTGAATTGGTGCTGGCAATGCCATTGAACCATTGGTGTAGTCACTGGTGAAAAGTTTGGGTTTTTGTTGTGATACGGAAAAAAGCATAATGTCTTGGGCAGGTCCTGAGGATATCTACCTTTCAACTTCACTTGCTAGTTATCTTGACAGTGAGAACTCACTCTATCTCTCTATGTATTGCTTTGATTTGTGTTTAATTTTTACTGTCAATTGGTTGTGAACTTTACACTAATTCTTGTTGCAGAGAAACTTCTTATATTGCTAAGAGATGGTAGAAAGCTAATGGGGACACTTCGATCTTTCGATCAATTTGGTAACAACTTCTCGAATTCTGTAAAGGTTTTACATGCTTTTGGTTGAGTTTCTAATAGGTACTATTGATAATTTGTAGCTAATGCTGTTCTTGAGGGTGCCTGTGAGAGGGTTATTGTTGGTGATTTGTATTGCGATATCCCTCTCGGTCTTTATGTAATTCGTGGAGAGAATGTTGTTCTAATTGGTGAGATGGTATGATTGCTAATGCTAATTATTTTCCTTCGAATTAAAAACTATTTATACTTTTTAATCTGAGTGTTACAACCGTTTTTCCTATTTTAGGACTTGGAGAGGGAGGAACTTCCCCCACATATGACGCGCGTTCCAACAGAAGAAATTAGGAGGGTAAATACTCCTTAATTTAACTTTTTTATGATGTTCTTTGTTTATTTTCTGTCACCTTGTTCTGCCGTCACTTAAGGTAATATAATGTTTTGACTTGGATATTCCTTGCCAAATTGGCTATTATTGTTGTAGTTTAATTTGTTCTCCTACTTCTCTTTACAAACATCTGTTACATCTGAAAATGTAAAGCACTTTTGAACTTCTGAAATAAACAGATCATTAGGGCTTGAGAGTAGCTAGTTAGAAATTATATGATGATGCTGCCATGGCGGATTTTTGGACAACTACCATGGAGAATTTGTGAAGGAATGTCTGCCATGGCACCACCATGGGCTGTGATGGCTTGTTTATATGGCGGGGTTTTGGCCTTCCGTCGTACTGATGTATTGACTCTTACCAAATTCTGACGAATTAACTTACTGCTACATGTTAGGGATCCTTGAAGATGTTTTCTTTATGTAGATGGTTGTGGCATTATAAACTGATTGAGAGAGAGAGAGAAGCCCTTCTACGCCCTGCTTTTCTTGGCTGTTACCCATTTTATTAGGTTTTGATTTTGATACTTACCTGAAGTTATCTTAGCAGTTAGCTAGTACTTTACAATTGCATATATTGAAAGGCTTCTTCTTAGTTCATAGTTTTTGGTCGAATTCAGAAAACTTGATACATATGGGTTTAGTAATTATGTAGGCCAGAAGTATTTTGCTATCTGCAGACAAGAAAACTTTCATAACCGTTACAGCCATTTGCACTCTGAGGATTCATAGATCCAATATAACAAACAACACTGTAACATATCTACAATGGAAGTCTTGCTTCAAAACTAATCTTAAACTAAAGTCCTTAAACTACGTGTTCCTCTTACTTATGGTTGATTAGCTCAAGTGGTTGTATTAAACTTGACAGTTTTTTCTTATGATTGAAAGTGTTTGCGTAACTTATTTGAGTCCATTGATTTTCTGTAATGATTTGGGATTCGTTGCATCCAGTCCTCGAAGTTGATTTTATACAAGCAACAATTTGTTAAGTATTCTATTTTATTGAATGAAAATGTGTTATTGCAGGCCCAGAAAGTAGAAAGGGATGCTTCAGATCTGAAAGGGACTATGAGAAAAAGAATGGAATTCCTTGACATGGACTAGTGATTAACTCTCCACATTCACCCGCTCATCCGCAAATATTACAGCGGCGCTTCTCCAAGTTATTTTATTTTGTTGCTCTCTGATATTGTTGGCTTTCATGGGAGGGATGAAAACATTTGTGAAATTTCTTATGTAATGTTAGTCTGAGGAATCATTGCTATTACTATTCCTTTGCTTTATTTTCTTGATGTGGTGTATTTTAATGTTTCTAGACAAATTTAAGTTGATTTAATTGGAGGTAACGAATACTTTGACTTTAGTAGAAAATTGAGGAGTTGTTTGCTAAAGAACAAAAGTGAGGTGTAAGAAATGTTTGAAAAGTTTAAGCACCTGAAAAAATGTTTGAAAAGAATTACAGGAAAAGGTTGTGTCCACTGCCACCTATGAGTTGGACTAATGTCCAATCAAAAGGTTGAAAAGTTATAGCACCTGAAGAATGCTGTTCGAGAAAAGGCCTAGTTTAAGAAATGTAAAGGTATTTGAATCGATAGCTTATAATTGATAATTATAAGGTATCATTCAACTAGTGGTTACAATCTCTATGATCCTATGAGTAAACACGCGGTGATCAATAAACATGTAATCATTGATGAAATGAAGAAATGAGGTTGATGCAACAATAAGAAAAAGAATTCAGCAAGAGTAATGTTTAGAGATTCAAACTCTAACAATGAAACACAAGTTCAAGCTGACACAAGGATCCACCGACAAAGAAACACGTCGGCAAGAATTCAAGATTGTGAAATGATTCCAAATGATAAAGTATCAAAGATGACGAGTTGTTCATATTAAATTTGTTTCAGTTTGGAACCAGAAATAGAGTGAGAAACAGAAGCTATGGCGGAGTGGGGCTGTGCTAGTAAGGTTAATACTCTGGCGCTCAAGTTGGTATGTGAAAGAGTAAAGAATATTCAAATTGCATTTGAAATTTGTTATCTAAAATGACGTAATTTCTTATATATAGGAGAGAGGAATAATGACCTCACTATTTTTCAGGTGTAGAATTCGGAGGACCGTTGGATGTGCTTGAGGTGTAGATCTTTTCTGGTGAGGTTATGATAGCCTAGTGGTCTGAAGAAGTTTCTAGAAACTCGGCCGCGTATTCGAATGGCTTAAGCTTCAACCTTGGGTGATCTATATCAGGATGGACAGATCAAGAGAGACATGGTCGGACCAGAACAATTTCCCTAAGACTTGTTAGGGGTCCCAGATACCGGGAAGTCTTTAATAGCTACTATTGATTTTATTGGAGACATATCTCTATCATTTTTTGAGATTAAAATGTTTGGAGAGTGTCGCAAAATCAATGATGGACAAGCGCATTTAATGCTTTATTGTCACTAATTCGTTGTTACCTTTAATTGCTAGCACGTCACCTTAGGTATACGGTTTAAGAATCGAATATCTTAATTAAAGTACTCAAGTGTTTTCTACCCTCGTGCTGATTAATGAGACAAGATATTGGTTATCCTCGAATTAATGCTTTATTGTCACTAATTCGTTGTCACCTTTAATTGCTATCACACCACCTTAGGTATGCGGGTTAAGAATCGATTACCCTACTTAAGGTACTCAAGTATTTTTTACCCTCGTGCGAATTGATGAGACAAGATGTTGGTTACCCTCGGATTTTTCTTTTGTTACTCGATCTGAATCGTTGATATTTGTTTTACCCCTTCCTACAAGAGTTTAAATGTTGTTCCTCAGTTAATTGTTCCTGCTATTACCATATTCTTGTATATTCCCTTCATATTGCTATGCTTCGTTTTGTGAACCTAGGTCTTTGCTTGTCCAATTAGTTTGATGGAAGCGATCACGAAGGAAGATTACTATTGGGTCGAATCAGAGTATTTTGCCCATAAACTCGCTTTCGTTCAAGAGAAAGAATTTCTTCTGGTCCTTTAGAAAAAGGGGTTCCCCCCGATTGAGGGCATTCTACCGGTCCTGACAGAGAAAAATATATTTCACAAGTTTGAAGGGTGTTCTATCCCTTTTTACTCCTGCATTTTTTTTGGACGTTGCGTGTTTGTCTTCCCGTTAACCTTTTTCAAGAAAGAGGTTTTGGACCATCTTCGTGTCCCTCCTTCACAACTTCATCCATGTGCATGGGGTTTCATTCGAGTATTATGGTACATGTATGAATACTAGGGAAATTCGGGTTCAACTTCTCGAGATCTCTTTTTTAACCTTTTTGAAGTATGTCTCATTTTGAAGGATTTTGTTGGTTATAGGCTCGTTTTTCTTTATCATAGCCAAAAAGGGTCTTTAAGGTCTACTTTGACTGTTGGAAGAAATTTAAACCCAATTATTTTCTGGCTATCCTCGTTCTTCTCTTGCCCATGAAGAATTTTATGTTGTTTTTCTACTCCCGCCGGACAAACTAAGTGCACGAACCAACAACAACAATTCTAGTCTTCAAATCATTTTTTTAAAGGCAAAAAAGCTAATGGGTCCCTTCTGAAGCTCTTAATGAGGCTGATAGGGATATGAAGTCAATTATGATTTTGTTTTCTAAGGACTTATACCCTGCAAGTTGGCAAAAACTAGTTCCATAAAGGGACGAAAAAAGGTGATTGATAAGTTATTTTATTTCCTTTTCTCTGTGGGTATACATATTTGTCCAGTCTTCACCCTTTTGTTTTCCCTTCTTTTCCAAATAAGTACAAGAAAAGTTCCATCTCTACGACCAACATTACATTAGAATTTGGGGTTCCTCAATTTGTTTAGACTCATTTGGAAGTTCGGCCCAAAAAGAAGTGTGCCAGGACCGATGTAGTTTCCCCTAATAAAGATCAATTAAATGAACCACAACGGGAAAAAGTTGAATCTATAGTTGATGTTGTTATAAGGGTAGAAGGTGCATCCATTCGCTTCACTTCCTTGTTGGTGTCATACCCCAAAATTTGCCCTCCATCTACTCAAGAGATTTCATACATCTATGCTCAAGGATTCCTCAAGAGTTGATCAGACAAACTCTCTCCTAGACAATCAACCCAAACTAGGGTTTGGTATCTCTCAAGTCAAGATGAACTTCCAACATCTCCAATGGCCTTCATGCTTCCTCATATGCTTCAAAGATTCTCCATGTCAAGTTTCAAGCTTCACAAGTCAAGTTTCCTCAGACAATTGCTCAGATGGTTGAAAATCAGTTGTATTGGACAAAAAGTCAACTGTGGTCAACATACAGTCAAACTTCATAATTTTTGGTCAACATCCTCATTTTGTAGTTACATTCATCATTTGATCAAAGGTTGATCATGATTCATCCAGAAAACTCAAGATTTGCTCAAAAGTCAAACTTTCTAAATTAGGGTTTCTAGATGAAAAGTCAACTGAACTTTGGCTGATCATAACTTTCTCATACTTTCTCAGAAATTTTTCCACCACCTCTTGTTTTGAAGTAAATTCAATTCTCTACAACTTCATGTCTCACAAGAATGTCCAAAAAATGCTTCATTTGAGAGGTATAGCTCAAAACATTCTGGTCATTTTCAAAGTCAACAAAAGTCAACTTTTGCTTTGAAGATATATTGAGCATGGTAACTCCAATTGAGATGAGACCAAAAGGTTGGTTAGAGGACTCTTAGAGATTTCAAAAGTCCTAGAACACTCAAAATGTGGAAAATTGAGCAAGTTACACCACTCACAAGTTGGGCAATTTTGACGATTGCACAAAAGGACATTTTGGTCAAATTGCAAAATTTTCCAAATGGGCCTATAATCTTTTGATCCAAACTTGTTCATGACAATATTCTTGACCCATAAATGCTTGGCCATGGCAATTTTCTATTTTATTGATTTTATTTTGGATTTTAAACCATTTAATTCCAAATTAAATTACATAAAATATGAAAATAAAGTTATTTTTTCAAATGGATTGGATTTATATCTTACTTAATGTCCAAGAAAGCCCATATTTCATACCAAATTCGTGCATGATCACACATTGATGAGAAAATCAAATTTTCTTCAATATTTGATTTTATTTTCAAAGAAAATATTTGCACATTGATGGATGAATCTTTTTTGCTTGCTTTTGCCATCCAATTTTCTCCTATAAATACCAAGCAATGCAGCCAGCTACAAGGACGGAACCCTAATCCTAAAAACCACCCAAACTCTTGCAAATTTTTTCAAGATTCTTGAAAAATCGAATTCCAAAAAGCAGCCACTTTCAGTCCAAACCAATCATCCCATTGTCTTCAGGAGGTAAGTTTGAGTAAGTACACACCCTTGCCAATGGTTAAAGCACGCTGAATCGATGCATATACATACATACATATTCAAAACTTTTTGATTTTTGCATTTGATTATCCTGCTTGTTTTAATTGATTCTAACGTTTTTAATGTGCTCATGAGACACCAAGGGATTGATCTGGGCAATCGCCATCGAGTTTGAACGTCCAAAACACGAGATACCATTCTTAGGGTTTCCGAACTGGAAAGCTTCGAACCGGCTTATCCAGGACGATTCAGGGCAAGAGGACCTCACCATCGTGTTCGCAGCCCTCGATTTAGGGGGGTAGGGTCCTCCTTTTCCATTTATTCCACGTATTTTGCTTGCTTTCAATTTCAGGTCATCGGAGAAGACGACCGGAGCTAGGGCTCCGGCGTCGTTGACTGAGGAAGACCGGCGAGGAGCATGCGTGGCGCGATCCAGCGTTCTGATTCGTCCGTTCATAAGTTCTGGGGTCCACACGCTAGCTGACTGTGTTTTGAATATTTCCAGGACACGTAATCACATATATTCAATTGATTTTGTTTTTTCTAACACCAAGTGTCAAGTGGCGCAGTGGTTAAGGTGTTGGGATTCAAAGATCCTCTCAAAGGACCCCTGTTCGAACCTCATCAGGACCTGGTTCTCTTTTCTTTTTCCAAACTTGCAAACTTTTCTATTTTCCTAATTATTTAATATTTTTGCATTATTTTAATTCTTTTCATTTTTATTTCTGCATTAAAAACTCATCAAAAAATAATTTTCTTTTTGCATTTATTTTCAGAAAATCTTTATTTAATTTAATAAATTAAAAAATATAATTTTCGCATGCATATTTATTTTATTTATAATTTAGCATTTAAATCATTGTAAATTCATTTTTAATTATTAAATTGCATCTAAAAAATCCCAAAAATTCATTTTAGCATATTTACATTATTTCCAGCATGTCATATTTTTTCCAATTTAAAATTTGCATTTTTCCTAACATTTTCTCTTATTTCGATTTCATCATATTTTCCGATTTCTCGTTTGCTTCACAGGTTAATCCGATTCAGACGATTCTTCCATTTTCATTTTATTTTTCAATAATGTAATTGTATATGGGATGTAATAGTTTAATTTAGGATCTTTATTTTCCGCATTTTAAATTATGTATCTGCCCCAAAGCCTTGTAATAGCGTAGGACATGTACCTCTCCGCACTTTACTTTCCGCATTTTACTTTCCGCACCCTATAAATTGCTAGTAACTAGGCGTGTATGGCAAGACTAAAATTGAACATAGCCCACTAATTTCCAAGATAACATATTCTGAAATTAACACACTCTCTCACACGCACCCTTAGGGTAATTCTCTCGATGCCTTTCGATTCAAAATGGTCATGTCCCTCGAGCGTAGAGGTATTCTAGCACCGTTGCCTTCCAAACAAATCATCATAGTCCCCGATACAAAGATCATAAGACCCACGATGTCGCTTCCGAATACATGATCTTGACCCTCGATTGTCGCCTACGAAAATGATGATAGTCCCTTGAATGGGATACTTCCTACAAGTTGCCTTCTATGACCATCCGATGTCCCGAATGTCCGCTTACATCCAGCGAATGGAGCTACCTACTAACTAATGGTATGGCTAGCGCTATTCTAAAGGCATGTAAGTACAACAAAGCGACCAATTACGGTGGGTAAATAAGTCTTTTAGTTGCTTGCTCTATCAAATGCTTTTCACACCACACACTTTTTCAAAGTTCAAATTCTCTTCAAAACAAAACATTTCGAACACTTTGTATACACTCCTACATGAGTCATTACAAAGTCAAAGCGAAATGCCCTTTTCAAAACATCTTTGTCAAACACACAAAGCAATTTTAAAAAAGTGATCTAGAGCAACTAAGAGCCGTAGATAACTACGGATGGAAAGGTGCTAATACCTTCCCTTTTCATAACCATTCTCCCGAACTCGAGAATCTAACGAAGGTCTTTTACATTACTTTTACCTTCCTTAATTGGATAAAAATAAAAGTCGGTGGCGACTCTTGCTATCCGCACATTTGGATACAAAATCCTACAAAGTCGAGTTCACGTATTACAGCTGGCGACTCTGGGGACAACACCCAAAGAGAATTACCTTAGGGATTTCTAGATAACTTTTATCGCTTTTGTTTGACTTGCTTGCTTTACTTTAAAGGGTTGCTTGGGTATTATATTTGTTGGGGATCCTACACGGATCGGGTTTCCTTTAGGTAAGTAGCATTAGATCATCGCGACCGTCGGACGTATAACTAAGCGGTCAACATGATGGCTACGTTAGCGTGACACTTTGGTTGTCCGATACTCTTCATTCCCAAGTTGAAGATAGTATTTGGCTTCGTGGTGTCATCAGCGCTAACTAGACTTTTAGAACCTTAATTGACCCATCTTGGCCATTAGAAGGTAGTGAGATGGCCGACTTTGGTGTAGACCGAGGTTGGTTGATACTCGATGCTACGCTCATTGAGATTAGACTTTTGGGACATTTTCGATCGACCACTTGGCCGTTGTATTGAAATAAGCACCTACGAGAAAGATCTGTGATGTGAGATTCCTAGAACCCGGTTACTATTATAGGACAGGATGAACCAACTCAAACTTTTGGTGGGGTAATCACCTATACCTCATGCAAGCCTTAAACCTAGGCTCATTGTGTGAATTGTTTGTGTGTGCTAAACATGACATCATGACATCATTTGCATTGCATATCATTTCTAACTATTTCAAGGACCTAGGGATTTATCTTTGCTCTGTTTTGTAGGGATTATGGCTTCTAGAAAGACTATCCGAATCAACTTCATGGGTATCCCTTCTCAACTCAAAGAATTGGTTTGAAATTCCGACCATGCTCAGTTCATCAAAAGACATGGTTATCTACTTGATTTGGTTATCTCCGGTTTTGAAGAAGATATGATGCATGTCCTATTCCAGTTCTTTGATCCGAAACACCATTGCTTTACATTCCCAGATTATCAGTTGGTTCCTACCTTGGAAGAGTTCTCAAAGCTACTTGGGATACCTATTCTTGACTAAATGCCATTCACCGGTCTAGAAAAGGTTCCTAAGTACGAAGACATCGCATCCGCCTTACACCTAAAGCGCTCAGACATTGAAGCCAATTGGGAAACCAGAAGTGGAGTTAAGGGTTTACTTTCCAAATTCTTAATTAAGAAAGCCCGAGAATTCCTCAAAGTTATGAGTTTCCATGCATTTGAAGACATTGTGGCCTTGCTAATTTATAGTTTGGTTCTATTTCCTAATTCGGATCAATTCATAGATGTCAACGCCATCAAGTTGTTCCTCACCCGCAATCCAGTGCCTACTTTACTTGGAGACATCCTACATTCTCTCCACACTCGTACTACTAAGCGACAAGGAACTCTCATGTGTTGTATACCGTTACTTTCAAGGTGGTTTATTTCGCACCTTCCTCCATCAGTTTTGAAGAATGAACAAAGGTTGAGATGGTCTCAAAGGTTGATGTCACTCTCTCATTCGGATATCCGTTGGAGCCTTTTCTCTCAAAGGACTTCACCTTCATTGAGCGTTGTGGAGTTCCTAATGTACCGCTACTTGGTATAAGGGAGGTATCACTTACAACCCTTCTTTAGCTCTACGTCGGTTTGGTTTTGCTCGAAGAGATGGTCCACATGATATGCTTCTCCAAGATGTTGTGTTCGACTACAACCACGATCTCGATTACCGGCGAAGGTTTATACATGCTTGGGGCATGGTAAAGAAGGCGATACCAAGACTTTGGGGCACCGAACTCCATTCCTTGGGAACCTTACCTCAAATGGGTGCGAGCTCGAGCTCAAAACCTCCGATGCCATTCACGCTGTTTACCGGTAATTATGGAACTGTTGCTATAGGTGACGTACCTATCTGTTCTCCATCCGACATGCCCACTGATTTTGAAGACTTGAAGCGATCCTGGATTCAACTAAAAGAAGAGAGGGATACCTTTGAAGCTCAGTGTTATGCAAGCGAGAAGAAAGTGCTAGAGTTGACAAAGCTACTTCACGAGGAGCGAAACATCAACGCCTACCTCGGCACCAAGAGGAAGCGCCCATGGGAGACTTAGAGCTTTAGGATTTTTATGTTTTCTTTTATTGTTTCGAACTATCTCTTGTACTTAAAAAGAGAAAAAGAATAATAAAAAGAGTACTAATAAATGTTTGTTCATTGCTTGTTTAACAAATTTAAATATCTAAGGTCCTTGAAAACATTGCATTGCATTCGCATAAACATCGCATAGCATATCATAACATTGCATCACAGGTACATTGGAGATTGGTTTTCTCATTTGCTCGCTATTTATTTTAGCGAAATGGCTCTTGAGCAGATGTCAAAGATCTTCAAGCTCGAATGCTCGGCCAGAGATGTTTACCACTTGGTCCAAGGCCAAGAAGATTTGAAGAAGCTCATCAACAAGAAGAAAAAGGTTGTTGGTCTCCTCAACATGGGTAGACGCTACAAAGGGGGTCCAAAAGTGGTCAGTCGGATCGAGCTCTCTGAAGGAAGTGTCCATACCGAGGGGAGTACCAAGGGTGATGAAGATGACCAGCGTGAGCCAAAGAAGGAAGGAGAGGACCACTCTGATTATAGCTAGTACTCTGATGAAGATGACAAATACAAACAACTTGAAGACCGTCTGAATGCTGTGGAAAACCTGAAGATGTCCGGGCTGAACTTTGATGATCTGAGTCTTGTTCCTAGTGTTGTGATCCCTCCCAAATTCAAAGTTCCCACTTTTGCCAAGTATGATGGCATGTCTTGCCCTAAGCTGCATTTGAAGTCCTATGTTCAGAAAATCAATCCCCACACTGATGATAGAAAGTTGTGGATGCACTATTTTCAAGAGAGTTTGTCCTGAACCTAGTTGGAATGGTACTATCACTAGAGAATGACCGTATCCGTACTTGGGTGATTTGGTGATGCTTTCTGACGCATATGAGTACAATTTGAATTGACACCCACTCGCATGCAACTACAAAGCATGTCTATGGGTCGTGACGAGAAGTTCAAGGAGTATGCTCGAAGTGGAGAGATCTAGCAGCGAGTTCAACCACCCTTGTCCAATAGGGAGTTGGTTGATATGTTCATGGGAACACCGACAGCCCGTTCTTCAATCATCGATTGGAAATTCTTCATCCGGATTCACCGGTGATATTGACGCGCGATCAAGTGGTATCAAGAGTGGGAAGATCCATGTAGAGTCATCTTCAAATCTGCAAAGAGATCTTTTGGTGGTAAGAAAGAAGTCAATCTTGTGTATGGTCGAAAAGCCGAGCCAAGTCCGACCGCTCAATCTGGGGGTTGTGATCTCAATCCTACATCGGACAACCTCGGAGACAACGCCAGTGAACGCGCGAAGAGTTAAGATCAACATGCCATTGTCGCAAGCCTTGCAACACATGTTGAACGCAGAGTGATTGCTTTGAGGATCCTCCTCGAATGTCAACACTTCCTCTCCAAGTACAATCCAAATGCTAAGTGTGCTTACCATTCCAACAGCCGGGCACGACGACAATTGTTGGGCTCTAAAGAACAAGATTCGGATATGATTGAAGCTAAGCGATTGAGTTTGATCCTGTTGAGACTCGAATGTGATCAACGCGCCTATGCCTAACCATGACAAGGGTTCCAATCTTTGTGGAGGCGATACTTATGTTTTCAACATAGATGACTGACCATTCCTCGATGATTAAGAAGAATTTGTTGCAAGCCGGTGTTAACCGGATGCCCGAGAATCGTTGGTGCCCATCTGCGCCGATGGTTGTGCTTGGTTGAGAAGGCGTGTCCAGGCATGATGGATAACCGTGAGATACTATTTCGAAACCACCTGCGGTGCGTGTGAAGAAATGTCTAAGTTGAAGATTAACAATGCAAACGAAACTGTACCATCCTGTGGGATACCTTGGGGCAGCCAAGTGGAAAGTATGATTACATGGTGAAGTACACTTCACGAGAGCTACAAGATTCCTATTGAAGATGTTAAGGCGACGGATGGGGTGACGATTTTAAGATTATCTTGATGTTAACACAATAAGGATTTCCTCTGCGATCCACGTGCCTAAAGTGGTGCCTCTCATTATCACTTCTCCAAGACCGTTCCATATTCCTCTGACAAGGCTATCCCTTGGAATTATGGAGTTGATGTTTACTATCACGGCGTCAAGCAAGACCCTCTGAATATCAAGGATCTTACAGTTGAAGCTACCATTCCTGACATTGACAACATCACCGGATCAAGTAAGGTGACCAGAACCGGAAGAGTATTCTCTCCAGAAATCTCTCCTCTAAAGACACTGCGACTCCACTCGCATTCCGACCATTCAACCCATTCCCAAGCTAGAGGGAAAGAACCTGACTCATCCTCACCGTAGTACCAAAGGAAGTTGCTGAAGGTACCTCCAAACAAGAAATGGAGGAAATTCTGAAGATCATCAAGAAGAGTGACTACAATATTGTGGAACAGTTGGGACAAACTCCGTCCAAAATTTCCATGCTTGCTCTGCTCTTGTGCTCCGAGGCTCATGCTAACGCCTTGGTGAAGTTTCTGAAGAATGCTCATGTGCCGCAAGACACTACCACTGATCAATTCGAAGTTTGTATTGCTAGCCTGGCTGCCAACAACGGCCTAGGCTTCTCTGATGCTGATTTGACTCCTTCCGGAAAGAAACACAACAAAGCCTTGCACATCTCTGTTGAATGCAAGGGCACCACGTTATCTCATGTTTTGGTGGATACCGGTTCTGCTCTGAATATTCTTCCGAAGACTGCTTTTGATCGGCTTGATGTCGAAGGGTTGGTTCTGAGACCCAGTGATATTATTGTGAGAGCTTTTGATGGTTCTAAGCGATGCTTGGAGAGCTCACTCACTGTCAAAGTCGGTTCCCGACTTTTGACTCCACATTCTTTGTCATGGACATCCGTTTACTCTTGCCTACTTGACGCCCTTGGATACATGGGCGCGGTACCTCTACCTTACATTAGAAACTAAAGTACCGGTGAAAGGGAAGGTTGTCACGATGTGTGAAGAGGAATACATGGTCATCATCTGCGATCGTCCGATACCTTGAGATGGAAGGTGAATTCTTGAGACTCCTGTCAAGCTTTTGAGACAATCCCAGTCATGCTCTGACTCTCCTGTCACTCCCGGTTACGCAAGCTCCGCCTAGGATGGCCTCATTGAAAGATGCTCAGTGTTGTTGAAGAAGGTAGTACTATTTGGGACAGCTCCTAATCTTCCCTTCAAATTTGACAAGACCGGTTTAGGCTTCACCATCAAGGGTCAAGATGATACGCCGCGTGCTAACTTCCCTTCCACATCAGCCAGTGGAATCCATATAGAAGATGGCGACAACGACTTCGACATCCGCAAGTGGATCTTCCGACTCGGACAAAGGGCTCGAGAATTGGAAGACCAAGGCGTCATACCAATCTCCTTTAGTCGAGTAATTGCTCTTGTTTTGTTTTGCTTATTCGTATTTCTTTATGTTTTGAACAATAAACTTTGAAAGCCTAGTGCCTTGCGGGGCATCATGGCTCGTTCGCGAGGGTTATTATCTGTTGTTTGCGTATTTTCATTCAATAAATTTGGGTTTTGCATTCAATTGTTTGTTTTCTTTCTTTACTTTATCACCCTTCAAAAGCTATGTGTTTCTTACACACACCACGTGATGCAAGAATCACTCCGAATCTCGTTAATAACACTATGCTAGTGCTAAATATGACTTCGATAGTCCGATCTACCAAGTCAAGACGAAGTGAGGAAGATTGTGAAGTGCCGGAGAACTTGCGATCACAGCAAGAAGAGCGAGTTATACACCACGCCAAGAGCAAGTTGAGGTTGTGAATTTGGGTCCGACGAAGATGAAAAGAGATCAAGATAGGAGCGGGTCTTGAGAACAGTGTTAAAGAAAGGTTGGTTCAGATGCTACGAGACTATATTGAGGTTTTTGCTTGGTCATACGAAGACATGCCAGGGTTAGACATTGATATCGTGGTACACCGATTGCCGAAAAAGAAGGTTTTCTCCCAAAGGAAATGAAGGTTCGTCGATCGTCCCGAGATGTCGAGAAAATCAAAGTCAAGTTATGAAGCGTTCAATCTTGGTTTCTTAGTCACCTCTTATCCCTGGATTGCAAATGTGGTACCCGTACCTAAGAAGGATGGCAAGGTACGAATGTGTGTGGATTACAGAGATCTAAACAAAGCGAGTCCGAAAGACGATTTCCCACTTCCTCATATTGATGTTTTGGTTGACAACACCGCTCAGCATAAGGTTTTCTCCTTCATGGATGGTTTCTCCGGTTACAATCAGATCAAAATGGCTCCTGAAGACATGGAGAAGACTACTTTCGTTACACAGTGGGGCACTTTCTGCTATAAGGTTATGCCGTTCGGACTGAAGAACGCAGGTGCCACTTATCAGCGCGCTATGGTGACATTGTTTCATGACATGATTCATCACGAGATAGAGGTCTACGTCGACGACATGATAGCTCGATCACAGACTGAAGAAGAACATCTTGATCATTTGCAGAAACTATTTGATGATTGAAGAAGTACGATCGAGACTTAATCCCAACAAGTGCACCTTGAGTCGATCCGAAAACTCCTAGGGTTTGTAGTCATGGAAGAGGTATTGAGGTTGACCTGCGAAGGTTAAAGCTATTCAAGAGATGCCAGCTCCCCACAGAGAAGGAGGTCAGAGGTTTCTTGGGCCGATTGAACTACATTGCCAGATTCATTGCACACTTAACTGCTACTTGTGAGCCAATCTTCAAGTTACTAAAGAAAGATCAAGTAGTGGAATGGAATGACGATTGCCAGAACGCTTTTGACAAAATCAAGGAGTACCTACAGAATCCTCCTATTCGATGCGCCACCAAGGAAGACCTCTTATCATGTACTTGGTGTTAGAGAACTCAATGGGTGTGTGTTGGGGCAACATGACGAGTCAGTCGAAAAGAGCATGCAATATACTACCTTAGCAAAAGTTTACCGGTGAAACAAGATACTCACGAGAAAACTTGCAACGCTTTTGGGCTGCCACGACTAAGACAAGATATGTTGACTCACACTACCTTGTTGATTTCAAGATGGATCCGATAAAATACATATTTGAGAAACCAGCTCTCTCGGAAGAATTGCAAGATGGTAAATGATCTTGACCGAATATGACATCCAAGACACTTCTTAAAGCGA
This sequence comes from Vicia sativa, assembly GCA_021764765.1. NCBI lineage: Eukaryota > Viridiplantae > Streptophyta > Magnoliopsida > Fabales > Fabaceae > Vicia > Vicia sativa. The sequence continues at coordinate 115,833,844 of CM038796.1, read as the reverse complement.
TCAAAGGAAGTGTGGTAGCCGATCATTTGGCTCATCAAGCCGTAGATGACTATCGCTATGCGTTAATTTCCGATGAGGATGTTCTACTAGTTACAGATTGTGAAGAACCGGCCCGACGAAGGACCGAACCAGATCCCGATGGACTATGGTCTTTGATGGAGCCTCAAACGCACTTGGCAATGGCATTGGCGCCATCATTACATCCCCACGGACATCGCCTTTCACCGCCAGATTATGTTTCATTGCACGAACAACATGGCCGAGCGGCGTGCATCATGGGTCTTAAAGTCGCTATTGACTTAAGAATCAAGTTCTTACAAGTGTATGGAGACTCAGCTTTAGTGATCACTCAGATAAAAGGCGAGTGGGATAGGAAGCATCCGAATCTCATTCCGTATCGAGAGCATGTTCTGAGTTTGATTCCCTACTTCGAAGAAATCACTTTTGATCATATTCCACGAGAAGAGAATCAGTTGGCAGACGCGTTGGCTACTATGTCATCTATGTTCAAGGTCGATGGGACAACGAGGCTCCCGGATCATCATTGAGAAGTTTGAACCAACAGTATTGTTATGAGCTTGACGCGAGAGAGACCTTGGTACTATGACGTGAAGAGGTATCTTGAGACTCGGGAATATCCAGCAGGGCATCCGTTAATGATAAGAAGTTCATGAGAAGATTTGCTTCCAAATTATTTCAAAGAACGGCATCTTATACAAGCGCAACCACGACTTGTGCTTACTCACGCGTAGACCGTAAAACAAAGAATGCGTATCATGGAAGAGTTACAAGGCGCATTTGGTACCCAATGGACACACCATGGCTAAGAAGATTTTGAGAACAGTTACTATTGGTCCACCATGGAAGCCGATTGTCACCGCTATGCTCGATCTTGTCACAAGTGCCGACGCCGACAAAGTACACGTACCTCCAGTACCTCTGAACGTTTTAACTTCTCCTTGGCCTTTTGCAATGTGGGGCATTGACATGATCGGAGAGATTAAGCCCACAGCTTTCAATGGACATCGTTTCATCCTTGTGGCAATTGATTACTTTACCAAGTGGGTAGAAGCAGCCTCGTATGCATCTGTTACCAAGAATGTTGTGGCTCGTTTCATCAAACATAACCTTATCTGTCGATATGGCATTCCCGAAAGGATTATCACAGATAACGGTTCCAATCTCAACAACAAGATGATCACTGAACTCTGCACGCAATTCAAGATCAAGCATCACAACTCATCTCCTTACCGGCCTAAGATGAATGACGCAGTGGAAGCCGCCAACAAAAACATTAAGAAGATTATACAGAAGATGACTGTGACTTACAAGGATTGGCATGAGATGTTACCATTTGCTCTTCATGGTTATCGACTACAAAGACGAACATCAGCAGAGCAACCCCTTCTCTCTTGTATACGGTATGGAAGCCGTCTTACCTATCGAGGTTCAGATACCCTCAACTAGAGTCCTCCAAGACACAGAGTTAGGCGAAGACGATTGGGTCCAGACTCGCCTTGACCAGATTAACTTGATCGATGAGAAACGACTCGCGTCCATCTGCCACGGACAGATCTATCAGAAACGAATGATCAGAGCATTTAACAAGAAGGTCAAGCACCGAGTCTATCAAATTGGTGACCTTGTAGTCAAGTGCATCATTCTTCCACAAGGTGATCCCAAGGGCAAATGGACTCCCACCTACGAGGGACCATTTGTAGTCAAGATAGTATTTTCCGGTGGAGCTATGATACTTAGCACCATGGATGGTGAAGACTTCCCACACCCTGTGAACGCAGACATAGTCAAAAAATACTACGCATAAAAGAGACCCGCTAGGTCGACTGGCCTAGGCAAAAATAAGGGCATCCTGGCGAACCAAAAGGTTCGGGCAAAAATAAAGGATATATACAAAACATGTACACCCGCAAGTCGAAAACCCGAAAAGGCTTGGGCAAAAAGGGTATTCCGTAGACCGAAACCCAAAGGCGGTCTAGGCAAAAGTTAGGGATTTAAGCGTCGACTATGTCTCTTCGGATCACCGCTTGATTACTATCAAGATTCAAGGTTCGAATGGCGAAGATCGTCTACTCACTTTCTACTAACAGAAGGAGATGAGATAGTCGAAATATATGAGTACTAGCATAGTTGGAACTTAACGAGATTGTTTCATAGCTTTTACCTTTCTTGTGTACAAACTACTTGGCCATACGCCACCTTTCAAATAAACGCAAACTTCTTTCTCTTTACAATTTCTGCTGTTGTTATTTGCAATAAGTCCAACGTTTGCTTTGAATGACTATACGCATTTGACAATAAGATTCTAATCACAAACATACGAAAAGTGAACATACAAAAGTACTTACTAGGCTCCGGAATTGGGACGACGACGAAAGTCACCAAAGCATTCCCCCACAGAGCATGATCCCTGCAAAGGTGTCACTCACAACACAATTTCCCCGACAGAGCAAAAGGGAATCCACGAGCAGCAATTCCACTCGACTAAGTAATGTTACATCGGTCTCCAAGCAGTAACACCTCACTCCCAGCCAAGGTATTTATCCCCAGCGGGCATCTCTCAGTCCGTCCCTTTTCCCCAGCGGCAGTATTCAGACCCAAGACTTGGTCAGATAGTGCATCGGAGGAACCTACATCTTCATCCCCCAGCCAGAGATTACAACGGGATCCTGATTCTTCCAGCCCGGTCTCCCGGCAACTATCAAATGCTCTCCAGCGAGATCTGCACCTGTAATCCCCAGAGCGCCTCCTAAATTTCCTCGAGGTCTATATATGAGATCCCCGACAACTAGCTTCTCAAATCTCTACCTTCCTCAACAATATCTAGGCCCAAGACTTGGTCAGATAGTGCATCGGAGGAATCCAGGGTATCTTTCTTCTCCTTCAAAAGCAGGGACTTCCACCTACTCAATTCCCCAAGCAGGAGTCAGAAATCCTCAAACAGAATATCCACATCTTCTTCAAGATGGATATGTTTTGAAATACCACAACATCTATCATCCATACATAATTCATGCATATGTCATTCATATACACTGTCATGCATCATACTTTGCATAAGACTAACAAATATTCTATCAAAGTTTCTCTTGTTTTTCTCCAAACTACTGACGCAAACAGGTCAAGGATTAAGCCCCGAATCGACGGGAAAACTATCTGAAAGACCACACCTGGTTGTCCTCCGACGACTGGTCCAGGATTAAGCCCCGAATCGACGGGAAAACTATCTGAAAGACCGCCCTTGGTTGTCCTCCGACGACTAGTCCAGGATTAAACCCCGAATCGACGGAAAACTATCCGAAAGACCACCTCGGTTATCCTCCGATAATGTGCAATGGATCAACACCGATGCACAACAGGAAGCTATCCACATTTTGCCAACTACTATCTCCTCGGAGTAATCGGCACGAAGATTTATTCGACCCCTTCCTATTATCAACAACAACTATAGAGTCTAGCGTACGACTCAGTTGCCTTGGATGGCATCTTAAGCCCATCTCCGACTACTTATCAACAGTGCTTCACTTTCAGAATGCTGCATATATGGTTAAAAATCAATGCAAACCAACAACTTCATTCAAAAAAGTGAACACGAAGTCTAACGTACGACTCCCTCCGGATGGCATCTTAAGCCCATCTCCTCTCCTTTCCAGGAACATCTACAGAGCCTGGCGTACGGCTCACTTTCCAACAATTCTCCTATCAATAATCCCGAGTCTAACGTACGACTCATTCCCCAGCTTCTCCAAATGGCATCTGTAAGCCCATTCCCGCATCATCACCAACCGAGTGCAAATTTTCAGGTGTACTCGAGTGTTCAATCATCTTCTACCTCCAGGTCACAAAAGACAAGCGTGTCAATCTAACCCTCCAGTACAAGAAGATTGAACAGGGGCAGCTGTCATACCCCAAAATTTGCCCTCCATCTACTCAAGAGATTTCATACATCTATGCTCAAGGATTCCTCAAGAGTTGATCAGACAAACTCTCTCCTAGACAATCAACCCAAACTAGGGTTTGGTATCTCTCAAGTCAAGATGAACTTCCAACATCTCCAATGGCCTTCATGCTTCCTCATATGCTTCAAAGATTCTACATGTCAAGTTTCAAGCTTCACAAGTCAAGTTTCCTCGACAATTGCTCGATGGTTGAAAATCAACAGATGGACAAAAGTCAACTGTGGTCAACATACATCAAACTTCATAATTTTTGGTCAACATCCTCATTTTGAAGTTACATTCATCATTTGATCAAGGGTTGATCATGATTCATCCGAAAACTCAAGATTTGCTCAAAAGTCAAACTTTCTAAATTAGGGTTTCTAGATGAAAAGTCAATCGAACTTTTGATCATAACTTTCTCATACTTTCTCAAAAAAATTTCCACCACCTCTTGTTTTGAAGGAAATTCAATTCTCTACAACTTCATGTCTCACAAGAATGTCCAAAAAATGCTTCATTTGAGAGGTATAGCTCAAAACATTACAGGTCATTTTCAAAGTCAACAAAAAGTCAACTTTTTGCTTTGAAGATATATTCAGCATGGTAACTCCAATTGAGATGAGACCAAAAAGGTTGGTTAGAGGACTCTTAGAGCTTTCCAAAAAGTCCAAGAACACTCAAAAATGTGGAAAATTGAGCAAGTTACACCACTCACAAGTTGGGCAATTTTGGACAATTGCACAAAAGGACATTTTGGTCAAATTGCAAAATTTTCCAAATGGGCCTATAATCTTTTGATCCAAACTTGTTCATGACAATATTCTTGACCCATAAATGCTTGGCCATGGCAATTTTCTATTTTATTGATTTTATTTTGGATTTTAAACCATTTAATTCCAAATTAAATTACATAAAATATGAAAATAAAGTTATTTTTTCAAATGGATTGGATTTATATCTTACTTAATGTCCAAGAAAGCCCATATTTCATACCAAATTCGTGCATGATCACACATTGATGAGAAAATCAAATTTTCTTCAATATTTGATTTTATTTTCAAAGAAAATATTTGCACATTGATGGATGAATCTTTTTTGCTTGCTTTTGCCATCCAATTTTCTCCTATAAATACCAAGCAATGCAGCCAGCTACAAGGACGGAACCCTAATCCTAAAAACCACCCAAACTCTTGCAAATTTTTTCAAGATTCTTGAAAAATCGAATTCCAAAAAGCAGCCACTTTCAGTCCAAACCAATCATCCCATTGTCTTCAGGAGGTAAGTTTGAGTAAGTACACACCCTTGCCAATGGTTAAAGCACGCTGAATCGATGCATATACATACATACATATTCAAAACTTTTTGATTTTTGCATTTGATTATCCTGCTTGTTTTAATTGATTCTAACGTTTTTAATGTGCTCATGAGACACCAAGGGATTGATCTGGGCAATCGCCATCGAGTTTGAACGTCCAAAACATGAGATACCATTCTTAGGGTTTCCGAACTGGAAAGCTTCGAACCGGCTTATCCAGGACGATTCAGGGCAAGAGGACCTCACCATCGTGTTCGCAGCCCTCGATTTAGGGGGGTAGGGTCCTCCTTTTCCATTTATTCCACGTATTTTGCTTGCTTTCAATTTCAGGTCATCGGAGAAGACGACCGGAGCTAGGGCTCCGGCGTCGTTGACTGAGGAAGACCGGCGAGGAGCATGCGTGGCGCGATCCATCGTTCTGATTCGTTCGTTCATAAGTCCTGGGGTCCACATGCTAGCTGACTGTGTTTTGAATATTTCCAGGACACGTAATCACATATATTCAATTGATTTTGTTTTTTCTAACACCAAGTGTCAAGTGGCGCAGTGGTTAAGGCGTTGGGATTCAAAGATCCTCTCAGAGGACCCCTGTTCGAACCTCATCAAGACCTGGTTCTCTTTTCTTTTTCCAAACTTGCAAACTTTTCTATTTTCCTAATTATTTAATATTTTTGCATTATTTTAATTCTTTTCATTTTTATTTCTGCATTAAAAACTCATCAAAAAATAATTTTCTTTTTGCATTTATTTTCAGAAAATCTTTATTTAATTTAATAAATTAAAATATATAATTTTCGCATGCATATTTATTTTATTTATAATTTAGCATTTAAATCATTGTAAATTCATTTTTAATTATTAAATTGCATCTAAAAAATCCCAAAAATTCATTTTAGCATATTTACATTATTTCCAGCATGTCATATTTTTTCCAATTTAAAATTTGCATTTTTCCTAACATTTTCTCTTATTTCGATTTCATCATATTTTCCGATTTCTCGTTTGCTTCACAGGTTAATCCGATTCAGACGATTCTTCCGTTTTCATTTTATTTTTCAATAATGTAATTGTATATGGGATGTAATAGTTTAATTTAGGATCTTTATTTTCCGCATTTTAAATTATGTATCTGCCCCAAAGCCTTGTAATAGCGTAGGACATTTACCTTTCCGCACTTTACTTTCCGCATTTTACTTTCCGCACCCTATAAATTGCTAGTAACTAGGCGTGTATGGCAAGACTAAAATTGAACATAGCCCACTAATTTCCAAGATAACATATTCTGAAATTAACACACTTCTCTCACACACGCACCCCTTAGGGTAATTCTCTCTCGATGCCTTTCGATTCAAAATGGTCATGTCCCTCGAACGTAGAGGTATTCTAGCACCGTTGCCTTCCAAACAAATCATCATAGTCCCTTCGATACAAAGATCATAAGACCCACGATGTCGCTTCCGAATACATGATCTTGACCCTCGATTGTCGAAAATGATGATAGTCCTTCGAATGTGCTAGGATACTTCCTACAAGTTGCCTTCTATGACCATCCGATGTCCCTTCGAATGTCCCGCTTACATCCAACGAATGGAGCTACCTACTAACTAATGGTATGGCTAGCGCTATTCTAAAGGCATGAAGTACAACAAACGACCAATTCGAGTGGGTAAATAAGTCTTTTAGTTGCTTGCTCTATCAAATGCTTTTCACACCACACACTTTTTCAAAGTTCAAATTCTCTTCAAAACAAAACATTTCCGAACACTTTGTATACACTCCTACATGAGTCATTACAAAGTCAAAGCGAAATGCCTTTTTCAAAACATCTTTGTCAAACACACGTAAAGCAATTTTAAAAAAAGTGATCTAGAGCAACTAAGAGCCGTAGATAACTACGGATGGAAAGGGTGCTAATACCTTCCTTTTCATAACCATTCTCCGAACTCGAATCTAACGAAGGTCTTTTTCTTACTTTTACCTTCCCTTAATTGGATAAAAATAAAAGTCGGTGGCGACTCTTGCTATCCGCACATTTGGATACAAAAATCCTACAAAGTCAGTTCACCGTATTACAGTTGGGTGGTTCTTTCTCTCAGCATCCGAAGGGGGGAAATAACTTTGTATCTTAGGGGGATTATGTATTTGTCAGCCAACCTTCCCAATATGGTTTGTATGATCTAGTAAAGGAGATATATAGACGCTTGTGTGATGAGGGCAATGCCACTCTTTAACTAGTTAGTTGTTGATCCTGAAGAATTCCTGACACCTTTTGTTCTATCCTAAGAGGTGGAATCACTAAGGACTCGTTGTGACTTTGCTGGGGAAAATAAGGTGGGTGTTAAGAAATATTGTCGGGAGACGTGAGGTCACACAAAGTGTGTATCTGTCTTGTTTGAAAAAAAGTGCGTACATGGATCATCGACCGAATTAGCTGGGCAAGTGCAAGATCTTGAAGATCGGATTAAGAAGATGGATGATGGTATCTACCATAGTGAGCTTGAAGTCAAGGTTGCATCTCTTGTTGTCTGATATATTGCAGAAGAGCTGGAAGGGTGAGAATAAAGCTCGGTGAAAAGAGAAACAACTCTTTAGGGTTAACATGTTGTGTTAACTGTATAGTCCCAAAAATTACATGATGACGGCCTCCTAAAATAGATTCTTTCTGAAGTGTCTTGTACCAAGTGGAGCCTCTTGCCCTAGAGTTTCTTGGTTTTTGTGATTCCTTCCAGATTCTTTAATTGTTTTGGATATATTAAGTTATCAACAACTTGCACGCATAATATTACATGTGGTTGTTACCTTGTTGTATTTAACATTTTGACTTTTTCATTTTGCCTTCGTTTGTGGAGATGCGGTCACGCCTTTATATTTGTATTGTGCTCCACGTCATATAGGATCATTCACCGGCTAAGGGTAGATAATCTTTGTAACTGCACCTGAGGTATGACTCGGATCGAGGTGGATGCGATGAGGCTCTACCACTAACGTCCCTTGGATTGGCTAGATCCAAAGAGGGGGTGCACCAGCTACGCATAAATGTGTGTATTTATTTTACAAGTGAGTATTTTAATGTTGTATTCGGCCGTGTAGAGAGTCTCCGATAGCACCCCTAGGGGAAAATTTTAGTTTTTTAGCACATGTATTCGGTCAAAGTCATATAGTTGTGGAAACTTTTACTTGTTCCCTTATTTGGAGAAAATCGTTTCTCATAGTAAGGATCATTTCGACAGAACAAGTTATTTTGTTCTATGAGCACATGTCTTAAGATCAACTAGTCAATCTTGCAAGTAACCCTTAGTTTTTTAGACTTTGGAAGGACTAGCGGTTGTTTACCATTTTCCAAAGTAAACAAATTGGCACGCCCAGTGGGACAAGTGCTAAGAACCTTTCTTAAGTGTTTACAAGTGTATGAAACTTAGAAGTGGAAAGTTAACCCAAGAGTATAATAAATCACAAACTAGGAGATATACACCAAAGATGACTATTCCTGTCACCACAAAAGTAGATGTAATACCATCACGAACATTAACTACTACTGATCTAGTAGTTTCTCAAGTTACACATTTTCCTCCTCTGACGACTACAACTGAACTAGTGGCGACTGCAGTTTCTATGCCCATTCCCAGGCTCCACCGACGAGTCCAGGGCCTGGGATGACTACGAACGTAATACCTAATGTACCTCCTTTTGGTACTACCAATCCTGTTTATGAAATGTCGTATTCTATGATGTCGGGATATCAGTGGACATCAAACGCAATAGTGGTATCTGTGACACCCCAAATAATTCGATTATTAAATAATTAGAATTTTTAATTATTAATTTAATTAGAAATTTAATTATTGGTATTTTTGGATTATGGGAATTAATTAATTAAAATGAAAGTGGAATTGTTGGTGGTGTGAAGTGTAAAGTGGGGGGTGTGAGGAGTAAAAGACTCTACTCACACTATTTATTTTATTTTTATTATTTTAGAATAATAAAAGGAATAAAAGAAGGAAAAGAGGAAAAAGAGTCACATTTGGAAATATTCATCATACGTGCAATTGAGAAGAGGAAAAGGAAGGAGGAAAAGCCAAAAGTGTCAGAATCCGACGAATCTTTGAGGTAAGGGGTGATTTTGTCTGATTGTTATGCCTTATGAGTTTTGATAATCAATAGAGTTGACTAACATGTTAGAAATCCCAATTTAGGATTCTCTAGGTTTGTAGGATTTGATCCAAATTTACCCAATTGCATGAAACTAGAATGAATGGATGTTATATGATTGTTGGATGTGGTTGAATTGTGTTAAATCTCACTATTATACTGTTGTTGGTATGATTTTTGTGATATTGGATGAGTTGGTTCGTAGAGGGATGATGGGGTTTGAGTTGGGAAGAATAATGCTGTCAAAATAGTGATTTTCTGCTACAGGGGTCGTGGAACCCTGTTACCCTGTGGGGGGAACCGGTTACCACTGTGTATTTTACGTAAAGATGAGATTTTTGGGTCTGGGAACCGGTTCCACCATAGGAGAACCCGGGTTCCCAGTGTAAATTTTACACATGAAAATGACATTTTTTCCAGGAACCGGTTCCCTATATGGAGGAACCCGTTCCCACTGTTACTTTTTGAAAAATACTAAACTTTAAAAATTCATAACTTTCAAACCGTAAATCCGTTTTAGTCGCCGTTTTGGAGTTGTTTCTTAAATTAAATACTCTATTTTATAAAATGAAGAAAATTATAATTAATGGATTTTATTTTGAAAAGATCCGTTTTTCCAATTTGTGAACAATGGGAGTTATGGGAATGGTGGATGAATGAGTATAGGATTGTTCTGACAGGTTGAACGTGGAATGAAGCTTGTATGTTATTTTCCTGCTGTTTATTCATGATTGTATTGATATCATGTGTTTTTTTGGTGTTGTATATACCTGGTAGTTGTTGATCTTAGTTGTTGTTGTTGTATATACCGGTGATAGTCTTACCAATTGAAGGGTAAGCGTTTGGCATATTTATGCTTTGTGATGATTTATTTCATGATAGGTGATGATATCATGTTGTGGTTGATGATGGTTTATGATGTCTGATGTGGTCATAACCTGTGTTGAATGTTGCATACTTTATGATGTGCATGCATATGTATTCTGGTGGAGTTAATTCCCATTGTGTGGAATTTGACTTGTATTGCCAATAACCGTTCCTGGGTGATGATGGATGGTGAGGCTGAATTCGTGTCCGGGTGATTATGGACGAATCGATGAATACTGTATCCGGGTGATTATGGATCAGTGTGTGTGACTCAGTTCACGTTTTGGTACCACATGCATAGAGTCTGCATCATTACTGGTTTGGATTATAACATGTTAGGATGGATTCCAGTGTTATAGTTTGTTGTTTGTGTATGGCATATATTTTTGACTTGTGTATGAAGCAGATCTGATTATGCTAAATAGGATGGACTGATGTCTTATGATATTTTATGCTTTTGATGAACTTATAATGCATTTTAATTATGATGAAGTCTCACCCTTACTTTGATGATTTCAGATTGAAGTCTTAGCTGCTTAGGAGTTGGTGAAGATGGATCTTGAGCTATGCATTTAGTTTACCCGCGTGTTAGTGTCATGCTCTGGTAGTTGTAACACTGGGGAACGTTTGCTTGCGAGTTATATTTTAAAACTTTGTTGTTCTTTTGGTTAATTTTGGGAATAATTATTGATTGAATTTTATTCCATTTTGATGATAATTTCCGTTGTGTAGAACATGTCTTCTGGTTTAATCATTTTAATAAAGTTCTTCAGTGAAGCATGACATGTTGAGGTTGTTTTTTCTGTTTTGTGTATTTTAATAAATTGTAATGCCCTTTGTATTACATGTTAGCTCTGAAATTATTAATATTCACAGGGTATTTTAGAAGGGGTGTTACAGTATCGGATAACATTCAAAATATGAATTCTCCTTTACAAGGATCTGTGCCAGGAAGAAATAGAAGTAACCAAAATAGTGGAATGCCTCCTCATCCAGTAGTGCCGCCTCTTACTAGCACATCAATAACGGTGTTAAGACAACAAATGAATGATAGTAACCATGAATTAGTTAACATGTTGACCAATCAAATAGGTATTGTGTTTAACCCTATAGTGCAGGAGTCACCTGAGACTAATAGACAGTCTTCTGAAACAATAGACAGGTGATTACTCAATTAACACGTTTGTGTAATTTCTTGGGTGCTCCCCAGCGCCTGTTCGACAGACGCTACCCGCTGTTCGATTAATTGTCCATGTTCAAGCAGAAATGAGGGCAATAGAGGATGAAACTGTCCATCAGGGAAAAGTGGTAATACCGCAGCCACAAAGAAATCACGTAGTCGACCCGCCAAGAGTGTTGGTTAATCGACAACAGGAGGCTGATCAGATCGTTGATCAGATTCGACAGGAGGACTTAGCTGTAGAAAACAACTTAACCACTATTGTAGAATGGATCATGGCTATGAATGGTATGAATACCACATTTCAGAGGCCAACGTATTCTTCCCCTTTTTCTGAGTATATCTTGCAGACTGAATTACCTAGGGGATGGTGTCATACCCCAAATTTGCCCGCTCTTTATTTCTACGATCAAAAATATTTTCAACATTGATTTTTATGAAATTCTTTGGGTTTATTTACACTAATATTTTGGGGTTTTTATTAAATACCCGTGTTCAAGTCTATTTAAAAATATAATAATTTATTCTAAATTATTTGTATTTTTTAAATGGCAAATACTTGCTCGTCTTCAGATAGTTTCAATTGAGTTTTCATTTCAAATAAGTATTCTAGCACAGTGGGTAAGGTGTGTGGTTTTCAAGTAGGAGGTCATGAGTTCAAATCTCATTTGGTGCACTTTGTATATTTTTTCTGTTTATTCCTATCCACAATTCACCTGTAACCACATTATCAACAATCACCAAAATGTTTATTTGCTCAATTGCTTTAATTTATTAGAAGAAATCCACTGAAAATACAAAAAACATATAAAAATACAAAAATATCTCTTTGCAAATAATTTTAATTATTTAGGATTTATTGTCTTGATTAAAATGATCATCAACATATATTTAATTAGATTTGAATGAATAATAATAGCATGATAATATAACTTGTTTGTTATTGAATTTAATCCTTAATATATTAAGATAAAATACACATTTAGGCGCTAATTTTAGAGTAAAATCCCGCCTAAACACCGTGCATTGCACGGGGTGAAGTATTAGTTGGATTAAAAATTACGTACCGTATTCGTAGTAACTTGTTTGCTATTTTCCTTTTTATATTTTTCTATGTTAGCTATTACCCCTTAATCGTGATTAGAATTAACTTTTTAGACTTTAGATAGTGATTTACATGAGACTTAGGCTTCCTTACTGTGTTCACTCCTTAATTTTACTAACACCACATGTTTCTACTTTCACTCTTTTTTATTTAGTTCTTTATTTACTTAGGTTAATTAATTAGTTTATATATTTATTTAATTTTGTTTATAGAAATATTTTTCACAAATTAATCAATTCAAATAATTCACTTAATACCAATAGCTATTGCAACGTTACTGTTATATATATATATATATATATATATATATATATATATATATATATATATATATATATATATATATATATATATATATATATATATATATATATGTGTGTTTTTTTTTTTTTAATTTATTTATTTAATATTCTACCTTATTTTTCATTATTATTTAGATCTAATTATGTTTTATTTTGTTAGGATTAGTTTAATAATCATTAACTTTTATTAACCATTACCCTCTTTACCAATTATACCTTTGTTTACTTTATGATTAGTTTAGATTTTTATAAATTATTTACTTAGTTAATTAATTTTAATCCTAGTCAAAAATATAAAAATATAAAATATATTTTTAGTTAGTTAGATTAATTAATTTAATTAGTCTCATATATTTTTTTAGCTCTCAATTAATTCAACCTCCCGCAAATAATAGGAGTTTACATCTTCAAATAACCGATTGGTCAGTCAAACACTTACTAGTTAATTATTTCAGATAATTAAAATTCACAAAGGTTAAATTCTTTCGCCTAGGGCGATCGAGTTTTAATAAAGATTAACTTTTGCCGACTATCAAACTTAAGACAACTAACCCACCAAACACTAACATTTTTTTCACTAACTTAATTCAAATTCAATTTTATTTTCAAAAAAAGGATCGTGGAGATATTTTATATTAACTGCGAACTCTGTCTACGACTAAGTTATTTTCAAATCAGACTTGGTTCAAGGATAATTTCAAACATTTCTACAATTAGAGAAGATTAGACAATAAACCTTAGCAAACACACCAAATCCTAAAATTAGAGAAGATTCCACTTAAGTACAAGGGAAGTGAGGGGTGCCTAACACCTTTCCTTTTCTTAATTGACTCCCGAACCCTTAACTTAGTCTCAACGACTGCCTTATCCATATAATTAGGGTTTTTCCATTGGGTTCCCCATCCTTAGGACAAATAAATAACAGTGGCGACTTCATTAATTTTCCTAGGTATTACAGATGGAAAATTCCTAAATACACAAAGTTTGGGGGTGAATCTGGTGAGTCGACAGTAGAACATATTGCTAGATATTTGACTGAGTCAAGGGATATGGCAAATAATGAAAGTCTAAGGGTAAAATTTTTTCCTTCATCCCTCACTAAGGAAGCCTTCACATGGTTTACTCCCTTGCCCCCAAATTCAATTGATTCGTGGACTAAATTGGAAAAACTTTTTTATGAATAATTTTATGAGGGACATTCGAAAATTGGTTTGGTAGACTTATCAAATATCAAAAGAAGGTTTGCTAAAAGTATTGATGATTAGTTAAATAAGTTTCAATCATTGAAAGCAAGATTCTTTACTCAAGTGCATGAACACGAACTTGTTCAAATGGCTGCTGGAGGTTTAGATTACTCCATGTAATACGGTGGACGAACTGACTTGATTGTTTTGTGTTTTATCGCAAATGTTTCGGTTAACAAGAGTCGCCACCGACTTTTCTTTTATTCAAATAAGGAAAGGTGAAAAGAACAGGAAAGACCTTTTATCGATTTTGGGTTTGGGGGGTAATTATGAAAAGGGAATGTGTTAGCACCCTTTTCATCCGTAGTTATCTTCGGGATCTTAATTGCTTAGCTCACTTTTGAAAACTTGCTTTTTGTGTGTGTGTGATTTGTTTGAAAATATTTTGCTTTGACTTTGTAATGATTCTTGTATCAGTCCTCAAGAATGTATACGAAGTGTTTGAAAATATTTGTTTGAAAATGTGAGGTGTGAAAAGTATTTGTTTTGAGCAAGCAATTAAGAGTTATTACCCACTCAAAGGTCATTCGTTATTATTTTCCTTCTCATTTAGGGATAGTGCTATCCATACCATGAGTAGGTAGGTTATCCCTATCCATTGGATGTGAAGGGACATGCGTAGGGTCATCGTACGGTCATCGAAGGCAACATTTGGACAACTTAGCATTTCGAAGGGACAAACATCATTTATTCGTAGGCAACAACCGAGGGACAAGATCATGTATTCGTGGGCAAATCGAAGGGTCATTGAGGGACTATTATCTTTATATCGAAGAGGCTATGATGACATTATTCGTAGGCAATTTTGTTAAGATATCCTTACGTTCGAGGGACATGAGCATGTTTATCTGAAGGCAACAAGAGAGAATACCCTAGAGGTGCAAGTGTGAGAAGTGTGTTGTTTTCAGATATTTTTATCTTTGAGGTTAGGGTTATTCTAAGATTGATTTTAAATCTTGCCATACAAACCCTAATTAGCATACATCTAGCAGTTAATATATATACAGAGAAGTAAAAATGCGGAAAATAAAAGTCCTACACTATTACATGGCTTTGGGGTAGTTACATAATAGAGGTGCAGAAAGTAAAATTAACCTAAGCTATTACATCTCATGAGCAGTTACATAATAGAGGAAAATGCAAGAAAAATACCGGAAATTTCAAAAAATTATCAGAAATTTACGAAATTTTCGGTATTTTTTAGAATTTTCAAATTTTTTTTGGCTAAATTACAGTTTTGGTCTCCTTATTTTAGTGTTTTCACGATTTTAGTCCCCCTATTTTATTTTTAAACATTTTTGGTCCTCCATCCCTACTTTGTCTACAAAAAAACACCTAAATATCACTTTTAAAAATATGTGGGATATAGTAAAATACCAGTCGCGTGTTATACATTTACAAGGAAGAAAAAAATACGTATTTTAGAAAGTGAAACATAGGCGTTTTTTATAACCAAAGTGGGAACGAGGACCAAAAGTGTTTAAAAATAAAATAGAGGGACTAAAATCGTGAAAATACGAAAATAGGGGGACCAAAACTATAATTTAGCTAAAAAAAAATTTTTTCAAAAAAAAGAATCAGAAATTTCAGTCAAATACCGAGAATTTCCGAAATTTTCAATAAAAATATAGAATTATTTTTGGAATTGTTTTTGTTTTTTCAGTATATTTCAAATTTCTAGTAATGTATTTAAAATTTTCGATATAGAAAATAATAATAATAATTTTTTAAAATTATCAAAATATTTAAAAAATTTATCAAAAATTTCAACAGAAATAAAATTGGAATAAAACAATTTGCGATACGAAGTTAAATAAAAGAGGTGGGAAGAAAAATTCAGGCAAAGGTGGGATAATTCTGGCAAGGATGGGATGTGGGCCGGTACTAGCATTCTTCATTCTATGTTCCCTCTCCACACCCAGTAATTGAAAATTGAGTTTTCTCAGCACCCGCTACCACTTCAATTAAATTGAATTTTCTCTACTAAATTCTGAGGGCAGACTGTCGAGGCAAAGCCAAATTTATTTTCATTGTTACAAGTGTGATTAAAATGTGGGAAATATTTATACATTAGATAATTAGATAAAAATGTAATAACTTAAATATTTATAAGTTAAAAAATTTATTCATCTATTATTTTAAAGTTTTAGACAAATAATTAATGTGTCTCTCACAAGAATATGTTGCTCAAACAAAACTTTTACAAAATAGAATGCTCAATTTTTAATTAAATATTATTTATGAATAATATGAATGAATGTGATTTTTAGTTTAACAAAAAGAAAAGGAGAACAAATTCCTATGTGTATTTATTTAATTTGAATAAAACAAGTACTTACTAGTTACTAGTATTGATTTCATTAACTCAGAAAAAACGAGATTTTTTCCTTACACCCACCCCATTTTGTGTAATTCCAAAAATATTCCTTAGTTTATTTATTAAAAATTTTAATTTTAGTAAAAAAATTTGATGTTAAAATTTTTTTGAAAAAAGTAAATTTTTGGTACCCACACCAAATTTCCAGTACTCTTTTTTATTACATATAAAAAATTCTTTGTATTTTATAGATTTTTTGGTATCTATTTACCGACTATTTTCAAATTTACGATGTAGTTTAACGAAAATTTAAAAAATTTAGTATATTTTAAAAATTCTTTTATACGTACCGAAAATATCTCAAATTTCCGGTATAAAAGCAATACCGAAAATTTCATATTTCCGGTAAGTTTTATTCAAGTATAAATTTATATGTTTAAAAAATAATAAAAATTAAGTCCCAATATTATTAGAAATTTGAAATTTCTGATATATAAAAAAATACTAAAATTTAAAATTCTCATTTTTAAAATTTTCTATACGAAATATTTGATACAATAAAAATGATAAATTTTGAAAATATCTTAGTAAAAATACCATATATAAAGGATGATTCGTATATTTGATACAATAAAAATGATAAATTTTGAAAATATCTTAGTAAAAATACCATATATAAAGGATGACAGGAACAAATCTCAGACAAAACACGAAATCAGTGACTTATCTAAGGCACCGACAACATTTGTCTTTCCAAAGAAAATTAATCAAATTCAACTTGAAATATTTATTATTATTTTATAGAAATCAATTCCGTCCGCAGTCTTCCTTCACCAACAAATTTCAAACCGGTTACTACAGAAGAAAAACGTTGATATTTCCTTTATGTTTTATTTATAGTTGTATATAATATGTTTTATAAATGATTATATGTATTGGTTAATTGATTTTGATGATAAAATAAAATTAATTAAATACTTTTACTAATAATTTAAAATAGTTGGTGAATTGAAATATAGCAAATAATTTTTTAATTGAAACAATAATTTATATAATAATAATATTTTAAAAATATTAATAATCTAAAAATAAACATTGTAAAAGAAACATTTAAAATGATTTCATAATGAGAGATGATAATAATAGCTTTTTTGATACATTGGATGATTAATATATTTGGTCTATATGTAGACTAAATAATTTTCTCTTATAATTTAGGACGGAATGAGTACTCACTAAAATTAATGATTTAAAAATGAGACTATGTATTGAATTATTAATTTATTGGTTGAGTTGCATGATAATATCACGACATCTATAAAATTTTAAAATTTTAAAATATAATAATTTTACATGTTCATTATTAAAATTAAAATTCTAAATATGTAATCATCATTCATAAACAAATAATATAAAATATAAATTTAATTAAATTTTAAACCAAACCTAAATACAAATAAAAGAAAATTATTTTAAATAAATTTTGAATAAAGTGTAAATTTTACCTTTTTTTTAGATTATCAAAATGGCGTTGTTTTATTCAAAAAAAAATTATGAATTTGATCCGTTGATTTTCAAAACCGCCGACTTATCGATTTTGATTGGTTTTAGCAACTTCCCACTGTTTAATAGCATATTCAATCCAATAATTTAATCTGTCCAACAACCCTTTCAATTTTATATATGACCGATCCCACCAATTAATTTGATATTTACAACCACTAAATCCTTATAATTTCTATCACATCCTAAATATTAACCTCTAAATCTATTTTTTATTAGATTATACTAACATATATGCCCTTAGTTAAAGGGACACATGTTAAAAATATTATAATTAAAAAATTTATATATAACTAAGAAAAAAACTAATATATATACCCTAAAAACACAAGTTAATGAACTATTTATAATATTTTAAATATAATTTTTATATTTCTAATTAAAATATCATTAAGATGTTAGCATGTTCCTTAATTTGTGTCTTTGATGCACATGTTACCTTTTTTTTCTTTCTTTTTTATTATAACTCAATTCAACATGTATATAGGAGTGTATCTCCACTATTATAATTTGTAAAGTAATTAGTTTAAATTTATTGTAATAATAGAAACAAAACAAACCCCAATTCACTCATCTACCTCAGTTAAACCCATTCTACCTTCTTCTTCTTCTTCTTCTTCATTTTCACAGTTCCAACTTCATACAAACCAAAACCCCTTCTTCACTCCTCATAGATCCAAACTCTCCAACACTTCATTCTCTCTAAAATGTCTCCTACTACTACTCTCCTCACCCTTCTCTTCCTCCTCACATCTCTCCAAACACAAGCCTCCGTCCACCATTACAAAACCGAATCTTTCTCCATCAAAGGCAACGCCTTTGTCGTCCATGGCGGAAGCGAAGGAATTTACTCATCTACCCTCAATGAAACTTCCGTCTCATCCATCCCCGACTCTTTCATTAGGTAATTCCACTTCACAGTTCATATCCCTTTCTGGGTTTTCTCTCTTTCGCTTAAAAATCTTTCCTTTTAACGCTTTTCTTCATCACATTCTCTTGGGTACGTAGCTACATCATCCCAGATTTAGAATTATTCTACACCTTTCTTCAATTTCTATATTCACCTTTTCACTGCAGTGTTACTTAAAAGTAGCTTTTTTATAAGCTGATTATTTCACAGTTTCATTTTCATTCATTGGAATGTAGAAACAAATTATGCTGATTTTGTTTTGTGAAAACCAGGTTTGATAAAGTCACATTTCGTAGAAACAAGGAATTATCAAACTTTAGCTCATGGCCCATTCAAGCGGTTCTTTTTGAAGTTGAAGATAGAGAGATGATTGGTGGTTCGGCTTATGGGGGTCAACGGGCTGTTTGTTGTACCGGTGATCTGGCTAAACTCGGTGTGTGCAATGAAGGACAGGTCATTCATCGTCCGTCTCCTGTGAATTCGGATTGGCCTCAAGTTTATGGTGTTGCTTTTGAGGTGGACGATGAAGTGGCGGAGCTTCCGTTGAAGTCTATACAGATCACGAAAACTGGGATGTATAATTTGTATTTCATTCATTGTGATCCGAGGCTTAAGGAGTTGGTTGTAGAAGGGAAGACTGTATGGAAGAATCCGTCGGGTTATCTTCCTGGTAGAATGGCACCGATGAAGATTTTCTTTCAGTTCATGTCTTTTGCATATGTGTTGCTTGGTATCTTTTGGTTCTTTCAGTATCTTAGATTTTGGAAGGAAGTGTTTCCGCTGCAAAACTGCATTACGCTTGTGATAACACTTGGAATGTTTGAGATGGCATTTTGGTACTTTGACTATGCTGAGTTTAGCGAAACTGGAGTCAGGCCAACCGGGACGACTATATGGGCTGTTACGTTTGGAACTGTTAAGAGAACTATTGCACGGTTGATCATTTTGATCGTTTCAATGGGTTACGGTGTTGTGAGACCTACCCTTGGAGGCCTTACATCGAAGGTTGTATTGCTTGGAGGAACCTTCTTTGTTGCATCTCAAGTGCTTGAATTGGTGGAACATGTTGGTGCAATAAGTGATCTTTCTGGTAAAGCAAAACTGTTTTTGGTTCTTCCCGCCGCAGTACTAGACGTGTTCTTCATTCTTTGGATTTTCACTTCACTGTCTGCGACTTTAAATAAACTTCAGGTACTCGTTTGCAAGCTCATAATATCACAATATAGTTTATTTAACGAAAATCATGTGAACCTTTTCTTATGTTTCATGTATAGTAGTTATTTCTCGAAGATGTAACATAAAATGCTTATGCAACGTGACAGGCAAGAAGGATGATGATAAAATTAGATATGTATAGGAAGTTCACCAATGCGTTGGCAGTAGCTGTGGTGGTATCTGTGGGATGGATATGTTATGAGGTAATTCACAAGTGGAAACACGTTTCAATTACTTTCTATACTAACTATGCCTAGTTTTGACGATTGAGTCGAGCTCATTGGGTTATGAAATCCTGTGCTTACCTTACTAATTTTGTTTCAGCTGTATTTCAAATCAAATGATATATACAATGAGCAATGGCAAAATGCTTGGATCATCCCAGCCTTCTGGCAAGTTCTATCCTACTCTCTCCTGTGTGTCATCTGTGTTCTCTGGGCACCGTCTCAAAATTCAACACGGTAAAATTCGTACCGACGTCTTTGCTGCCTTTTGTTATTTATCGCCTAATTGTATTGATTTATTTGAGTTTTTTATCTACTAACATAAGCACTTGTGAAACTGTGTAAACAACTTATGACATATCTATAAATTGTTTTAAGCTTATTTCTATAAACTCTTGAAGATGATAAACTCTTCAAAATAACAAGACGAGCTTTCCTCTTCTATGCTCTATGTTCATATACCTCATTTGTATCTCACATTTGTTGCTGTTCTCGACAGATACGCTTACCGTGATGATGGGAGCGAAGAGTTTGATAGGGACGATACTACTTTGACACTCATAAAACCGTCGTCTATTTCAACTAAGGATGTTAGAAGTGTTCCAGATGTGAGGCCTATACAAGACAACAATGGAACTTCAAATGATGATTTAGAAGAAGATAAAAGAGAATAAGCTAGAATGTAGCCTTGTTTCTACAATTCCATTGTATCATTAGCTCTATAACTATTTTCTTTTTTTGGAAATTAGCTCTAAAACTCTTATCTTTTATTTATTATTAGTCTTCTTCGTTCTCAATCTGATAGCATTTTTAGTCAGGAGTTACTTGTGAGTCTGGATTCCATGATAAAAAGTATAGTTCTGTTCAGTTTACTAATACAAGAAACTATCTTCAATTATGAAATACTTTATGTTTGTTATTAGTATCCATGTGCATGCAAGCATATATGTGGGGGACACTTTCTATAACTTATTTCATTTTCAAGTTTCTACATTGATGATGAAAGATGTTCGGGATCCTTGCTTTAGTTCATTTTCGTTCTAAATTTTCAAATATTGAATTGTTTTAAATCCTCTTCTATTTCAACTTTGGCTTTGGATCTTATTATATCAAATAAATGGATTAGAAGACGGATCTGGATTCACTGCAGTCAGGAAGACTGCAGGATCCTACATTCAAGTGCAATAAAATAGGAGTGGTTTAGAGGGAGATATAATTAAAAGATGCAATGACAAATATATCCTTTAAAATGCATTAAAAATATTGTGACTGCATGTAACTGTATTGATTATGACAGCAGAGGATTAAAATACTTAGAAGACTCTATCAACATCTTATCACATATAAAAGTATCTTATCACGTATAAAAGTAGGATAATATAAAAGTAGGATAGGGTGACATGTTTCTCAAATAATTTTATATCAAAAAGTTAGTTAGAAAAATTTGCTTGAATTGTGAAGTTATTTTCGGAGAGAGATTAACTATGCAACATAGAATTTCAGTTATGTACGTAAGAAATAAGGGGAGAACAAAGTGAAGAAGTCATATGGTAGTGCAATAGTGGTGACATCTAAAGGGTGAAAAATAAACAATTTTTTAACACAATCTTGGCGGAAGGATTTGGAAAAACTATAAGAAAATGCAATTGATATATGGAATAAAATGACTCAAGAGATTATAAAAGTGGTTAAAGAGGCGTTGGGTGAATCAAGAGATTTCGAACATAGGGATAAAAAATCATGCTAGTGAAATGAAAGTGTCTAGAGTAAAATTAGAGAAAAAAATGTTGGTTTTAAAGAATGGTCTAAGTGTAGAAAAAATGTTGGTTTTAAAGAATGGTCTAAGTGTAAAAATGTTGAAACTTAAGAAAAGTACAATAAAGTTAAGAATGAGACCAAGAAGACGGTGAAAAATATTGGTTTTAAAGAATGGTCTAAGTGTAAAAATGTTGAAACTTAATAAAAGTACAATAAAGTTAAGAATGAGACCAAGAAGACAGTGAGTGAAGCAAAAATTCAAGTTTTTGACGCATTATATCATTCTTTAAGAATCAAGGAGAGAGAGAGAAATCTATATATATTTGGGTCAAATGAAGTGTGTTAAAGATGAAGATGACATATTTCTATAATTTATTTAATGAAGAATAGGATATCTCAACAGACTCTAGCAGATTCAATATTAGAGAAGAGGATCAAAATTCTAATTACTGTCGCCGAATCTTGAAACTACAGGTAAAGTAAACATTAAAAAGAATGAGTAACAATAACGTGGTTGGGGTAGACAACACACCGATTGAAGTGTAGAAAATTCTTGAACATACATGTATTGAGTGAGTCGTCAAACTTTTTAAGGAAATTATAAGGTCAAAACATATGTCGGGTGAATAGAGAAGAATCACTTTAGTTTCAATCTATGAGAACAAGGTATTGAACTTATGGGTCATACTATGAAGTTACGGAAAAAAGTGATGGAACGGAGATTAAGAAAAGAGACTCAAGTCACCAAAAACTAATTTGGTTTTATTCCTAGAAGGTCAACCATGAAAGCAATCTATCTATTACGACATGGGATGAAGAAGTATCAGATGGAACAACAAGATCTACACTTATTTTTTATTGACTTCGAGAAGGTGTATAATGGCATGTCTAGAGAGATTTTATGAAAGGTCCTAGGATGTGTTTGTTTCACGGTTGAAAATTTTATTCTTTGGAATTTTATTCTTAGGATTATTATTCCTTGGAATATTATTCTAACCCATGTGTTTGGTAAGAATTTAGGTTCTTAGGAATAATTATAAAATTTGGTTAATTTTAAATTTTAAAAATAAATATATAATAGTAAATAGGAATGATATTGGGAAATTAAAGTTGGTTGAATTTATTCACATGGAAATGTTAAATTCTCACCCTTTATGCCTTGGAATATGAATAGAGAATTCACGAGTAAGGGGGTGTTTGTTTCAAGTTTAAGAATTAAGTTGCCATGAATAATTTTTAAAAAATGATTATACCTATGTTTGTTAAGAGTTTGAAAAAAGTTATTCCTTAAAATAAACGTTCTAAGGAATAAAATAATTTCCAATAACTTCTATAATTTCAATGATTTTATTCTCGTGTAAGTAGGTGGAAATCTTCATTCCCATGGAATTTCACATGATTTTTTTATTAAAAAATATAACTACTAATTTTTCAAGGAATATCAAATAATATGCCAAACATATTTTCTTTAAAATACCAAGGAACTCAAACTTCCTTATTTTTATTCTCGGGTAACTTATTCCTGAAAACCTCTTATGAATCATTGAACCAAACGCAATATAAATAATATTCCTTAGAATAAAAAGTTCATTGAAATAATTTTTCAAAACTTGAATCAAACATGAGAATATGGTATTTCCATTGTCACATTTCCAAGAATAATTTTTGTAACCTTGAAACAAATACACCAGTAGAGAAGAAAGAAGTTAAGATTGCATATATTTGAGCTATATATATATATATGTGTGTGTGTGTGTGTGTGTTCTGGAATGTACCAGCACCCGACCTACAGTTATTTAGGCCCAATTCAGTATGCATTGAAGACCCGGAGGCCCATTTGCCCATATTCGTTGGGGACCTTTCCCATGTGCATACTAGGCCTACGTGGCCAACGGTTGCTTGGACATCACCATGCCCTCAGAGAATAACAAGTCAGATGCCCCTTATATCTCGGAGCTGCAGACCAGGGAGGAGGCCACATGCTGGACTCCATATGCACGTAAGCCCTGATAGCCCCTTAGTGGGCTTAGCAAATCCAGCCCACTAACTGGACCTTGGTCCAGCACTAGGGGTTATAAAAAACCTCTCATTCGAGAGGGTCAAGTATTCATTTACTAATTCTCACTTCTCTACTTGTAATCTCTTCACTCCCGTTCTTACTTTGGCATTGGAGTGTCTTGCAGGTACCCCCTATTTCTTGTTCAACCGCAGTCCGTGGGCTAGCGACGATCCTTCTGATCAGGTACGATCAACGACGCCGTCTGTGGGAACCTTTGTTTCCCAGTCTCTTTTCTTTTTCTAAAGGACAAAACAAACACTCTTCCTCATCTTCATGTCCGAACAAGCTGACAACGGAAACCAAAACACCCTTTTTGCCGATCTGGGAAACAACAACAACATCCCTGAGAATGACCCCAGGGACGGACGTACGACCTCCTCCTCAACGAGCTCCCATCAAGGTGACACCCATCATTAGAACGTGCTTGAGCCCGCTGTCTTTCAGGAGATTCAGGCGCCCGCCAAAGCAGATCCCACCACTGTCGCGCTGTTCGCGACCATCAACCAGACAAATCTAATCTTGTTCACCTATGGAGAGCGTCTTAACATGTTGGAGGAAACCCGTTGTTCCCCAAGGAGACACCGAAGTTCAGATTCGTGGTCTCCTTCTCCAAGAAGACACCGCTCTCGAACTCCCCACGGAGAACCCGAAGGAAGGACACTCCTAGCCCTATGCGTTGATGTACTGGCCGAGGACCTGTCCCCGAAAGAACCCAACTTGAGCAGCCCGCCAAGAAATGTGCTCTCTCTCCTCCTCACAAAGAAAGTCGAATGAAGGAATCCAAGAAAAACAAGGCTTACGGGAGCGGGAACCCTCGACCAGAGGACTTTCTTTGGAAGAATCGCCGCCACTGCCGCTTCCTGACTCGCTCTCCTGAGCGCAGTGACGAAGACAACCCTCGCGGTCCCTTGTCTGCTAGAATCATGGAGGTCCCCATCCCCAGGGGCATGAAAAAGCCTCCCCAACTGACCAGCTACAATGGAGTTACAGACCCCATCGACCACCTCGACAGTTTTGAAGCGATGTTTCATTACCTCAATGTCGGGGGGCCCATCAAGTGCATGTTATTTCCCACGACGCTGCGCAAAACCATAATGGACTAGTACAAGAGCTTGCCCCCCAGATCTATTCACTCCTAGAAATATCTGAAGGCCCAACTCACCAATATGTTCACTACCTCTCGCAGACACCCGAAGACAGAAGCCTCTCACGAAGGTACCATCCAGCGAAGCGACGAAACTCTCTGTGAGTACATTGACCGCTTAAACAGGGAAGTCATCCAAGTCCCCTGTGACGATCATTTGAAAAGATATATGCTTGAGAGTGGGCTCCTTCCGGGAGTAGACTTCAGAAAAGCTGTCGGCATCGAGCCTCCCAGAATCTTTGATGCTCTCTTCGATAAAGCCCGCGCCTACATCACGTACGAGGAGAAGGAGGTGGCCAATAACGCCCGAGATTCAAGGAACCGCAGATCAATGGGTACCCCACGACATCTGGATGCCCGACAAAGTGACACCGGTCCCCCCTGACGCTCTGAGGAAAGGAGAAAGAACGAGAAACCTTAGGAGGCCTGTGAACAACGCGGTACCGTCAGGCGCTTTACAGACTACACCCCGCTCACTACCTCCCGTGAGCGCATCCTGGACGATTTCACGACCACAAAATTCAAAGAGGGCGGAGTCAGATTCCCGAAACAACCTCCTCCCAAGTCGGGGGTCGATCGGACGAAGTAGTGCCAGTACCACAGAAGTCACAGTTACCTAACCAAAGATTATGTCTATCTCAAAGAAGCGATCGAGACACTGATCAAGGCGGGGAGGCTTGGGCAATACAAGAAAACCGAAACTCCTCAAGAAACAAGGGAAGTCAAAGACATCAACGAGGAAACTAGAGCACCGGGTGACACAGGCCCCTTCAAAATTGATTACTCGGTTACTAGACCAGAAGACTTCAGGATCCCCGATGACATGGAGGAGGATCTCCCCATATTTACTCATAGAATATGGGAGGAGTTCTCATCCTCCATGGTCATATCTTGTGGGGGATTCAACGACTTCTCCATCAACTCGACCAAGAGGAAGTTCCACGAGCTAATCGAGAAGGCCCCAGTCAATGCTGTGACCCTCGAGAAGTTTCGAGGCAGATCCGAGACGATCACCTTCTACCTCGAGGAGCTCCCAGGTGGGGCACCCAACTCCAATATCCCTCTCCTCGTCAAAGATAGAATGGCGAACTTTGAGGTGCACCATATGCTAGTCGATGAGGGAAGCTCTGTGGACGTGATGCATACTCACCTTTTCCGCACCTTTTATCTTGACGAGTCCCACCTCTACCATACGTGGGATATGATCTACAAGGCTTAAACGGATCAACCTTCAAGCCCTAGGGCTATGTCGAGCTCCTCTTCACTTTTGGAGAGGGAAACACAACTCGGAATATCAAGGTGCACTTCCTGGTGGTCGACTGTTACTCACTGTACAACGACATCCTTGGGAGACCAACTTTGGACGAACTCACCGACGTCCCCTCCACGGTCCACCTTAAGATGAAGTTCTACACCAAGAGGGGCCGAGTCGCTACGATCCATGGGGACATCGCAGCGACCAGAAGATGCTACAACATCGTGGCCAGGGGACATACCTTGGTGGACAATAGGGCCTAACAGCTCGACAAACCAGATTTTCCTGTGGGGAGCCTCCCCAGAATGAAGATCGTCAAGCCCCCAAGGTGGATTCCATCGACCTCGATACTCGGTTTGTGAAGGATGAAGTCGAGGAGCAAATCATCGGGAAAGATCCTCTATGACCCGCCCCGGATGGGAGTTCGAGCTCATTCCCCTCGGAGAAGACCCAACCAGATGCGTGATGGTCGGAGCAGGACTCCCCGACCTAGCAAGGAAGCAACTCCAAGCCTGTCTCAGAGACAACGCTGACTTGTTCGCCAAGAGCGTCGCAGAGATGCCCAGACTCGATCCTGAGGTCACCTGCCATCAACTAGCTGTAGATCCGACCGCTAGGGCTATAGTGCAATGTAGGCGTAGGCAGTCTCCCGAGAAAACAGAGGCTGCTGAAAAAGCTGTAAAAGACCTCCTAGAGGCAAATTTTATTTTCGAGGCCAAGTATTCAACTTGACTCTCCAATGTTGTACTCGTTAAAAAATCTAATGGAAAATGGAGGATGTGTGTTGACTATATGATCTTAACTGGGCATGTTCCAAAGATGCTTTTCCTTTACCTAACATTGACATGCTGGTCGACAACTCAGCCGAGTATAAACTTTTGTCTTTTATGGATGCTTATTCAGGTTATAATCAAATACCAATGGCGATGAGCGACAAACATTGCACGACCTTCATGACGGCCTCAAACAATTATTACTACAACATAATGCCTTTTGGACTAAAGAACACGGGCACTACTTACCAGCGGATGATGAACAAAGTCTTTCATGGTGAGATCAGAGATATGCTCGAAGTCTACAGGGATACCATGATCATCAAGTCTCGAGCAGAAATCGATCATGCTACCCACCTGTAGCACGGTGGAAGAACTGACTTGTTTGTTTTGCGTTTTGTCGCAAATGTTGCGAATAGTAAGAGTCGCCACCGACTTTTCTTTTATCCAATTAAGGGAAGGCGAAAAGAACAGGAAAAGACCTTCGTTAGATTTTGAGTACGGGAGGCGGTTATGAAAAGGGAAGGTGTTATCACCCTTTCCATCCGTAGTTATCTACAAGCTCTTAATTGCTTAGCTCACTTTATAAATTGTTTTCTGTGTGTGTGTTTGAAAAGATTTTTGAAAAGGTATTTCATTTTGACTTCGTAATGATTCACGCTGGAATGTATACGAAGTGTTTGGAAATATTTTGTTTTGGAAAAGAACTTTGTAATGATTCATGCTAGAATGTATACAAAGTGTTTGAAAAATTTGAAAGTGTGAGGTGTGAAAAGTATTTTGATTAAGCAAGCAAAAGAGACTTATTTTTACCCACTCATAACGGTCGTTTCCGTGTTGTTTTTCTTTCCTTTAGGGTAGCGATATCCATACCATGAGTTGGTAGGTAACTCTATCCATTGGATGTAAAGGAACATTCGAAGGGACATCGGATGGTCATAAAAGGCAACATGTAGGGATACCTTAGCATATTCGTAGGGACGATCATCACTTTTTGTAGGCAATAATCGAGGGACGAGATCATGTATTCGTAGGCAATATCGAGGGTCATCGAGGGACTACGATCTTTGTATCGAAGGGACTATGATGATATATTGTAAGCGTCTTAGCTAAGATATCCCCACGCTCGAGGGACTTGACCATGTATTTGTAAGGCAACAAGAGAGGATACCCTAAGGTGGGTGCATGTGTGAAAAATGGGTTGTATTCAGATATTTATCTTGTGATTAGTGATCTAGATTGATTAAGTTAATCTTGCCATACACGCCTAATTACTAGTAGTTAATAGGTGCAGAAAGTAAATTGCAGAAATGTAAAGGTCCTACGCTATTACATGGCTTTGGGGCAGATACATAATATGGGAGTGCAGAAAGTAAAGGCAGAAATGTAAAGTGCGGAAAGTAAATTCGATGCTATTACATGAAAAAAATTGCAACCTATACAACCTTTCTAGAATTTAAATGTGAAATAATAAAGAAAATGTTAGTGAAAAAATATTCTGGAAGTTAGTAAAAAAGTTTTAGTTAGCAACCCTAATTACTAAAAAAAATTATCTCTTTTTAGGTTTTTTGTGATTGATTTAAAAAAAAAAAACTAATTCTGATTAATGTAAAGAAAATGCTTTTTTTTTTGTAAAAATTTAAATAAGGATGTTCTGAACTTAAATCCTAAGGTTAGACATTTTTTAGGGTTATTTTAGGAAAAAAAAGTTTTTAAAAAAATGCAAAGAAAATTAGTTAGCAGGAAAATAAATGAAAATAAGGGTTTCCGTCAGAGCTTCTGAAAGAAGTTCCCTCAAGAACCTCTGGAAACCTGTTTTCCAGAGCTTCTAGAGGTGGCACAGAAACTGCTTCTTTCTGGTACGGAAGCTACTTCTTTCTGGCACGGAAGTTGCTTCCTTCTGGACCTTCTGGAGGTAGCACTTCTGGGCATCCAAAAGTTGGAACTTCTGGAGATGGTGCTTTTGGGGATCCGGAAGTTGGAACTTCTGGGGATCCGGAAGTTGGAACTTCTGGGGATCCAGTTGGAACTTCTGGAGATGGTACTTCTAGGGATCCAGAAGTTGAAACTACAGTCAAAGACGCCGGGAGAGAAGCTTTGGTCGTCTTCTCTGGTCAGCACCTTTTGCAAAACTTGCGAAATCAAACAGAAAAGCAAAAACAAAATGTCCAGATTCAATAATTTGACCCTTGCGAATACAATGGTGGGGTTCGTTTAGCCTAAAATAGTCTGTAACTATGGTTTTGGATCTCAACAGCTTGCTTGCCCTAACCATGACAGTTAATGATTTGGCCACCAAACCTTGCAAACGATGAGTCTATTCTACTCCATTGAACCTCAGGAACACATTAGTATGGTTAGTTTAAATCGAAACACGTTAAAAATCAAAACACGAAATCAAGCAAAAGTATGAAAACGGATGTTCATGTATGACATGATTCAACGTGCTATGGCCATTGTTATGGGCATATACTTACTCAAACTTACCTCAGGAACATGAATAGAGGGCTGGAACGGTTTGGAAGTGGCTGGAAATATGGTTTTGAATTTTGCAAGTTTCTTGGATTTTTTGTAAGAATGAGAGTTGTTCTTGAGGCTAGGGTTTTCTCTTACAGCCTCCTTCGTGATCCGAGCTTGTCCTGTATTTATAGGAGTGTGCATTAGGTCAAGCATATTTGGAAAATATTTTGCCTTGAATGGGAGAATATTTGATTTGCCAATCTTTTCAATTGTGATCAAATATTTCCAATCTTGTACCAATCTCTTTCCAATCACTCAATTTCTAAATTTAGGCCATTTAATAGGTATCTTGGATCTCAAGAATGTCAAATAATTCAGCCTTGCATTGATTGATTTATTTTTGCTATTTTATTTTAACTAAATTGACTTTTAATGAATAAAAAATAAAAATAAAAAAATAAAAAGCTCAAGGGCGTGGCATTGGGCTTGGAGGTTCTAATTGGGATTAGAAACAAGTTTGAATTAAGAAAAGTTAGGCCCATTTAGAAATTTTTTATTTTCTCAAGTATTTCTCTTTGTGCACCTCCTAAAAAATGCTCAACTTGCACAACTTGTATCTTGCTCAATTTTTAATATTTTTGGGTGTTCTTGGACTTTTTAGAAAGCTCAAGATGTCCTATAAACATCCCTTTTGGTTTCATCTTCTTTGAAGTTTTCATGTTCATGAACACTTCCTTGAAAAAAGATGACTTCTGGTTGAATATTAAAAAAGACCTGTAATGTTTTGATTCATATCTCCCAAATGAAGCATTTCTAGCCAAAGCTTGTGAGATATGAAGTTGTAGAGTATTGAATTCCCTTTAAAATGAGATTTGGTGGAAAAATTTCTGATAAAGTATGTGAAAGTTATGCCAGGTCAAAGTTCTGTTGACTTTTGTCTAAAAAACCCTAACTTAGAACTTTGACTTTTTGATTAGATCTTGACTTTTCTTGATGAATCATGATCAACCCTTGATCAAATGATGAATATTACTTCAAAATATTGGGGTTGACCAAAATTTATGAATTTTGACTGTATGTTGACCACGATTGACTTTTTATCCAACACAGTTGTTTTTCAACCATCTGAGCAATTTGGGTGAGCAATTTTGACTTGTAAGGCTTGAAACTTGACATGGTGATCCCTTGAAGCATATAATGAGGTATGATGACCACTTGAAGTCTTGGAAGTCCATCTTGACTTGAGAAGAGCAAAACCCTAGTTTGGATTGATTGTTTAGGAGAAGGTTTGTCTGGTCAACCCTTGTGAAATCCTTGAGCATGGAGTTGTGAATTGTCTTTGAGAAGTGGTAGGGAAAATTTTGGGCTATAACACCACCTGAAGAGGGTTTTCGATCAGGCCATGCGGTGTCAAATGTGATTCAATCCATAAAAGTGCACCTTCGGGGTCAAGGCAGGCAAGTTCTTGGGCTTTTATCTCACCGAGCGAGGAATCTAAGCTAATCCCGATAAGTGTCGGGCATTCTTCGAATTGCCTACGTTCAACTCCAAGAATTCATTCAAGTTCTAAAAGGCATGCTCATGTTTCTCTCCTGATTCATAACAAAATTAGCGCAACTTGCACTCCCCCTTTTCAAACTCTTGCAGAAAGAGCTCGCCTTCGAATGGACCGAAGAGTGCGAACAAGCTCTCCTCCATCTCAAACAAGCCCTCTCCCAACCACCGTGTTGTTGTGACACCCCAAATTAATTCAACTATTAAATAATTAAAATTTTAATTATTAATTTAATTAAAGGTTTAGTTATAAATATTTTTGGATTTAATTAATTAATTAAATAGATGGAGTGTTGGAGGTATAAATTGGAATTGAGAGGTGTGTAAAGTAAAAGACTCTAATTAATCTAATTTATTTATTTCTATTATTTGGAAAATAAAAAGGAATAAATAAAGGAATAGAGGAATAAGAGAAGGATTTGAGAAATTAGGATTCGTTCTACGTACTTTGGAGAAGAGAAGAGAAAGAGGAGAAAAAGCCAAATCGTCGAAAATTTGAAGATTCATCGCGAGGTAAGGGGTGATTTGATCTGATTATTACGCCTTATAGGTTTTGATGATCAATAGAATAATTCAATCCATTAGGAATCTCGAATTAGGATTCTAGGTTGTGCCCTAACGTTATAATCCGACGTAAAACCTTGATTGGAATTGTTATGAACGATTAATTTATGTAAGATGAATCTAGGATAATTAGAAAACAAAATTCTGTAGTCAATTGAATGTAAAAATACATGGATTAATTCTGTTCTGGTGTATTATGAAGTTTGGTAATGAATGATATTGAGTGGGATTGCAAACAGTGGAGAAAAACCGATATTTTGAGGAAACATAACAGTATGGGTCGACACATGAGATTATGAATCGATGCAAGCAGCAAGAATTTGGAAAACCAGAGGCGTGGAAAACGTATGCATCGACTCATAGGCCAAAAATCAAACTTATGCATCGACACATACGTGTTATGCATCGACACATACTGAACAAAATTTGAAAAAATGCAAAATTTCAATTGTATGCATCGATGCATACGATCCATGAGTCGACACAAGCAGCTTATGTATTGACACATGAGGTTTTGTGTCGATATATACTGTACAGGAATGAAATGTAATTTTCTGAAAACGGTTTGGGTCATATCTTTTCGACCGTAACTCCGATTTAGGCATAGTTGGTATCGTTGGAAAGCTTAGAACGAGTACTATCTAATAAAAACATTTTCAAAACCAGTAATTGAGATCTTGAAGAATTAATATGGTTTCCGTTATAAGAATTCGTTGTGATTCGTGAAATATTCGTTGCGTATATGTGTTGTATGTTAATTCCATGTGTTGTAATTAACGTTATATGTTCATGATTTGCTGTTATCATGTGTTGTTGTTGTTATTGGTTATAATTGGAATAATGCTGTGTGATCATATTCCGTGTTTGAACTGTTGCATGCTTCTGATGTGCATGCATAAGCATTCTGGTGATGGTTCATTCCTATTGTGTGGAATTGAACTCGCAGGGCCAATAACCGTACCCAGTGGATAGTGGTGGTGAGGCTAGATTCTTGAACTAGTGGTGTATGGGTGAATCGTTGATTGACGTTGTTTTCCGAGGTGTAAACAGAACAGGGTGTGAACTTGGTTCACATTTGGTGCCACATGCGTTGAGTCTGCATTGCATATGTAATTATAACATGTTAGGATGGTTTCCAGTGTTATAATTGCATTGATTGTTGTTATGTGCATAATGAATTTGTATGGAATGTAATTGTGGATTGCTAATCTGGTCATGCTAATATGGGTGGAATAATGTATTGATTGTTTTATTGTTTTAAAGAAACGTATAATGCATTTTAATCTTGATGAAATCTCACCCTTACTTTGATGATTTCAGATTGAAGTGATTAGCTGCTCAGGATTTGGTGAGGATGGCTTATAGAGCTATGCTATTTAGATAGTCCGCGTGTCAGTGTCATGCTCTGGTAGTTGTAACACTGGGGAACGATTGTTTTGGAATTTTATGGATTTAAACTTGTTTCTTTGAGTTGTGTTGGGAATAACTATTGATTGAATTATTCCGAATTTTATGCTATCTTTCCGCTGTGTAAAACATATCCATTGGTTTAAATTACATTTAATAAGTTCTTCAGTAAAAGCATGATCACTGGTTTGTTATTTTTGAATTTTTAAATTGTGACGCCCTTTCGTTATGTTAAAACTCTGATTAATTATATAAATCGCGGGGAAATTAGAAGGGGTGTTACAGTTGTCATGACCAAATAACGGGGAAACCTTATTTCTATACCGGTCGCCCCGAGAAGTAGTTCTCATCCGAGAGAAGAGGCGCGTCTACTTCACTAGCAAATTGCTGCAGGGGCCCAAAACTAGATACCAACAAATCAAGAAGGTCTCCTCAGCACTTGTCACCAAGGCAAGGAGGCTTCGATATTATTTCTTTGCTCACACCATCGTCGTACGGATCGAGCAACCCATAAAACAAGTCCTAGGACGGCCAAACATGGCCTGGAGTATGCTTAAGTGGTCCCTCGAGCTCCGCGAGTTCGACATATAATATGAAGGCAGAAAAGCTTTGAAAGCTCAAGCATTGACCGACTTCGTTGCCAAAATTGCCGCCCACGAACTTCCCCCGAGTAGAGAAAAGAAGTGGACCATCTTCGTCGATGGAACTTTGAGCTCGACGGGAAGCGGAGCTGGCATCCTCCTCAAAAACATGGAAGGCGTTATCATCAAACACTCCCTCACCCTCTCATTCCTAACATCAAACAATCATGCCGAGTACGAGGCACTACTCATTGGACTAAGGCTAGTCGAAGATCTTGGAGCACGAGAAATCCAAATATTCACGGATTACTAACTCATTGCATCACAGGTCCGGGGAGAGTACCAAGCCAAAAACGACAATCTCATCGAGTATCTCAATCCCGTGAAAGAAAAATGAAGAATTTCAATTGGGCAGAAATCAAACACATTCCACGCGAACAAAACACATGAGCAAACATCCTTTTGAAGCTGGAAAACACCAAAAAGAAGGGTGGAAACAAATCCATAATACAAGAGTCCCTTTCTCGGCCAAGCATCGAGAAATCTCCTCCCTTGATCGAAATACATGCCATCAGAGACGCAGACTATTGGATGACCCCATTGTTCAACTATTTGACCAAAGGGGAACTGCCCGCGGACAAGAAAGAATTTGCCACCACCAAACGACGGGCGTTCTCCTACGTCGTGGTCGAACAAAGGCTATATCGACGAGGATTCTCCATCCCTCTCCTGAAGTGCCTCGAAGAATCCAGGTTTTGGGCGTACTGTACGAGATCCACGAGGGGATCAACGCCCAACATTTGAGTGGTCGGTCGCTTTCCCGAAAAGCATTATGAGCAGGATATTATTGGCCTACAATGCAACAAGACGCGAAAGAGCACGTCAAAAAATGAGATAAGTGCCAGCATCACACCGACATGCATGTAGCACCACCCCACGAGCTCACGACACTCACGTCCCCGTGGCCCTTTAGTGGTGGGGAATGGATATCCTCGGGCCCTTCACTCAAGGCTCGCATCAAAACAAATATCTCATTGTGGCCGTCGACTACTTCACGAAGTGAATAGAGGTCGAGGCCCTTACTAAGATCACATCTTTTAACATACTCCGCTTCTACAAATGGAACGTCTTCGCCCATTTTGGGATACCACAAGCGCTTGTGATGGATAATGAAACGCAATTCACCGACCATAACTTTCAGGGTTTCGTCGCAAAGTTGGGTATGAAGCAGCACTTCACCTTCATCGAACACCCCCAGACCAACGGCCAAGCCGAGGCCGCCAACAAAGTCATTTTGCAGGGACTCAAACAGAGACTAGGCGAAGCCAAGAAAAGGTGGGTCTAGGAGCTGCATAGCATGTTGTGGGCCTACCAGACAACCCCACACTCTACAACCGGGGAATCACCCTTTCGACTGACTTATGGAACCGAAGCGGTCATCCCGATGGAGATTAGGGAGCCATCCAAGGGCACCAAATTCCCGCTAGACGAGGAGATGAACGAAGAAGAACTATGTGAGGAACTCGATCTGGTCGAGGAGATCCGCGCGGGGGTATCCCTCCGAGAAGCTACGCTAAAACAATAAATCACTCTACGCCGTGACACCAAAGTTATTAAATGAGAATTCGAGGTCGGCAGTCTGGTCCTACGAAGGAATTAGAAAGAATCCCGCAAAGGGAAGCTGGCCGCCAACTGGGAAGGCCCCTACCGCGTCTGCGGAAAAACTAGCACGGGGGCATACTATTTAGAAAATTTAAGTGGAGTACAACTCCCTCTATCTTGGAACGCTACAAAGCTGAAACAATATTACAGCTAAGTCCCGGGACTTCCCCGGGAACTTAGACGTTGACGAACCCGACCGCTAGGTCAAAGGGTTACTCGACCACGAGACGCATAATGGTACTAACGCGTTCCCAAAGCAAAACAAACGGAGAATCTCCTCAACACATGAGCAAAACCTTCGCCCGACGCGGGCACCTTGAACAAGCTCCGCGGACGAAGAGGCACCCAGTGGCAGAACACCTAGCTCATAATGGGCATTTCACACCCCGACGCTAGAGTCTCGAACGCGACTGTGGCCTCTCCTAGAGGCCTCCGAGACCGCCCCTTGGCATACACACTGAAAACAATCAAAAGGTCAAGCAACACACTAACAACGAGCAATATATAGTAATAAAGTAAATCAACATCAAAGAAAATAGTTAATAAGTCGACCACCAAGGCCGACAAAATCTTAGTTACAAAAAAGGAGGCACACAGGCCCAAACCAAATATATAAGTATGGGATTAGCAGGGGGCAACATGAAAGTCCCCCCCCCCCGACTTCCACTGCCTTCCCCGAAACCTCCTGTTCGGGACGTTCCCTTCGCTTCATTTTGGCGGGCTGCTCCAGGGAGGACCGATGATCATTTTGAGGGGAGGGAGTGGATCCGCCCACTTGGCTACCCTTCTTCGCTTGCTCTTGCAATTCAGCAATACGATCTTTAACTGGAACTTTGTTGACCTCCGGCTTCAATCTTAGCATACTCTTCTCGAGAGTCTCCATGTGAGCTGCAAAACCAAAAGAGCAAAATTAGACAAGTTAAGCAAATCAATTATATAAGACCCTCCAAGGGGTCATGAGGCGAATACCTAGAAGCATCAATGCGTCCTCGTCAGACGGGCACTCAAGGAGAGCCATGGTGTTTATTAGTCGACTGAATATCTCGAGCTCCCCACGGTCATAAAATAGGACATTGCCCTCCCAGTCCACACAAATGACCGAAGAAAAACCCTTGTCATAGTTCGCTAGCTTCTCGTACGAAAGCTGATCCTGCACATCCAGCTGCACGGGACTCACGGAGTAAAAATCCGCCCCCTAGTTAAAGTGTTTCTTCTCTTACTCTAAAGGGAACCGCGTGGACAACCTCTCGACCTTGTTGCCCCCTTGTCGATATCTAAGGACAGGGTGTAAAGTGTGTCTTCAGACTCACTGGTGAGGGGTTTCACAACGTAGAAACTCCTCTTGAAGTATCGAACAGACTCCGTGTAAGCCCGAAACAACTTCCTAGATTACTTGAGCAACACCTATGCCTAGAGAACCTCAATTGTTTTCTGCTGGAGGTGAAAGATCCTAAAGAAGAGGGGAAGAGTGGCGCCAATGTCGAGGTATTGACAAACCAGTTCGAACACTCGCATAAAGGCCAACACGTTTGGGTGGATTTACGAGGGAGTCAGGTCTAACCATATGAACACCTCGACCTGGAAGCTCATGAAGGGCATACACATCCCCACCTCTTGAAAGGCAAACTCATACATATGGAAGCGAGTCCTCGCGAAGGCTGATCATATCCTCCTAGACTCACTGGGATCTAGACCGTCCATGAGGGGTGGAAGGTCCTCAATCACGTTGAAGGCGGTGGAAGAGTCAGCCGCAAACTCAAATTTGTAATACTATGGTTCGGACGCTATCTACGTTAAATCTATAGTGCGCCGGACATGTCACTAGTTACTCGGACCCTCCCCAATTATCTCGTCGACCGGTTGAGCCATTGTACCTGAAAAAGCAGCGAAAGAATAGTGAATTCGACGTTATCAAATCCACCCTTCCACTGCAAGTCAAGTGAAAGGGAGAGATTCTCAACACGATAAACGCCTCATGAGATTTCCTGTGACTCAACCCCTCAGCTCTGGAAGGACGACATCAACCTTCCCGCCGAAAAACTATCACAAAGGGGAACGGGGAGTACCTAATCCCCAAGGCATTCATCCGTTCCCTGGAACATTCATACAATTCCCCGGGATATTCACCCGTTCCTCGGGGCATTCATGTAGATCCCCGAGACATTCATCCAAAATTCATGTGTTCATGAAGATCTTCATGAATGTTTGTCTGGAACGCATGAAGACTTGAGAGAACTAAGGATTCTAACAAAATCCCTGATTTATATGAAGGAGTTCATGAAAAAATTGAGACACTTACTTGAAGTGATGAATATTGTTAGGAGTCTTTGAAGATTCTTGAAGCCTCGTGCTGAGAATTCCAAACCTCAAACTGAAGAGCAAAATATAAAATGGTTCAAATGAAACCCTAACTTCCTTTTATAATCAACTTTTACATGCACACGAAGAGTCACGCCCTATTGGGTCTCTTGGGCTTCCCCAAATTTAAAACAAACAAAGTTGTGGCGCCTAGCATCCGTAGGCTGACGTGGCTACAAGCCCACGCATTAGGGCGGTGCACCCGCAGCCTATTCTTTGATGTTAAACCTGACGCGAAGAATGCCCGACGACAGTTGAGGCGAGATCATCGCTCGTTCTGATTCAACCCGACAAAAGAGAAGTCAGCCACACAGTCGCAAGGAACATTCACTTCTTCCCCGACGCGTAGCCACACAGTCGCAAGGAACATTCACTTCTTCCCCGACGCGTAAGGCCATCATGGGTGTCCCCAAACAAGGTACTCGACGAAAGATCTGTTGGCTCAAAGTCATCACTCTCCTCGAGAACGATAACTTAGGGGCTCGCTCGATCGACCAAGACTGCCCATAGTTATTCAGCCCACCCAAGATGCATTAAAGACCGAGGCACCATTTAATATGCCCTTATACTCTGCACTGTGGAGGAGACCATATGCTAGACTCTATACGCACGTAAGGCCTGGAAGTCCCTTAGTGGGCTTAGCAAATCCAGTCCACTAACTAGACCTTAGCCCAACGCAGGGGGTTATAAATACCCTCTCAATCGAGAGGGTCGGGTATTCATTCACTAATTCTCACTTCTCTACTTGCAATCTCTTCACTCCCGTTCTCACTTTGGCATCAGAGTGTCTTGCAGGTACCCCCATCTCTTGTTCAACCGCAGTCTGTGGGCCAACGACGATCTTTCTGATCAAGTACGACCAATATATATATAAAGGGTATCGACTAGTGTGCAAACATAGGGTGGAAAGACATTCAATTTCTTCCTTACAATTGGTTTTCATCAAGGTTCAGCGCTAAGCCTATTCCTTTTACTTTAATTTTGAGTTTTCTCATGGAGCACATCCAAGAACTAGCACCGACATGCATGTTTTTTTTGTAAATGATATAGTCCTTTTTGGAGAGTGTAAGGAGGATTTAAATGAGAGGTTGAAAACTTGGAGACGAGCTTTAGAAACACATGATTTTCTCATAAGTAGAAGTAAGACGAAGTATATCGAATGTAAGTTCAATAAAAAAGAAAGTGTTTCTAATCTAGAGGTGAAGGTTGAAGACCATATTATTCCACAAATCACATGGTTTAAGTATCTTAGATCCGTAATATAAAATGGAGATATAAAAGGGTTTGCAAACCACTTAATTCAAGTTAGGTGGGTGAAATGGAGAAGAGCACCAAGTGTCTTATTTGACGCAAGGGTATCACTCAAGATGGAGAGTTTTAGGAAGAGTCTTTTCATGTGTAATACCATACTACTTGCATTAGGCATGAAATGGTCCACAATACTCACCACCATTGTTAGAATAAACTCATTTCATGAGTTTCTTTTTTAAAACTTTTTTTCTTAAATAAATAAGGTTGAATGGAAGGTTAGGTGCATGTCTTATTCTTTCCTAAATTAATCAAGGACACGTTGCATGACTTGTATTTGCAATCCAACTAAAACACTTTTAAACCATAATGTTTCACTCTTTTTTCATAAAAAGGATTAAACAGACGGGTTAGGGTGGATATATTTGAATAGTCAGTTTAAAACTGACCCATCCATTGTTTATTGTGCAAACGGATCAGAAGTTATGTCATCTAGTTATTTAATTTGAATACTATAAAACTGATTTAGTCGGGTCAAATGATTATTTTAGATCTGTCGGTAATCAAATTCAACGAATATTAATTTTATTTATTTTTCATATTATAAGGCTGATCCATTATAAAAAACGTAGTTCTTAATATGGTAAGGTAATCATTAATTTAATGGTAACAATGTGTATTAACAAGAATGTAATATGAAATTTTAAATTTTACTTAATTTATAGTTTAAAATAAGTTAATGATCAAATTGATATCAAATATATTAAAAAATGTGTAAATTTTATTAAAAAAATTGTCATTTTTATAGGTTTGACCTAATAAATATTAAACCAATCAAATACACCAATTTATATGTCACACTGATTTAAATGTCACACTGATTTAAATGGTGGCATTGTGTATAAACATGAATGCAATATGAAATTTTGAATTTTACTTTATTTATAGTTTAAAATAAGTTAATGATCAAATTGATATCAAATATGTTAAAAAATGTGTAAATTTTATTAAAAAAATTGTCATTTTTATAGGTTTGACCTAATGAATATTAAACCAATCAAATACACCAATTTATATGTCACACTGATTTAAATGGTGGCATTGTGTATAAACATGAATGCAATATGAAATTTTGAATTTTACTTTATTTAGTTTAAAATAAGTTACTGATCAAATTGATATCAAATATATTAAAAAATGTGTAAATTTTATTTAAAAAATTGTTATTTTTATAGGTTTGACCTAATAAATATTAAACCAATCAAGTACACCGATTTATATGTCACACTGATTTAAATGGTGGCATTGTGTATAAACATGAATGCAATATGAAATTTTGAATTTTACTTTATTTATAGTTTAAAATAAGTTAATGATCAAATTGATATCAAATATATTTAAAAAAATAAAAATAAATGTGTGTAAATTTTATATAAAAAATTGTCGTTTTTGTAAGTTTCACCTAATAAATATTAAACCAATGAAATACACCAATTTATATGTCTCTATTTAATTGAAGAGAAAATAGAAAATGTAATGAAGAGAAAATAGTAAATGCAAGGACAATGTAAAATAATTTTACCACGTCATCCGATGAACGATGTATATTTTACCACGTCATTACGATAATTTTAAATTCTTTAAATGATTTAGCAGATTAAAGATTTCTTATTGGACGATCGTGTAAAAATTTTTTTTACATTGACGGTGTATTTCCATTAAACTCTTAATTAAAAGATAAAAACCAAAATTTCAATTATCAAAATTGGACCATTAAAAGGAATTCGCGCTTTAGGTTTAATCTAAATTTTTGGTCTCTTTTACTTTAATCAATACCTGTTAGAATCAAGTGTGAGGAAGAAGTCCTACATTGGTTAGAAAAGAGAAGATTAAACACTATATAAGTGAGAGAATCCACACATATGTCACCTTAAAATTTTAGGTGAATATATGATGTGTCTCTCACAAATGTGTATTCCAAGCAAAAAACGCTTCCTCCTCGGAATAGTCAGTTTAAAACTGACCCATCCATTGTTTATTGTGCAAACGGATCAGGAGTTGTGTTCATCTTGTTATTTAATTTGAATACTATAAAGCCGATTTAGTCGGGTCAAATAATTATTTTAAATCTGTCGGTAATCAAACTCAATGAATATTAATTTATTTATTTTTCATATTATAAGGCTGATCCACTGTAAAAAAAAATGTAGTTCTTAGTATGGTAAGATAATCATTAATTTAATGGTAACAATGTGTATTAACAAGAATGTAATATGAAATTTTGAATTTTACTTAATTTATAGTTTAAAATAAGTTAATGATCAAATTGATATCAAATATATTAAAAAATGTGTAAATTTTATTTAAAAAATTGTCATTTTTATAGGTTTGACCTAATAAATATTAAACCAATCAAATACACCAATTTATATGTCACACTGATTTAAATGGTGGCATTGTGTATAAACATGAATGCAATATGAAATTTTGAATTTTACTTTATTTATAGTTTAAAATAAGTTAATGATCAAATTGATATCAAATATATTTAAAAAAATAAAAATAAATGTGTGTAAATTTTATATAAAAAAATTGTCTTTTTGTAAGTTTCACCTAATAAATATTAAACCAATCAAATACACCAATTTATATGTCCCTGATTTAATTGAAGAGAAAATAGTAAATGCAAGGACAATGTAAAATAATTTTACCACGTCATCTGATGAACGATGTACATTTTACCACGTCATTATGATAATTTTAAATGATTTAGCATATTAATGATTTCTTATTAGAGGATCGTGTAAAAAGATTTTCTACACTGACGGTGTATTTCCATTAAACTCTTAATTGAAAGATAAAAACCAAAATTTCAATTATCAAAATTGGACCATTAAAAGGA
Organism: Vicia sativa; assembly: GCA_021764765.1. Taxonomy (NCBI): domain Eukaryota; kingdom Viridiplantae; phylum Streptophyta; class Magnoliopsida; order Fabales; family Fabaceae; genus Vicia; species Vicia sativa. The sequence goes on along the minus strand of CM038796.1, from coordinate 115,791,769 downwards.
ATTCGCACTTTAGGTTGAATCTAAATTTTTGGTCTCTTTTACTTTAACCAATATTTGTTAGAATCAAGTGTGAGGAAGAAGTCCTATATTGGTTAGAAAAGAGAAGATTAAACACTATATAAATGAGAGAATCCACACACCTGTCACCTTAAAGTTTTAGGTGGATATATGGTGTGTCTCTCACAAATGTGTGTTCTAAGCAAAAAATATTTCCTCCTCGAAATTGCCCCCTGAAGGTCTTCACTTAAAGAGTGTCAAGAGTGATACAATTATATGTGAAAGAGATGTCCGACCTTAATTGTATATGCTCCACACCTTTATATATATATATATATATATATATATATATATATATATATTTATATAGAAAATAGAAAATGCAAATCACACATATTTTAAGAGTATTGGATAATGAAAGATGGTGTAAAACTATCTACCCATTAAATTTCTATTATATATTCGGCCAAATCACCCGTAAATATCACAATTTTATATATTGTGTGGTGTTTGTGTGTGGTAGGGCATGAGCGGGAAATCGACTTTCACACGAGGTAGGGATGCATATATCCAAATTTCAACTCCGATGGAAACCGGATGCGGGTGGGGTACAATTTGCCGGAGATGTGGCCTGCTGCCATGCCAACTCTCTTTCTTCTTTAGACAAGGATTCTCGGTTGAAGGGGAGTCAACTCACATTCACAAAATCAGTTTGAAAAAAATCGGACCATTGATTGAGATCAAATAGTCGAAAGCAATGAATATATCATACATGTACTGCAACATATGTGTTCCCTCTTCTTGAGAGAGACAGAAACCTTTCCTCTCCAAGATCATTGACACAGTTCAACTACTAAAATACAAATAGTTGAGTGATGTATATTGTGTAATAACAAACAACTGAAAAAATGCAATAGAAAAAGGATACAAACAAGATGAAAGATATCCAAGATTTCAGTTTCAACATGCATCTTATCTATAATAAGTTCCAAAACTATCACATTGTATAGAATTCCTTTTGGAGCTACAAAAGAAACACCTTTCTGGGTAACCTTAAAGATTAATAATTAACAAAACCACACAAACAACAACAAATTCCAATATAAACAAAATCTAGAATGTGGTATGAAATGAAATAACATGCTTACATGAAGCAGCATTCAGGCTGAGAACTACTTTGGCTTTTCATAAGCCATACCAATCTTCCTGAGAAGAATCATTGATGGCGAATCATGGAAGCACTCGAGATGGAGAGCTTGAGAAAGAAATCTCGGATTAACCAGCAGCAGCACTAAAAACGACCTGAACACTCCAGTGAAAAAAATTAAAAGAATCTTTTGTCCTAGCTTCTAATAAGTTGCAAAAAACCTTCACCCCGTCATCACTGAGATCTCCTTCTCGTGTGCTGCGAAACAGGAATCCCTTCGAAAAAATCCAAAACAGCATCCTCCAGATCCTCGACAGAATACTTAATGTAATTCTCCGGATGTCTTCCACTCTCTATATGACTCCTGAACCGTCCAAGGAACGATCTATACGCAGGAAGCAGCTTCTCTGATATAGATATCCGAAGCTCCTCCCTAAGTTGTGAATCCGGTATCAACCAAACAGCTTGAGTCCTATGTACCTCCTCAAACATAGCATTAAAAGCCTTAAACCTTTCCCTCAAAGCACTTTTCGACACGCCAGAAGAAAATCCACCACTCCCGTGTAACCCTTCATCTCTTAAACAATACAAAACCCTAACCCATGTTGCTCTCTGATAGCTAGTAGCAGCCTGTCGAAACTTCCCAGTCAACTTCTTCAAATAATCATCCCCGATCATTTCCCTCAACTCCGGCGACCCTCTAACCTTCTGAACAATATAGTGAACATTGTTCATAATAAACAAATGACTCAAAGAAGCATCCTTATAATGCTTTGACTTCCCATCTAAATTGAATTGCAATATCACAATAATCCAAATCAAATGAATAGCCAAAGGCGGTTTCCCTTCAAGTTCATCGAAATCCATATCAGGATTCGAAGGATCATAAGAACCCGTCGAAGGCTTCGAAACTATAAGCTCATACAAAGTCTGCTTATAATCCGAAATCAAGCTTATGTAATTCATCACATACCTAGTCAAAGGATGAATCGTCCCACCCGGAACCGGAACCTTAGAAGGCTCCTTCAAAACAGCATTCTCAAACTCAGACAAAATCCCCCTAGCAGCCTCCGCTAAGCGGGACAAAATCTCCGCGGCCTGAACCCGAATCGACTCAGACGACTTGGAATCGAAAACCACATCAACATCAGGTATCAAATCCATCAAAGCATCATGCAGGTCAAGAATCTTAAACAATTTCTCCGGCGACCTACGACTAATACTAATCGCTTCAGCAAAATTGAAAAGCTGAATTGCAGGACCTTTAACAGTTTCCATAAAACAAGCATCATCAATAGAACTACCAATCCCTTCAAAAATCTGTTCACATAATCTCTTCTCACTCGCGAAAAGCGTCCGAACACAAACCTTGGCAGCTCGAATCCATCTCCGAATCTTGGTCTCCAGTTGCTCCCAATCCAATCTCTGTACATCACCTATGCTGAGCTTCTCAACTCCGAGTTTCTTGAAATTCAAATCCACAGCCGATTTCCTCACACTCCCGTAAACTTGAATACATTCACGAAGATAACCGGAGGAAATCATTCTATCGGCGATACATCGGAGATCGGTGACAGCTTCAGAAGGTATCAGATCGATCTCACGGATGCTGCTGGTAGAACGGTAACTGGAAGAAGTCGCAGTGGTAGCAACAGAGCAAGTACTATCAAAACGCAGAAGCTTATCGTCGTTTTGGTCTTCGTCGTCGTCTTCGTTATCGTCGTCGTTTTTGAAGTCTTGATGTCGTTTTGTTGAAGAAGAGAAGGAAGCGTCTTCATCCAAGGGAGTATCGATTGAGTTTGTGTTGGAGATAAGGATATTACGGAACTCGTCTTCCAAGCGAGCCATGGCGATCTGGATGGTGGAGGAGGGATTGGAGTGGTGGTGGCTGTCGGAGAGAGAGGCGGAGGAGATGGAGCGTTGGATTTCATCGACGGCTTGGAGGTAAAGATCGATTTCGTCGCGGTTGGTTGAGTGATCGAAGATCATTTTCTCGCGAGCTTCTTCGGAGGCGGTGGAGTCCCATCGGAGGATGATTTTTTGAGCGGTGGCTAAGGGGAGATTCTCCGGCGAGGACATTATTGGGAGAGAGAGAGTTGATATTTTTGTTTGAAATGAAAAAGTGGAAAAATGAGAGACTGCGGAAAGGTTGGCGTATTTTGTCTGAATTGGATTTGGAGAATCTATTTACTGTAATCTAAATCATTGTATGGGTTGTGTTGTGTTGTGTTGTGTTGGTTAAATAACAAGATTTTTAATCAATTTTGAGATGTTGTTTAAGTGATGTAGTAACTTCCACTAATTCATCTTACTGTATTATTTTGTGTTTTGGTTTATCTTGTTATGTTGAGTTTGTACTGATTTTTTAAAATATTTATTTTATTAAATTGTGAATATATGGTTATGTGTGATTTATTTATAAAATTTAATTCAATATTAATAATTTATTTGATGGAGATTGCATGTTGATCGGGATGGATTGTGGTATAGAGTTCTAGCAAGAAAATATGGGGTATAAGGAAGGGCATTAAAGAGGGATGTAGTTGGAAGTGTGTGATGGAGGAATCTATCTAGAATTAGAGATGGAGCAAGAATATAACCATGTTGAGGGTTAGACGATAACTTGTCTTCTTCGACGGGAAATGAAGAAAGGACATCATTTTGGAAGGATCCTTAGCTATGTGTGTTAGGATTCATCGAATATTTGAGTTCGAGGTGTAGCGACAAAAAACAACGAGTGTAAGCCATTGAATTGACTCAACTCAAAAAAATAATAACAGAGTCGCCACCGCGCTTTTTATTTTATCCAAAGAACTAGAAAAAAGAGCGAATCAAATCCTAAAAAAAGATCAAAGATCTGGGACCGGGGGTTAATTATGCTAAGGGAAGGTGTTAGGCACCCAAAGCATCTACGCCATAGGAACCTTTTTTGAAAATTTGTATATGTTGCTAAAAGAGGTATGTGTACAAAATGGATGGTGGGGGAGAAAAGAAGTATTTTTTACAATTTTTGATTTGATGGATCTTCTAATGAGTTCCAGGCCTACATACCAACAATGTGGAATGTTGAAATCAAAATCCAATGTAGTTCGAGTAGAAAAAAAGCTAAAATTTTGTGTGTTGGTTGTTTTTTAAGGAGAAAGCCACAAAGGGCTCAAAAAATTTGGATGAGGTTAGATATTTTTTAGTCTTAATAAAAATGGTCAAAGTTTTATTAAATGAATTGAAAGTTTATTAAGAAAAGAAATTTGAAAATGCATGGACCTAAGTCCAAGTTTTTTATGAAAGCGGTTCGAGTTGAAAACAAGAATCCTTTGAAAAAGAAGGAAGATTTTGAAAATTGAAGAATATGGGAGGAGATGAAGAGGCTAACCTAAGTGCATAAACTAAAAAGGGTAAAGGTAAAGAAAGATCTAACCGGGGTGAGAAAGCTAGTACTTGACATCAAAAAACCAATATCATATCCCATCCTTTGGATTACCACATAAGCAACAAATAACCAGACAAAAAAACAAGTCTCGAATGAATTCAAGTCTCAAGAAAAATGTGCAGAGTAACAGTTGTATTTTGAGGAAATCCACTCATGATTGAGTATAAACGGAATAACCTGCATACAAAGATAATAACCAAGCAAGACAGAATAATACCAAGATCACAAAAATCTCTGACCTGAGGTAGAGGCCCTAAACCTAAGTCCAAAGGTCAAACTCCGAGCATAGGGATAGTAACCAAGTGAAATTCTTGGCAGCAGATACGTGATGTCACAGAGAATGTTATGACACAGTATCTGACACTCTGTTAACAATTCACACAGTAATTTAAACAGCAGTAAAGAACACAATCAATTGTTTACCCAGTTTAGTGTGTAACTACACCTACATCTGAGGGCTACCAAGTGGAGGAAATTCACTATTAGCAGTATTAATTCAGGAATAAACCAACCAGTTTATCTCCTTCACTTAAGACCTACCCAATGCAACTTCAATCTAAGTCCTACTTAGACCTGAGTTCCTACTCACTCCCCCTCAATCACAGCAGTGATATCAACCTATTGATTAATTGAATTGTGAAGACACACTTCAATAAACATACTTGATTTGCTTCAAAGCTTTAATCAAGAGACACAACACTCGTGCTTCAAAGCTTTGAGTGGTAAATAACCCTTACAATCAAATCCTAGTCCAAGGCACTTATCAAATGATAATTGCTTGGCTCACAAGAATAACTAAAACACAATTAAGAACAGAGTGCTTAATCTGTACACAGTAAAGTTGCAACTGTAGAATAAGGGTTTCTTTCCTATTTATAGAAGCAGTAAGTAGACTTCAGTTTGGGCTTCCATAAATATAGCTAGGGTTAACTTAATTTAACCTAAAGACTTGGTCTTTTTAACAAACCAATATAGGGTTAAACAAGGTTAAGCTTAGAGCCACGTGAGCATGTGATCCAATAACATAATCCATAATAAAACACAATGAAACTCAAAAGTCTCAGAAAAGTAAATCTGCAAATAGATGTTGCATGAATGTCATAACATTGGTCATGACATCAGTCAGTCTTCTTGCAGATTTCCAGCAAAATAGTTAACTCTCAGTCTGAGATGTACCTGTATTATTCTTCTTATGCAGAATTTATCTTCAACCCTGAATGTCATGACATCAGTCAAGACATTGACATAAACTAGTTTTACCAAAAATTAGAGCCAACATACAAACACTTACAAACTCCCCCTTTGGCAAATTTTTGGCTAAAACAAACTAACCTATTAGAGAACTAAAGTAGCAGAAATTAAAGTAAACAGCTAAGCCACTAAGCTATAAATCCAGAGCCTAATAGAGATAAATTCTTCCCACAATTTCCCCATAAATTCTTCTCCCCTTTTTTAGACACAAAGGGACCAAAGGTGCCAGTACATAATCTCAAAATTCATTATATAAAAGTAGTAGTAGAGTTAAAAATTACAGCCCAGAAGGAAATACAAATATCCAAAACAAACAGAACCAAAAGTAACATAACAATAAACACAAGCAGCAGCAGCAGGTGAGTGAGAATCAAGCACTTTCTTCTCCCAAGAAGCACTGTAGGTAGTCCTCGAATCGCCAAGACCTCTTGTTCTGCATAAGCTTTATTCTCATTCAAATCATAAGCAACATCCTCATCTAGCCCTTCATCCTCAACCTCAGTGTCTTTTTCCTTCTCCAAGGTAAAGATCAGCTCCTCAAGGCTCTGTTTTCTTGCTTCAAGCTCCCTGCAAGTTGCTTTCAGCACAACAATGACATCAGCCTTCTGAGCATTAGCCTTGACATTTGATGTCTCAGCAGATGTCATGACAATGTCTGAGACATGTTTCCCCTGAAACAGCTTGTAGTGGAAACCAAGAGCAGGAGCTCTCTTACAAATAGAATCTGCTCACCGGATGTCGTGGTAGTCGGTTATAATACCACACAAGAGGGAGGGAAAGGCTATTGGACCTTTGATAGCATAGCTGTCTGCATGTTTTAAAGTTTGCTCAAAGATATAGGTGCCATAATCAAACTTTGTCTTTGTTCCAACAGCAAAAATAAATCTTCCTAGGCCAATGGAGATGGTGGACTTGTGATTTGTGGGAACCAGCTGCACCTATCTTGTGCGTAATAGCAAACTTGACACTCGCCGCTTTCCTTCAATGGCCATTGTATCACTTGCTTGGCAGTGATGGTTTGGCATACTTGGTTATCTGTTTCTTCAAGCTCAGGTTGAACATCATCAGATCTTCCCAGATATTTGTTGATTACACTTGGAGAGAACTTTACTTTTCTTCCTCTCACAAACACACTTTTAAAATCTGCCGACCTTCCATCAGCACAACCACTAGTCAGATTCACAATAAACTCCTTCACCAGAATATCATAACAGTTTGTAAACTTAACCATAGTTTTCATCAGGCCAGCTGCCTTGATCAGGTCCATAACATCCTTGCATTCAAGGGCACTCCTGTTCAATCCCTTTCTAAGGCAATCCTTTTCAAGAAAACATACTTCCACCTGCTAGCATTCTCTGGATGGTGAAAGGAGATGTTATCAATAGCAACCTCAGGAACCTTAGGCAGTTTGCCAAGAGAGGGTTTCTTCCTGAGTGGAATGTTTGAGACATTCTCTTCAACATCAAAATCTAAATCCTCATCAGATTCTGAGGGTTCAGGGACCTTTCTTTTCTTGATGATTGAAGTTCTCTTGGGCCTTGAGATGCTTCCTACAGACTTCATCCTAACCCTTTCCTTTGGAGGGTCCAGCTTTCTGATCCTTCCCAGCTTCTTCTCTAGCCTTGTTCTCAGGCCTAGGAGACTCATGAACAACTTTAGTAACCTTCTCCTTGGAGGGACTTTGAGTAGCATTCTGCTTTTCTTTTCTACTCATCATCCTCTTAGCTATGCTAGGGTTAACACTAGCAATAAGGTCATTGTTAGAGAATTCTTCATCAAGATCAATAACAGGGGGTTCAGCAACTTGATCAGAGGTTTCCTCTGGAGATTTTTCCAGGTTGTCAGTAGCAGGTTTCTCAGGAGATTCTTCAAGATTTACATCAGAAGATTTCTCTGGAGACTTCTCCATGTTTTCATCAACAGGTTTTACAGGAGACTTATTAATGGTGTCATCAACTGATTTCTCAGGGGATTTATCAGAAGGGTCATTAACAGGATTCCCAGGGGATTCATCAACATTGTCATCAGATGTCTTGACATTCTGTGTGACATCTGGATCAGTTGCTAAATTAGGGCTAGCAGATTCTTGATTCAAAGGAATAGATACCCCAGGTACATAATGATTCTCTTTCAGAATCCTAGTAACTATTCTAGCTATGGCTTGATGAACATATCTAGAACCCTCCCTATTAGCTATCTCAGGAGGCACAGAGGAAGATGGAGAGACTTGAGGCCTTCTTGCATGTCTGGTACGAAGCTTCTTGACCCTCCCAGGATCAGTTGTCATGGCACGTAGAGGAGTAACCTCCAGAACTTCAGTCTCCATTGTTTCTACGTTTGCCCTAAATCCAGAATCAGTGGGAGAGGGAGAACCAACTTGCTTTGATGAAGATGATGATGACATGCTTTATTGAGACATCTTGAGAGAATGAGAAAATAATTGACAGGGAGCTTGTGACTTTTCAGAATTAAATGAAATATAAAAACTCTTCCTTCCCTTGTTGTAAGCAATATTAATTGCTACAACTCTTTACATTGGCAAATACCCAACTTGCCCCTTAAATTCTCAAACTGACTAGCATCAAGAGCTTTAGTAAAAATGTCATCCAATTGAAGTTCAGTGGCTACATGCTCCAATTTAATCACCTTCTCTTCCACAAGATCTTTGATGAAGTGATGTCTAATGTCAATATGCTTAGTCTTGCCGTGCTGAATAGGATTCTTGGAAATATTAATAGCGTTCAGGTTGTCACAGTACAATGTCATGACATCCTGTGTGACATTGTACTCAGTCAGCATCTACTTCATCCAGATCATTTGAGAACAACTGCTACTAGCTGCTATGTATTCAGCTTCAGCAGTAGATAAAGACACACAGTTTTGCTTCTTGCTGAACCAAGAAACAAGATTGTTTCCCAAAAAGCATCCTCCGTAAGTGCTTTTCTATCATCAAGACTACCATAATCAAAGATCATAATAACCAGACAGAATTGGTTCACATCCATGAGAATACAACATACCATAATTGTAAGTTCCACTCACATACTTTAGAATTCTTTTCACCTGGTTGATGTGGCTTACTTTAGGTTCATCCTGGTATCTTGCACACACTCCAACAGCAAAGGCAATGTCAGGTCTGCTAGCTGTCAAATACAATAGACTTCCTATCATGCTTCTGTACAAGCTTTGATCTACATTTGTCCCACTTGTGTCTTTGGACAACTTTAGATGAGTAGGTGCATAAGTCCTTTTATGGCTGGCATTTTACATCCCAAACTTCTTGACAATATTCTTTGCATACTTGCTTTGGGAGAGGAAAGTTGAGTCTTCCATCTGTGTGACTTGTAGTCCAAGAAAGCAGGTCAATTCTCCCATGAGGCTCATTTCAAATTCAACTTGCATTTGGTGGGAAAAATGGCTTACCATTTTATCTGACATTCCTCCAAACACTATGTCATCAACATAAATTTGAGCTACCATTATATTTCCTCCATCATCCTTGACAAAGAGAGTTTTATCTAAACCTCCTTTCCTGTAACCTTTATCAGTGAGGAACTTTGTCAACCTTTCATACCAAGCTCTAGGAGGTTGTTTCAGACCATATAGAGCTTTCCTCAATTTGTAAACATGATCAGGAAAGTTAGGATCCACAAATCCTTTAGGCTGTTCCACATATACTTCCTCATTTAAGTATCCATTTAGGAAGGCACTTTTCACATCCATCTGAAACAGCTTGAATTTCAGAATGCAAGCAACTCCTAGTAGCAATCTGATTGATTCTAGCCTGGCCACAGGAGCAAAAGTCTCATCAAAATCAATCCCTTCAACTTGAGTGTATCCTTGAGCAATAAGTCTTGCCTTATTCCTGGTGACAATCCCTTCTGCATCTGACTTGTTCTTGTAGATCCACTTTGTGCCAATGATGTTTGTTCCTTCTGGTCTAGGAACTAACTCCTACACTTCATGTTGTTTGAACTGGTTCAATTCATCTTACATTGCTCCAATCCAGTATTCATCAGTCAAAGCCTCTTTAACATTCTTTGGTTCAATCTTAGACACAAAACAAGAATTTGAGATGATTTCTCTGGATCTTGTAATGACTCCACTGTTAGGATCTCCTATGATGAGTTCCTTTGGATGATCTTTCTGAATTCTGATGGAAGGATCTTTGTTGGCTTCCTCTGGTTCAGACTTTGGTAAAGTAGGGATAGGCACATTATCCTTATTAGGCACTTGAGGTGATGTCTCAAACAATGTCTTAACATCATATGGGACATTTGTTTCCTCATGGTGATCATCAACTATGACATTTATAGACTCCATCATAACTTTGGTCCCGAATTGAATACTATATGCTCACTGTTTGTAGAGTATCCCAGAAAAATTCCTTCATCACTTTTAAAGTCCATCTTTCTCCTTTGTTCACGATCTGTCAGAATATAGCATTTGCTACCAAATACATGGAAATACTTCACAATAGGCTTTCTATCTTTCCATATTTCATACAAGGTGGATGATGTTCCCTTTCTTAAGGTGACCCTGTTGTGAACATAACATGTTGTATTCATAGCTTCAGCCCAAAAATGAATAGGAAGCTTCTTGGCATGTATCATTGCTCTGGCAGATTCTTGTATAGTTTTGTTTTCCTTTCCACAACTCCATTTTGTTGAGGAGTTATAGGTGAGGAGAACTCATGATTGATTCCTTCTGAGGAACAGAACTCATCAAACTTGCTATTCTCAAATTCCTTTCCATGATCACTTCTAATTCTGACAATGCATCCTTCTTTTTCTCTTTGAAGTCTCTTGCATAATTCTTTAAAAACATCAGATTTTTCCCTAATGAAGTTTATCCAGGTAAATCTGGAAAAATCATCCACAACAACATAAGCATATCTTTTTCCACCAAGGCTTTCAACTTGCATAGGACCCATCAGGTCCATGTGCAAAAGCTCTAGCACCTTAGAGGTGGTCAGATGTCTTGACTTTGGATGTGACATACTGATTTGCTTTCCAACCTGACATTCTCCATAAAATCTCCCTTCATCAATGTGAAGTCTTGGAATCCCTCTGACAGCCTCCATGGATATGATCTTTTTCATCCCTCTAAGATGTAAATGACCAAGCTTTTGGTGTCACGGTTTCACTTCCTTTTCTTCTTTGCCTGTAGTGCACACAGAAGAATAGTTTTCCAAGCACATAACAACTGTTCACGATACCAATGCAGACCTCCAACACTTTAACGTGCGAGATACAGAGCCCCCCAGTGGGTTGGTCTGAAGTTTGGAGGTTCAACGTCACTAAGAGTTGATCCGAGACGGAATCAAAGCTCTCTGAGGGTGACCTGAAGTTTAGAGGTTCAACGCCACTAAGAGTTGATCCGAGATAGGATCAGGGCTCTCCGAGGCTCACCTGAGAGGTATTACCGCCACTAAGAGTTGATCCGAGATAGGACCAGAGCTCTGCGTGACGTACCCGAGGCTTCAACGCCACTAAGAGTTGATCCGAGATAGGACCAGAGCTCCGTGACTCACCTGAAATTAGAGGTATTACCTCCACTAAGAGTTGATCCAAGATAGGACCAGAGCTCTGCGTGACGAACCCGAGGCTTCAACGCCACTAAGAGTTGATCCGAGATAGGACCAGAGCTCCGTGACTCACCTGAAATTAGAGGTATTACCGCCACTAAGAGTTGATCCGAGATAGGACCAAAGCTCTGCGTGACGAACCCGAGGCTTCAACTCCACTAAGAGTTGATCCGAGATAGGACCAGAGCTCCGTGACTCACCTAAAATTAGAGGTATTACCGCCACTAAGAGTTGATCCGAGATAGGACCAGAGCTCTGCGTGACGAACCCGAGGCTTCAACGCCACTAAGAGTTGATCCGAGAGACCAGAGCTCGTGACTCACCTGAAATTAGAGGTATTACCGCCACTAAGAGTTGATCCGAGATAGGACCAGAGCTCTGCGTGACGTACCCGAGGCTTCAACGCCACTAAGAGTTGATCCGAGATAGGACCAGAGCTCCGTGACTCACCTGAAATTAGAGGTATTACCGCCACTAAGAGTTGATTCGAGATAGGACCAGAGCTTTGTGTGACGAACCCGAGGCTTCAACACCATTAAGAGTTGATCCGAGATAGGACCAGAGCTTTGTGACTCACTTGAGAGGTATTACCGCCACTAAGAGTTGATCCGAGATAGGACCAGAGCTCTGCGTGACGTACACTAAGTTTAGAGGTGCAGAGCACTCATCCGTTACATCCTATTTAGTCTTTACAAACTATAATTAATTCCAAGATGCCTCTTCGCCCACACAGGAGAGTAAGACGACACCTTTACATCTAGACGACACCTTATACAATGGTGTTTCACACAATCTCTAATCTTTATAAATTTGTAACTATCCAATCCACCTGGTTTTTCGCTGATCTTCTCTTCTATCATTCTTGATCGGGATGCTTATATGATTCCCCCCCCAGCGCAAGGCTTTGTTGAAAAAAGATGAAGTGCTTTGACATCAATCCATCCTAATCAAGGAGAACTTAGTTTTGTCGTTTGCTTCTCAAGTACTTACGCTAGGTACTTTGTTTATTTTTTACATATTATCTGGATCCTTTATTATTTTGATACTAATAAAAATAGAATGTCTCTCGCCCACGTAGGGGATAAGGACGACACCTTTTAGCTTCCTTTAAATCTAAGAAAGTTAATTTACAAAATACCGAGATATTTTCTCATCTTATTCACAAACAATTAAACCATAATTTTGTATCGTCCGAGCTATTGATACTGCCAACTGTGTTACTTGATTGCAGGCTTGAATGACACTCCATGTTTTACTATGCCTTTAATGATGCATCATCAAATGATCCAGGAAATCTTTTGACGTTTGGCACAACCGATCGATGTTATAATGCGCTTCTCCGCTCCTTATTTGTAGGAAGCGGTTCCGTCGAAAACACCCCAACTAATCACAAGAATCTGCACATGAATATTTGACTTGAACTGGTGTCGAGTGCAAATGATAAAGTTGCAATGAGTCTGCTCTGATCTAGATGTCTGCATAAGCGGCGACAACGCTTTGCAAATGTTTCATGCTCAAATAAAAAACGCAACAAACTAACACATGGAATTTAGTCAATAATAAAGTAATTAAGCAACGATCCCACATCTTAAATAACCAAGTATCCTAAGCATAAATTCCTCATTCATTCAAATTTCAAGATTAAAAATGACTTATCCTTGGTCGTCAGTACCGGCAACATGATCCAACGATCTAGGTAATCATCTGATACAATCATATTTTCAAGAGAAAGTTGTTGGAGCCATCGTGAAACCCCTTGCAGTCGAGCATGTCATCTCACTCTCACTAACGTGTCGCGATGCTTATGTGCAGGCATTACAGCGTGTTCCGATCTGGATGATTCACCTTCACTGTTCGGTGTTGATCAATGACAACTATCGGGAATGAGGGCATTTACTGATTCATAGTGCTATATGGTTTATTTTCCATCCCCCTATTTCTCTACAGAGTATATGCTTCAACCCAATGGAAAATATTAAAAACCACAAATGCTATTAATTTCGTAAGGGACAGTTACCATAATTCTAAGTAACTTCCTCAGAGTTATAAAACATTACAAGCAGCAACTGAAATGCCATTGGTAACTGACATGACATTTAACACATTAATTTTATTACTTTGATTTACCACTAATACTCCGGGAAGAAGTATACTTCTCCACCCATGAGTTATAACTGTTAAAGTAGTCATCACTCCATACATGGAATGCACATGCAGGTTTTTAGACCAGGATGCTAGGGTGTATTATCACAAGGTTGGAGATCGTGTTATTTCTATTTAATGCCCAGAACATGAAATATAACATGCAGTAGAATGGATTTAGAAACTCATATAAATCATGTGTGACATTCCTATCGATATGAAGTAATTGCACATAAGACATTTATCGAATACGTAACACTCACAAAGGAATAAGAAACTTATCTTTTGGCGTCGTGATTTATTTGTCAAGCTGGCTGTCAGTATTCCATGATTGCTATTCAAAACTTGGCTATATCGGCTCGCACGACTCGGACCAGTCCCTTGCAAATGTCAGTCAAACCTTCATGTGTAGCAATTCTCCTTGACAAGTAAGGTGCAGATGCTGTTGGATAGCTCCAAATCATTTTTCCTGGAATGATAGGCTAATAACGTTGGGAGCATTTCTGTAACGTGCTATCCATAGCCATCAAAGTCCCCACATTGTTAACATTTCCTTCCTTTAATAACTATTGTTTTTTGGATACTCTCTGATCCAGGTTGCCATTGATTCTAGTTCCAACGTTCTATCCACAGACAACCATTTTTTATTATTGTTATGACTAGTAATAGGTGATTATTATATGGTAAAACCCTTATGAAAGCATGAATCTCCTGGATAGTAGGTGATTACTTAGATATAACTTGTGTGGCCTAGGAAAATATTACCGAGGCCCCACGGTGGGCGCCAAATGTTCTTGCAGAAAAAACTACATATATGATCTTAAGGGATTCGGAGGCTCATACAAGGGATGCATGGCCTCCAAGCTAAGGATCTAGCTTACCCCGCATACGGGAGCCCTTAGATATGGTATAAGAGTCCCCTCTTGAGCGTGGAGCTAAGAGAGGGAATGAGAGAATGATCTTTCTTATGGCCCTAAGACCTCTTTTTATAGCATTGCCATCACTAATGATCATAATGATGTAACCGTCCATTAATACTTGAAACCGCTACTTAATGATTCATAACGTCCGTAACCGATCCATAAGTAGCGTAACGAAAACTAATTCGGTCTCCTACTACTCGGCCGACACAGGTCGGCCGTGAATATATGTCTGGCACGTCCGACATAAGGCTTGGCTCCGACCTCGGGGTCTCGCCGAGGAGCTGCCCGGTTATCCACTGGTAGACCCATCTCGGTCCCTTTTTGATACGCCTAGCCCAGGCAATATATTTATGTATGAACACTGGTAAAGCAAATCTTCGACAAACTACCTCCCATAATGACGAGGCTACCATTCATCGGTAAAGCAAATCTTCGACAAACTACCTCCTATAATGACGAGGCTACCATTCATCGGTAAAACAAATCTTCGACAAACAACTATCGGAATCAGTTAGCAATGAGTTTGTAAATCACTCAAAGGAGTACCGAAAGAAACATTCATCAATGAGCTTGTAAATCACCCAAATAGATGTTCAACAATGAGCTTGTAAATCACCCATCGGAAATAGATGGCTAACTAGAAATGAGCTCGTAAATCACTCAAAGAAGCACTGAAAGAATCGTTCATCAATGAGCTTGTAAATCACCCAAAGAGATGTTCAAAAATGATCTTGTAAATCACCCATCGAAAATAGATGGCTAACCAGCAATGAGCTTGTAAATCACTCAAAGGAGTACCGAAAGAATCATTCATCAATGAGCTTGTAAATCATCCAAAAAGATGTTCAACAATGAGCTTGTAAATCACCCATAGAAAATAAACGGCTAATCAGCAATGAGCTTGTAATTCACCCAAAGAGATGTTCAATAATGAGCTTGTAAATCACCCATCGGAGATAAGCGGTTACTCAATAATGAACTTGTAAATCACCCATGGGAATACCGAAAAGAAATGTTCAACAGTGAGTTTGTAAATCACCTAAAGGAACTTCTAACAATGAGCTTGTAAGTCATCCATCGAAGATAAACAGCTATTCAATAATGAGCTTATAATTCACCAGTTGGAATACCGAAAAGAAACGTTCAACAATGAGTTTTTAAATCACCCAAAGGAACTTCCAACAATGAGCTTGTAAATCACCCATCAGAGATAAACGGTTATTCAATAATGAGCTTGTAAATCACCCATTGGAATACTGAAAAGAAACCTTCAACAATGAGTTTGTAAATCACCCAAAGGAACTTCTAACAGTGAGCTTGTAATTCACCCATCAGAGATAAACGGCTATTTAATAATGAGCTTGTAAATCACCCATTGGAATACCGAAAAGAAGCGTTCAACAATGAGTTTGTAAATCACCCAAAGGAACTTTCAACAATGAGCTTGTAAATCACCCATCGGAGATAAACGACTATTCAATAACGATCTTGTAACTCACCCATTGGAATACTTCATAGGAACTAACATGCTTGCTGGGGAATATCGGTTTCTCAAATAAAGACTGCCTCCTGCTGTTAAGAGAGAGAAAATTGTAATAATATTGCTGGAGGACGTGAACGGACTTCCTGGGGAACACCAAATTCACTCTTGCCGAAGAGATGAAATCTTCCTAAAATAAATGCGCTCTCCATATAGAAATCATAGTCTAGAGGGAGCAAGATAATAGTGATGCTTGGAGATCAGAGTTCAAACCACGAACATATTGGGGAAGATAGATCTGAATGATCACAGAGACCTAGATAAGAGGGTCAAGGCTCTATTCTTCCTCGAGATATAAATCAGTGGGGAGGATGAAAAGGTGAACACTTTCTACTTAATGTTGACATTCTAATGGAGAGAGAGAATACACAAAAACGTCTATGAATGCAAATAATAAAAGTATTGTAATTTTGCTATGCGTGATGTATGTATGAATATATGTGTGAGCGTGTGCATGCATGCATACTGGAAAAATAGATACACTACATTAAGGATAATCATGGAAGGCTAAATGGGCATAAACAACACTCGACCAAAGCATTCTCAACATGAATATTTGCATAATCAAACTAATAACTGAAGGGCAACGTCTTATCTCAAGGTTCAGGCAAACTTCAATCACGTAGCGTCAAATCCCAAGAACGGTAAACATGCTGCAAACCTCTTTAGACTCTACCTGGGATGAAAATATCGCATGTGATACCAATATACCTAAACAGAAAAATATTCATACATGCTTCCTGTTGTACCCCAATTTCCCCCCCTAAGATTCTCTAATACTTCATACCATTGCATTACACAAAGATCACAATTGGTTCTCTCTCTCTCTCTCTCTCTCTCCAATATTTTGGGTTTTCTCTTGGTATATCACCAAGAACCTATTAATGTATGTGATAATTGATACTTGTCTAACAATGATGTGTGTACACTTTGCTCTCTAAATGTTGTAGGTGAATGGTGTACAAGTCTCTTATTCAAGTAGACAATTGGTTCATGTGTTTATTTCCATGCCTTCTCTCCTCAATTCTCAAAGATTTTGAAAGTATTTTACCTCATTTAAGACTTCTCTTGACATTAAATATGGCTTCTTATCTTTAGTATATGCTTCATGCTTGAAGAAGATCATCAAATTTGAAGAATTCTCCATGTTATGGCCATCTATCTTGAAATTAGGGTTTTGGACTTCTAAGGACCATACCTTGGTGTTTGAATGAAGTTTTTGGATGATTTCAAAGTCATTTTATTCTTAAGAGGACTTCTAATATGAATTTTCTTGGATCCAAGGAATTTAATTGATGAGAATATTGTTTTGGAGGTCTATTATTGCCAACTCTCTAGATTGATACTTCAACTATCTTGTATGACTTTAAAGGATCATAACTTGGTCATACCTTGTCTCCTTGAGCTCATTATTCTTTCACAATGAACCTAAGGATGTCTAATACAACTTAGTTCAATTGGTAGGAATAGAAAATGCTTGGAAATTTTCCTAAGAGGTCAAAAGATTACAAGTCATTGATGGATTTCTCAATTCTTGATCAATCAACTTCAAAAGAGCATATCTTGATCATAATTTATCAAATTGAGGTCATTCATTTTGCACAACAATATTGAAGATATGAAATCTATATCCATTTAAGTTTCAAGGATTGGAAGTGTTTGGAAGTTGCTTGAAGAAGTCAAAAGATTATAGGTCATTTCACAAATTTTCATCAACTTCACAAGGCCATAACTTTCTCAAATTTTGGAGTTTTTGGGTGATTATTTTTGAAAAATACTCTTTGAGAGGTCTACTTTATATCATATTTGAAAATCAAAAGCAAATTTTGAATGGAAGGCCATGTTTGGATTGAAAACAATTAAAAGTCATTTTTTTGCCAAACTTAGAAATTTTTCTAAGTGTGAAAAAGTCAGTTTGTTTTTGGTGATTTCAAATGATCATAAATTTTGACCCAAGATGCCAAATTCTACCTTTCCAAGTGCATTGCAAATATTGTAACCTCAACTTTCTAAGGAGTCCAAGATTTCATCATAAAGGTCCCTGAGCAATGAGCTATACATGTTTGATGAAGGCTCTATGACATCCAATTTTTGCTTCGAATTAGAAACATTACCACAAGTAAACTTGGATTACAAGGCGAATTACTCAAAGTTTAGATGCTAAACATGTTTAACTAATTGCCCAGATGCGTTTTAATGCAAATTACACTTGAAATGAGGTTGTTTTGATGTCTTTCGAGTCACATGTTTGGCATGATTGCAGCTGACTTGGTTTGCACGATTTCACCACAATTCCTTCTCATTTTCATCACCATTCACTCTCCTATAAATAAAGGATCATTCCTCACTCATTTCCTCAAGCTTTAATAGCCAAAAAACCTCTGTCAAACTCTCTCCACAACTAGATTTTCTGCAATTTCGAATTTGTAGTTAGACCACTTCCAATTTGAAATCAACCCTTCATTCTTCTTCCTTGAACCTCATTGAAGCTAACAGAACAAGAATCGTGCCTTGAAGCTCCCTGAATTGTGCTATCCAAGTCAAGTTTTAGAGCTCTGAAAGTAAACTTTGTTCAGGTAGGATTCATGACCAAATCGTTTCAAATCAAGTTCTATTGCATTCTCCTCATCTCCCTGATCCTTGTGATCTTCACCGTTTGCATTTTCATTAAGTATTGAATGAGAATTTTTGGAAACAAGTGCTCGTTATTTTTTCTGTTTTTTCCAAATTGTTCATGGCTCAATGTAAACAAATTTTTCGCGAGCATATGGTTGAGATCGTCTTGAAGAGATGAATCCAAGGATACCACTCATGAACGTTGATTTTACAGTTTGAGGATCACAAATGGAGGATGGTCGGAGGTTGAAGACGACCTGTGTGTCTGTCTTCAACCAATGAGGGCTTGACATGTAATTTTTTGAATTGGATCCGGTGAAAACATCTTACCATGCACGCGTCTCCAAAGCCCTTGGATCTGATTACTTTTGTAAGTCAGCATCGATCCAACGCGTGACATTTTTTTTGTTTTATTTTTTAATTTTGTAATCCAGTGTGAAAACCAAGGAGGTCCATATTAAGCACAGCGCGTCATGTCCATTTTTCTCTTTTATTTGATGTTTTTAAATGTTTTAAAATAATTTTTGACATTTAAAAATTCTGAAAAAATTATGGAAGGATCCAATGGTCATTTGACAAATATTGGTGACCTCATTTTATTTTCATTTATGATTTTGCTATTTTTGGCAATTTTTGGTTTATCTCACCATTTTCTTTTATTTTAAAAAAATAGTTTCTGATTTTAAAAAAATTCTAAATTTTTTTGTCAACACTTGTTGACCTCTGTTTGACTTTAGGTAATTTTCTTAGAATTTTATTTTGATGTATGAATACTATTTATAATTTTCTTAGAATTTTATTTTGATGTATGAATACTATTATTTTTCTTTTCCAAGATACCTAATAATTCAATTTAAACATAAAAAAAATTAATTGGACTTGGTTACGATCGTTATGTTCGGAGATTGGCTTTTGGACTTAGGATTAGGACTCTTACCTCAGCTTGAAGATTTTTGTGCTCTTGGTGTTATTATGTCTTGCCTGGTTATTATCTTTGTATGCAGGTTATTCCGTTATACTCAATTAAGAGTGGATTTACTCCAAATACAGCCGTTACTCTGCCCGTTTCTTTTCTTGAGACAAGAGTTCATCTGAGGCATTGATTTATCTGAAGCTTGGTTTTTTTGTCTGGGTATTTGTTGCTTATGTGGTAACCCAAAGGATGGGATATGGTATTGACTCTTGATGTCAAGTACAAGCTTTCTCACCCGGTTAGATCTTTCTTTACCCTTACCTTTTACTTTACGCACTTAGGTTATCATTTTCATCTCCTCCCATATTCTTTAATTTTCAAAATCTTCCCTCTCTTTTTCAAAGGATTCTTGTTTTCAAAACTCGAACCGTTTCATAAAAAACTTGGATTTAGGTCCATGTATTTTTTTCATAATTCTTTTTCTTAATAAAACTTTCAATTCATTTAATAATACTTTGACTTTTCTTTTTGTTAAGACTAAAAAATACCTAATGTCATTCAAACTTTTTTGAGCCCTTTGTGACTTTTCTAACGAACATTTTCTTAAAATCAACCAACACACAACTTTAGTCTTTTTTTACCTGAACTGAAATTCTGGTATCAGATATGAGATGTCGAAGGTAATGTTACGACATTTATATCTGCTTAGAACACAGTTGAACAGAACAGACTATAATAGTGCAGAAAACAATAAAAATACAGAGAGTTGTTAACCCAGTTCGGTTCTAACTAACCTATGTCTGGGGGCTTCCAAGTCAGGGATGAAGTTCACTATTAGTAGTATTAATTCGGAGCTAAACCTTCCAAGTTTACACCTCCTCACTTAATCAAACTACCTAGTGACCCTTCTACCTAAGATACCACACTTAGATATGAGAATCCTCTACTCACTCCCTTAGTACCACAACCCGTGATACTAAAAACAATTAAAAACTGAAGATACTCTTCAAAGACACAAAATCACACTTGCTTCAAAGCTTATGGTGATTGAAAATTAACAACTTAAAACGTCCTTCTCAAGTAACTAACAAGAGAGGCTCACAATTAACAACTAACTACCAAAACAGTGAACAACCAAAAATTAAAAACTAAAACTCTCTAAACTGGAACGACCAACTGCAAAATAAGGATTACAGCCCTTTAAATAGAGTAACAACAACTAGGGTTGTTTTACTCATAAGTCTTCAGCGCCTCCTGTCTTCTCTCCATGAAACCAGGATATTAAAACTCCAAAGATATTGCTGAAGATGTTTCAGCAACTTCCTTAATCTAAGCACACAATTAATAACAAATTGACTTCCTAAAAATTCTGCACTTTAGTCAATTACACATGTCAGGACATCTGTTGTGACATCTGCTACTTCAGTAAACTTCAAGATATTTTTGAGCATAATATTTTACCAAAATTGTTGTCAATCAATAAAGCCAACAAACTCCCCCTTTGGAAAATTTTGGCTAAAACATTTTTGGGGTGCAAGCCATACAATTTAAAACTTCATTCAAGTACATACATCAGAGCAGCATAGTAAAAACAACATCACAATAAAAAACAGAGTTAGCAACGGATAATTAACATAGATGTTACAACATCAAATGGAACATTCAAAGATGCAATATTTTACTCCCCCTGCACATAGCACACACAAATGGACAATTGACAGTTAAAAACATTTCTCCCCCTCCACAACAACTTCTCCTCACATAGTATCTTCAGTGATACACAATCAACAATAAACATGTCAGTTTTTCCTGTTAGCAATTAACTTCAGCTTCTTCTTAGCATGAGAAGCACACAATTCACATCATATAAATCACTATGAACCTCATAGTGAACAAAAAAACATTTCCTCTTTATCATTCTCTTCACATCAGTTGTTCACACATGGAAACACCCACAAAACAAACACAAAACACTCAAAGGCACTCATAAACGCTCACAACTACAATAACTCACAACTGCACCCCTCAACTCTAAATACTCATACTCTCCTCCTTTTTAGCCATAATTTGGCCAAACCAAAAACCAGAAAATCAGTCAAATTCACAAGAGGATAACAAAAATAAATACTAGTTATAACTAAGTACTTATGATCTAGTGTTAGGTACAACCCAAAAATTCAAAGCATGTCATACACTAATGTGCTAAAAGTTACATGGAGAAGGGAAAAAAAAAAAAGAACAAATGGAAGCAAATTGAACATTTTCAGCTCATCAAGATGTTAAAAACCTAATTACTAAAAAGAATTTTTTTTTGATGTTGTAGTTAATTTTAATTAAGAAAAAAACAATTTAAAGTTAATTAACGATTAATTAAGCAAAATAATTTAAATGAAAAGAAAATAAAAATGTTTTTATGTAAAAAATTAGATAAATGTTTTATTAACCTAAAACTGAAATTAGAATATTTTTTAGGGTTTTAGAAAATAATTAAAATGATTTTTGAAATGAAATAAAAATAACTTGAAAAAAATTGAAAAGGTTAGAAAAACATGAAAGGGAAAAGTGTTAAAAAACTAGGGATGGCGCTCCAAGGTGTTGAACTCGTGACTTTTTTTTGCAAAAGAAAGGGATCGAACCCATGTCTTGAGGGACAAGAGGACTAAGTGCACGTGTTCTACCGCTGGGGCGGCCATACATCCATTTATTTTACTGAAAGCATAAATATATAAGTGATAATAATTTCAGAAAATCAATTAAAATTAAAACGCGCGCACATGGGTCCCCTGATTTCAAATCGTCCAATCAGTAGGCCGAATTTTACCATGCAAGGGTCGGAGTATCCCTCTAAAACCCTTAACCACCGTGGATGGTGGTTCCCACATCCTTATCCGATGAAGGATTTTCTAAAACCGGTGCAATCGAGGGAGGCAATTCTAGCTTGCTTCAAGCTTGGGAAGGGCTAAGAATGACTCCTGGGAACTTCAGGAGTGTGCTGGAATGATTAAAATCGATTGAAACAGGATGGACAATTACTTTTGATCTCACCATAAACTTGCAAATTTTTGAGAATTTGGCTAGGGTTTCTTGAGCATGCAATCCGTGTCCTTTGAGGATGGCCTTGATCTTCTACTTATATGAAGTGCCTTAGGTTAGAAATTTGAGAGAAAATATATTGCATTCATTGAAAAATATTTGATTGAAAAATCAAAGGTAAAACTTCC
Source organism: Vicia sativa (assembly GCA_021764765.1). Taxonomy (NCBI): domain Eukaryota; kingdom Viridiplantae; phylum Streptophyta; class Magnoliopsida; order Fabales; family Fabaceae; genus Vicia; species Vicia sativa. Next base: position 115,769,002 of record CM038796.1, on the reverse strand, counting down.
AAATTTGGCAATTATCCATGAAATCATCTCTTGTATGGTTTTTCCATCTTTCATGGGCTTCCTTGGTCCACAAGACACTTAAGTCCAAGGCCTTGCACGCTTACTCCTTGTCTTTGCATTTTATTTTAATTAAAATTAAATTTTAATGAATTAATTCAAAAGTAAATAAAATGAATGGCAATGTGGCGTGTCGCTAGGCTTAGAGATCATGGATAATGTTACAAACAAGTTTGAATCATGAAAACATAGGCCCATTTGGAATATTTTCAAGATTGATCAATATTTATTTCATGCACTTCTTCAAAATTTCCAAACTTGCACAAACTATATCTTGCTCAGTTTTTATCATTTGAGAGTGATATTTGTCTTTTTAGAAATCTTAAGATTTGGGTTCATCTTCATTGAAGCTTCCATATTCATGTATACTTCTTTGGAAAATGATGACTTTTGAAAGGACCTATAATGTCTTGACCCATATCTCTCAAATGAAGCATTTTTGGAAAAACCTTGTTATAGACAAAGTTGTAGAGAATTGAATTCCCTTTAAAATGAGCTTTGGTGGATTTTTTTTGATGAAGTATGTAAAAGTTATGCTTGGTCAAAGTTCTGTTGACTTTTCCTTAAGAAATCCTAATTTAGAAACTTTTGACTTTTGATGAATTCTTGAATATTCTTGGTGAATCATGATCAAACCTTGTACAAATGTTGAATTTGACCTCAAAATCTTGATGTTGACCAAAAATGATGAAGTTTGACTGTATGTTGACCACAATTGACTTTTTGTCCAATACAATTGATTTTCAACTATCTGAGCAATTGACTGAGCAAACATGGGCTATAAGGCTTGAAACTTGACATGGTGATACTTTGAAGCATATGAGGAGACATGATATTCAATTGATCCATTAGAAACCATCTTTGTATTGAGATAAGCAAAACTCTAGTTGTGAGTTGATTGCTTAGGAGAGGGTTTGTCTGATCAACCCTTGAGTAGTCCTTGAGTATGGAGATGTATCTTGATCTCAAAAATAGGAGGGAAAAATTGGGGGTATAACAGTTGCCCCTGTTTAATCTTCTCGTACCTGAGGGGTTATATTGGTGTGCATGCCTTTCGCGACTTGAGGGTAGAAGATGATTGAACACTCGAGTGCCCCTAAAATTTGCACTCGCTGGTGTACATAGTGGAGTCGTCGACTAACGATTTACCGTTCGGAGAGAAACGATGATGTACATGTGGAGATGGGCTTAAAGATGCCATCTAGAGGAATTGACGTCGTGATTTGTAACGAATTGAGTCGTATGCTAGACTCTATTTAGAAAGGCACCCTTCATGACAGCTTCCTCGGAAGGGGATGTGTCCCAAGATCATCTTTGAAGGGAAGCATTTGTATGCATTGATTTTTAACTAGATATGCAACAATCTACAGATGGAGAATTCTATCCTGAAAAAGCATGGTTAGTTTTATGCATATTATGATGTATGTACTGTGTAATGATGCTCTCAGAATAAACGAGGATGCTATATATATGCTATGCCATTTTATAAATGATGTATGAATGCAGATGCTGATGTATTTCAAAATATATCCATCTTGATGAAGATGATTCATCGTTTTGTACTGGAGATTCCCTATTTTAGTCTGAGGATGTTCTGCTGGGGATCCTCGACTTCTGCTCGGGGAATAGAAGAGTGACCTTTGGAAACTCTGACTGGGGATAAAAGAGATGTAGATTCCTCCGCTGCATTATCTGACCAAGTTTCGGGTATGGATACCGGCTTTACTGGGGAATAATAAGCCTCAGGTAGCGCTCAACTGGGGATGAAATTTGGCTGGGGAATAATGTGATTTTGAATTACTTATTATTGATTGGAGACTGACATAATAAGTTGGTAGTTGTCTTGCTACTGCTCGGGGACTAATGTAGATGATCATTGCTCGGGGACTGACGTGATAAGTTGAGATGAAATGTAGATGATCACTGCACAGGGACTGGCGTGATAATATGAAAGTTGATTTGTTACTACTCGGGGACCATTGTAACAAGAAAGAATGTATATTATCACTGCACGGGAACTGGCGTGATAATGTTGAAATAAATTTAGATGATCACTACACAGGGGCTGACGTGATAATTTGAAAGTTGATCTGCTACCGCCCGGGGACTAATATAATAGCAAAAACGTAAACGATCACTGCCCGGGGACTAATGTGATGAGTCGAGAGTTAGATTTCTACCGCTCGGGGACTAATGTAACAAGTTAGAATGTGGATAATCGATCAACCACTACTGCGATTTTGTTGGACTTGTGCAAATAAAATAGAGAAAATAAAGTTTTGAAAACGAAAGGGAAATTATATTGATTGCAAGAAAGTGGCATATGAATAGGCAGTTGTGTACAAAGAGACAGATATCCTAGTAAGAGGAGATCGTCAAAATATTGAAATACTTGTAAAGTGATAAAAAGATATGCGGAAATAACCCCATCGAGTTTCAACTCTACTATTACTCATATATTTTCGAGTATCTCATCTCCTTATTGCCAGAAGAAGGTGACTGGATTAATCTGCGCCATTCGATCTTTAAGTTGATAGCAATATAGTCTGTAGATAGATGCTTTGTCGGGACATAGTTATACGGTTAAATCCTTAATTTTTGCCTAGACCTCCCTTTCGGGTTTTTCAGTCCACTGGGATACCCTTTTTTCCCCAACCCTCCTTTGCAGGTTTTCGACTAGCAGGGTGTACAATTTTTCATATATATCCATGACTTTTTCCTGAACCCTTTTGGTTCGCCTAGATGCCCTTATTTTTTCCTAGGCCAGTCAACCTAGAGGGTCTCTTTTATGCGTAGTATTTTCTGACTATGTTCGCGTTCACTGGGCGCGGAAGATCTTGTCCATCCATAGTGGTCAATATCACGGCTCCACCACAAAATATTGTTTTGACTATAAATGTCCCTTCATATGTGGGAGTCCACTTCCCTCTGGGATCACCTTGTGGTAGGATGATGCGTTTGACTACCAAATCACCGGCTCGATACACTCGATGCTTGACTTTCTTGTTAAAGGCTTTGATCATGAGTTTCTGATATATCTGTATGGAAGATGGCCGCGAGTCTCTTCTCATCAATCAAATTTATCTATTCTAGTTGAGTCTGGATCCATTCATCTTTGTCTAACTCCGCATCCTTCATAACTCTAAGTGAAGGTATCTGAACCTCAATAGGTAAGACAACTTCCATACCATATACGAGAGAGAACGAGGTTTCCCCAGTTGATGTTCGTACTGAAGTGCGATAACCATGAAGAGAAAATGGTAACATCTCGTGCCAATCCTTATATGTTACTGTCATCTTTTGTATAATCTTCTTAAGGTTCTTGTTGGCGGCTTCCATGGTGTCGTTCATCTTTGTTCGATATGGAGAAAAGTTATGATGCTTAATCTTAAACTGCATGCACAATTCATTGATCATCTTGTTATTGAGATTGGTACCATTATTTGTGATAATCCTTTTGGGGACGCCATACCGATAGATAAGATTATGCTTGATGAATCGAGCCACGACGTTCTTGGTAACAGACGCAAACGAGGTTGCCTCTACCCACTTTGTAAAGTAATCAAGGGCGACAAGGATGAAGCGATTCCCATTGGAAGCGGTCGAATTAATCTCTCCAATCATATCAATTCCCCACATTGCAAAGGGCCAAGGATAAGTCAGGAGATTCAACAGTACCAAAGGCACATGTACTTTATCAACATAGATCTGGCGTAAGCTCGGGAATAAAGATAGAAATCAACTTCCATAGTGGACCAATAGTAACCTGCTCTCAGAATCTTTTTAGCCATTGTATGTCCACTGGAGTGGGTACCAAAAGCGCCTTTGTGCAATTCTTCCATAATTCTTTCAGTTGCCCTTTTATCTAGACATAGAAGTAGAGAAAAATCGTGGTTGTGCTTGTATAGAATACTGTTACTTAGAAAGAACTTGGAGGAAAACCTCCTCAGAAATTTCTTGTCATTGACAGATTCCCCCTCAGGGTACTCTTAAGCCTCGAGGTATCTCTTCACTTCATAAAACCAAGGCTTTTCTTCTACTTCTTCAGTATCAAGCTCACAACAATACGCTGATTCGTCTAGTCTTTCAATAGTAATATGAGGAGCTTCGTTGTCCCATATGACTTTGAACATAGATGACATGGTGGCTAATGCGTCTACCAAATGATTCTCTTCTCGCGGGATATGTTCAAAAGTAATTTCTTCGAAGTAGGGAGTCAAACTCAATACATGTTCCCGGTATGGAATGAGATTTGGATGTTTCGTGTCTCATTCGCCCTTAATCTGACTAATCACCAAAGCTGAATCTCCATATACTTGCAAGAACTTGATCCTCAAATCAATAGCAGCTTTAATACCCATGATGCATGCTTCATATTCATCCATATTGTTGGCACAATTGAAACATAATTTGACAGTGAAGGGTTTATGGTCGCCTTTGGGAGAGATGATCATGGGGCCAATGCCATTGCCAAGTGTGTTAGAAGCTCCATCAAAAACCATAGTCCATGGGGATCCTGGCTCAGGTCCTTCATCCAGTCCAGGTTCTTCGTAATCAGTAACTAACATGATATTCTCGTCGGGGAACACGAAATGGATAGACCAGTAGTCGTCTACGCCTTGATGAGCTAAATGATCTACTACCACACTTTCTTTGATTTCTTTCTGAGTAGTGTATTAAATGTCGTACTCGGTCAAGATCATTTTCCATCTTTCTATTCTTCCAGAGAGAGCAGGCTTCTCAAATATATATTTTATCGAATCCATCTTAGAGATCAACAAAATGGTATGAGTCAACATATACTTTCTTAGTCGGCGAGCAGCCCAAGCCAAAGCGCAACAATTTTTCTCAAGTAGTGAGTATCTTGTTTCACAGTCGGTAAATTTTTTGTTAAGGTAGTATATTTCATACTCTTTTCGACCAGATTCGTCATGTTGCCCCAATACGCACCCTATTGAATTCTCTAATACTGTTAAGTACATTATTAGAGGTCTTCCTTCAACTAGAGGCATCAAAATAGGAGGTTCTTGAAGGTATTCCTCGATTTTGTCGAAGGCTGTCTGACAATCATCGTTTCATTCCACTACTTGATCTTTCGTCAATAGTGTGAAAATTGGCTCACAAGTAGCAGTCAGACGCGTAATAAATCTAGCAATGTAATTCAAACGTCCTAGGAAACCTCTGACTTCTTTCTCGATGCAGGGAGGTGGCATTTCTTCAGTAACTTTAACCTTGGCAGAATCAACTTCAATACCTTTACCACTGATGACGAAACATAGGAGTTTACGGATCTTACTCCAAAGGTACACTTGCTCGAATTCAATCTCAACCTGTATTTCTTCAATCTATCAAACAGCTTACGCATATGATCAAGATGTTCTTCTTCAGTCTGGGATCGAGCTATCATGTCATCGACATAGACTTCTATCTCGTGATGGATCATATCATGGAATAAAGCTACCATGGCATGCTGACACGTTGCACAAGCATTCTTCAATCCGAACGATATAACCTTGTAACAAAAAGTGCCCTATTATGTGACGAAAGTAGTTTTTTCCATATCTTTGGGAGCAATTTTGATTTGATTATAATAAAAAAAACATCCATGAAAGAGAACACTTTATGCTGAGCAGTATTGTCAACCAAAACATCGATATATGGAAGCGGAAAATCATCTTTCAGACTCGCCCTATTCAGATCTCGGTAATCCACACACATACGCACTTTTCCATCCTTCTTAGGCACTGGTACCATGTTTTCCACCCATTGTCGATAGGAAGTAACAACTAAGAAACCTGCATTGAACAGCTTCATGACTTCAGCTTTGATTTTCTCAAACATCTTAGGATGTATTCGACGAACCTTTTGCTTTACAATAATACACCTTTCTTTTGTTGGTAATCGGTGAACCAAAATATCAATATCCAACCTTGGCATATCTTCGTAGAACCAAGAAAAAAACTCAATGTAATCTCGCAACATCAAGATCAACCTTTCTTTGACACTGATCTCTAGACCAGCTCCTATCTTGACTTATTTACTGTCTTCTTTGGCACCCAGATTCATGACCTCGACTGGCTCTTCATGTGGTTGTATAGTTCTCTCTTCTTGCTGTAACAATCTAGCAAGTTCTCCTGGCACTTCACAATCTTCCTCACCTTCGTCTTCGGCTTGGTGGATCGGATTTTCAAAGTAATATTTGACAATAGAAGAATCGTTAGCGATGGGATCCATAGCGGATGTGGATCTACAGTTTTTATGGGGGTGAGTGTAAGAACACATAGCCAAATTTTTTGAAAAAATTAAAGTAAAAGAAAATACAGGGAGCACAAAATTTGAATGCAAAAGTCCAATGATTTATTGAATAAAAATATACGAATGAAAAATAATAACCGTCACAAACGAGCCATCGTGCCCCAGGCAAGGCACTAGGATTAAAGTCTCATTGTTCAGAATTACATAAAAACTTAAAAGCGTGAAACAAGAGAAAGAAATTACTCCTGACTAAAGGAGATTTATATAACGTCCTTCCCCGTCCAATTATTGAGTCCACTGCCGGTAGTAGGGAAAATCCAGTTGTTGCTGTCAAAGTCACCATCATTGTCTTCTATAGCATGGACTCAATCTCTGTTGATACGAAAGGGAGGTCCACCGGCACATTCGCGACGCACCATCTTCTGACCCTTGGAAGTAAAGCCTAGACCAAATTTATCAAATTTTAATGGGAAATCAGGAAATTGACCCCAAATAGTGCATCCTCCTTATTCAACCACAACTCTTGCATCCTTCGGCGAGGACATCTTTGGTGGAACTCTAGTAACCTTGGGAGTAACAGGAACGTTGACAAGCATTACTCGAGGGACTACTTCGAAAGTTTGACAAGGAGTTTCAATGAATTCTCCCTTCATTTTAACATATCGGAAGGATTGCAGATGGCTCACCATGTATTCTTTTTCTCCACGGACGGTGACAATCTTCCCTTTCACTAGGTACTTCAACTTCTGATGTAAAGTAGAGGTAACAGCGTCTGCCCCATGTATCCAGGGGCGTCCAAGCAGGCAAGAATAACCTGGGTGAATATCCATCACAAAGAAATTAGAATCAAAAGTATGGGGACCCACTTTTATTGGTAGGTCGAGCTCTCCAAGCACTGTTCTTCTCAAACCATCAAAAGCTCTCACAATTATGTCACTGGGTTTCATGACCACTTCTTTAACATTAAGTTTGTCTAGAGCACTTTTCGGTAGGACATTCAAAGCTGAGCCGGTATCTACCAACACATGAGATAATGTGGTGCCTTTACACTCCATAGAGACATGCATGGATTTGTTATGTTTCTTTCCTGCATGAGTCAAGTCAGCATCAGAAAACCCCAAACTATTGTCTGGGGTCAGGCTAGCAATACAGTTTTCAAATTGATCAGCATAAGTTTCTTGCGGCACTTGAGCATTCTTCAGGAATTTCACTAAGGCTTTAGCATGTTCCTTAGAGCATAATAGCAGAGCTAGTATAGATATCTTGGACGGGGTTTTCCCCAACTGCTCAATAACATTGTAATATCTCTTCTTGATAATCTTCAAAATTTCCCCCATCTCTTATTTGGAAGCATCTTCAACAACCTCTTTCGGTACTTCTGTCTGAATAGGTTGAGTCACTTTCTCTTTGCCCCGAGCCTCTGTAGTTGGCTCAATCGCGGGGATACGAACTGGTGCAACAATATCTTTTGGAGGAGAGATTTCTAGGGAGAAGACTCTGCCGATTCTAGTTACTTTGCTTGACCCAGTAATATTGTCGACATCAGGATTAACACTTCAGCATTGCTGTCCTCAATGGCCAATGGCTCTTGCTTGACGCCATGGTAATAAACCGCGGCTCCATAATTCCAAGGTATAGCTTTGTCAGAGGAATATGAAACTGGCCTAGGTGAGGTGATGATTAGAGGTGCCACTCGGGGAGTAGGAGTAATATTCAGAGGTCATGTAGAAGAGATCCTTATTGTATTCACATTAATATACTCTTCGGGATAATCATCATCTCCCCATCCAGTTGGTTGGATATCTTCGATTGAAATTTTTGAACTTTCAGGGGTGGTATACTTCACCATGAAATCATATTTCCCACTCAGTTTCCCTAAGGTATCCCAAACTTCTGGTATAGTTTCTTCTTTGCCTACGTCTTCAATTCTCAAGTTTTTGGAAACATTGTCGCACAAACCCTCTACAGACGGAGCTTTCATGAATAGTACTTCTCTGTTTTCCATCAAGCGTTGAACGCCTCTTTTCAACCATACACAACCATTGGATTGAGATGCACAATAGTCGCAATTGTTGAAACATCCAGGGATTGAGATGGCACTTTGATTATCACAATACAAAACAGGAAGACGAGATGGATGTTATTGGAGATCGTGTAGAAGGAAACACATCCATTGAAGTTCACGAGTAGCAGATGCCAAGGCGCGATATTCAACTTTTGTGGATGAGCAACTAACCGTTGGCTGTTTCTTAGATTTCCAAGACACCAATGATGCACCAATAAAGAAATAGTATCCTGAGATGGAATGTCTGGTTTCAATGCATCCACCCCAGTCAGCATCACTAAACCCCAAAATTTGTAAGTCAGAAGAAGATGATAAAAGAATACCTTGCGCAGGTGTGCGTTTTAGGTATCGTAGGATACGTATAGTAGCACGATAGTGAGCTTCAGTGGGAGTACTCATAAACTGGCTTAAATGGTGTGTAGCAAAAGCAAAGTCAGGACAAGTTGTAGTAAGGTAAATCAATATCCCAATAAGTCTCCAATATGCTGTAACATCAGAAAGTAAAGCACTGGTGTCTTGGTTAAGGCGAATAGAGGCATCCAAGGGAGTAAAAGCTGGCTTACAACCAGTTAGGCCAGCATCCTAAAGTAGATCTAGGCAATACTTCCTTTGGCAAAGTATAAAACCTTTTGAAGATCTAGCAACTTTCAGCCCTAAGAAAAATTTTAAATTCCCCATATCTTTGATGCGAAATGTGTGATGCAGAGCTTGTTTCAAATCTCCAAACACACCTAAGGAAGTCCCAACAAGGATGATATCATCAACATACACCACCAGAGCAGTAAAAGATGTAGGACTTGATTTTATACAGAGTTTATGGTCAGCAGTAGCATATTTAAATCCTTGTGCCTTAAGGAATGTAGTGAGCTTTTCAAACCACTGTCAACTGGCCTGCTTTAACCCATATAAAGATTTGGTAAGCTTGCATACGTGACAAGATTTGGGAGTAGTAACACCTTGAGGAATCCTCATGTAAACAACTTCATTCAAATCACCATGAAGAAATGCATTATTGACATCTAATTGGTGTAAATGCCAACCATGAATAGCAGCTAAGGCAAGTAATACACGAATTGTATTTAACTTGGCAACTGGAGAAAGTTTCATGATAATCCAAACCTTCCGTTTGGTTGAAACCTTGAGCCACTAAATGTGCCATGAATCCCTTTATTGTTCCATCAGCATGTCTCTTAATCTTGTAAACCCATTTACTTCCTATTGTTGAAGCATCACTAGAAAGATCAACAAATTCCCAAGTATGATTTTAATTCAAAGCCTCTCTTTCTGCCTGCATAGCACGAATCCACCTGGAGTATTTATAAGCAGCCACATAGTTACTTGGCTCAGTTTCAGATGAAAGAGACATAATATATGCCTGATGACTCAGTGAAAGGTTGGAGAGAGACATATACTTCTCAATGGGGTAATGGAAAGACATAGTGTTAGAGTCACAAACATAATCTTTTAGATGAACAGGTGGTTGTGTCATTCTACCAGATTTTCTAGTTGACTCAAGAGAGGAATGAGGTATGTCAATAATGTCATTTATGGATAAAGAAGGGACATTAGGTATTGCAATGGGTGTGGACACAAAATTTGACATGGATTCATCAGCTAAAGATACATGACCAGCTACAGGTTCATCTTCTGAGTCATGCAGAACTTCTAAGCCATGCAGAAGTTCTAGATCAGAATTAGGTACAGGTATATGAGCTAACTCTTTTGCAACATTATCAACTTTGGATTGGTCTATGTAAATTTCTGTGTGTATTTTTGGGTTAGACAAATCAAGGAAAGGAAAAACCATATCAAAGAATTTGACATTTTTGGACACAAAGATGTCATGAGTATTAACATCTAAGAGTATGAAGCCTTTCATACCTGCCTTGTACCCCAAAAAAGCACACTTTCTTGCTCTTGAGTCAAATTTGTGCCTATTTGTTGGTAATGTGGAAGCATAGCTCAAACACCCAAAAACTCTCAATGAACTTAAATTAGGCATTATTCCATACATGAATTCAAAAGAGGATTTGTTGTTTAGTATTTTTGTAGGAATCCTATTTATGAGATATACTGCATAATTTACATCATAAGACCAGAACTTTTGTGGCAACTGTGACTGGAACATGAGAGCACGACTGGTATTGAGTATGTGCTGATGTCGCCTCTCAACTCTCCTATTTTGTTGAGGCATGTACACACAGCTCCTTTGATGTATGATGCCTTTCGAAGCATAGAATTTTGGCATCAGAAGTTCTGTTCCATTGTCACTTCTAATAACTTTGACCTTTTTACTGAATTGAGTTTCTACCATATTGACAAACTCTGTTATCTTTTCACTAGCTTCAGCCTTAAATCTCATTATCACAACCCAAACATGCCTACTATGATCATCTAAGATAGTAAGAAAATATTTGAAGCCATGTACAGAAACTGTATTAAAAGGACCCCATATGTCAATATGAATCATATCAAAAGGATTAAAAGCATTACTGTTACTGAGAGGGAAAGGCGGACATTTTTGTCTAGCTTGTTGACACACATCACAAGCTTTATGAATGTTATTAGGTATGTAACTATACATGGTGCTCATACATTGAATTCTATCATGTGATAGATGCCCTAATATTAAATGCCATATAATAGTAGGTGTTGTTTCTTCACTTCTCTTATTTGTGAATATACTTGACATAAATCCTGCACTGTTAGTTCTGTGAGAACTATCCTTCTGCAGCTCCAAGTAGTACAATCCATCCAACTCACTAGCTGAACCAATCTTCTTCAAATCCTTCCTTGCCTATATGGTACATCTGTCAGTTTAAAAAACTAGGCTGCAATTTTGTTCTCTACATAGTTTTGAAACAGAAATTAGGTTAACTTCAAATTGTGGCAAATATAGAACTCCTTGAATGACAAAATCTTTGGATATTTTCACATCTCCACATACAGAAGTAGATATAGAATTTCGATTTGGAAGATTCTCCATAATAGGATTAATTTTATCATGTTTCAAGAACCAATCAAGGTTATTGCATATGTGATGGGTTGCATCTGTGTCTAAGGTTCATCTGACACCACCACTAATACTGAAGCTAGCAATACAAGGTTTACCTCCTTTTTACATATTTACTGAAGTTATGTTCTTCTCAAGCAGCATCATCAAGTTGTTGTGTTGCTCCTTAGTCAGAGTCATACTTCCATTGTCATTAGAAGATTCAGTTGCAGCTTCACCATTATCTTCAACTTAATTGATGTGTGCTGATGCTGATCCTTCTTGAGCAAGATTAGGAGGATATTCATGCTTCTTATAACAATTGTCAATAACATGTCCATTTTTTCCACGGTGGGTGCAGACTTTGAAATTGCCTCTGCCTCTGCCAGCACCACTATTTCCTCTTCTAGTGTTGATATTTCCTTTTCCTCTTCCAAATTGCTTTGTGCTATCAACAACATTCACCATACCAGCTCCATCCTCAGCACCACTATTACCAGACAGAACAGTTCCAGTCCCACATATCTTTCTCTCTTGCTGCAGCACCATAGAAAATACTTTGTTAATTTGAGGCAATGGATCCATAAGAAGCACTTGAGAAACAACTCCATGGAATTCTTCATTCAAGCCAATCAAGAACTGAATTATACGATCTTCAGCTCTAAAACTTCTACTATTTCGCATTGCAAGGCATGCACAAGTCACAGGACACGTGCAATTGGGCATTGGCCTATATTGATCAAGCTCCTCCCACAGACTTCTCAATTTTGTGAAGTAATCAGAAATTTTCTTGCTTCCTTGTTTCAAATTCGAGATTTCTTGATATAACTGTGCAACTTGAATCTTGTCTCCTCTTATAACCGATCCCTAAGATCGTTCCACACATCCACAACATTATCAATGAACACCACACTCGGTGCTATGGAAGGTGTTATTGAATTGATAATCCATGTATGAACAAGATTGTTGCATCTTTGCCATGCAACATAGTTAAGATCATCACTATCAAACACTTCAATCGTTCCATCAACAAACTGAAATTTGTTCTTCATTGCCATTGCTCTTCTCATCTTCACGGACCAAGCATGATAGTTTTCTCCAAAAAGCGTTGGTGTAACACAAACTGTTGAAGATTTTTTAGATGGATGAACGTAATATGGATCAAGTTGATCCTACATTTGATTGTTGTTATTCTTTCTCGCAGCCATTGGAGAAGCACAAAATCAAAATAAAATGCAGCAAGATTATGAAACAACAAATCAAGAAAGAAAGAATCGTATAAACGATTCACATAAAACGAACTCCCAGCGGAAGAACGAAAGAAAGAAAAAAATGAAGCAAGGATTGAAACCCAAGCCTCCCAAATGATCTTGAAGCACAAGCTTCAAGAAACGATCGCAGTGGAAAACAGAACATGATTAACCTGCTCTGATACCATATAATCTATTGAACAACTCCATTAGAGGAGAAAGAAAGAATTGTTATTCATTTGATGTGTAAAGTTGGTTACAGGTGTCCTATATATAGTTACAAATCGTAACTAACTCTAACTGCCAAAACAGAAAAAATGAAACTACATAATAGAAGATCATCTCTCCAGAAGTTCACTCTTTAGAAGTTTATCTCTAGAAGTTCTGTTTCTGGTTCATCACCAGAAGTTCATCTTCAAGAGTCCTGTTTCTGGTTCATCACCAGAAGGTCATCTCCAGAAGTTCTGTTTCTGGTTCACCATCAGAAATTCAATTTCTAGTTCATCGTCAGAAATTCTGACACAACTTATTTTCTTTCATCTGCTAATATAACTAATCATAAATGTCATTGTGAAAATCATCTAAATTAGATTGTAAAAACAATATTTATTCCTTTTTCTTACTTAGCACTAATTAAATGATAATTTTTATTTTAGTGTTAGACTTTTGAATATTTGGATGATAATTTGAAAGCAGCCATATATAAAATACACATGTCTCATTTAGTAATGTGTACGTTAACAGTTACCTAAAATGTGGTGATGTATAGTTATAAATTTTGTCAAATGTAAGTTATAGATAATTCTCAAAACCTTTTGCCTCGGATAAATTGCTTGCAGAAAAAAATAAATGTATCAGAATATTTAGGTAATGATTGTAATACTATATGTATCAGGGTCATGATGTAATTAATCAAAATTATAATGGTTTAATTAATAATAATTCTGTAGTTGAAAGAATAAATATCATAAAAGATAATATTATTGTAAATTTGATAAGGGAAGAATCAATGAGTCATAAAAAAACTCACAAATTATAATATTAAATATCCGCAAATCTTCAATAATTTTTAATGACATATTCAATTACGTTTCTATTTTTATTTTTATAATAATATTCGACTATTAATTCAAGAGATTTAAAATTCTATTCTTGATTAAGAATTGTGAGATGTGAATAAATCTCACAAAGTGTAGAAATAGAATATGTAACAGTAACACCATAAAAGTAGGAGTGGGGCATTAATGTCGAAGGTCCTTTGCAATTTCAAATAATAATTAGGAAAAGAGTTATTATAAAATATTATTTGTTGTTTAATACTTCCTCAGTCTCACAGTAGATCATCTTTTTCATTTTTATTTGTTTTAATTATTTGTTTTTTTAGAATATCAATGTGATATTTATTATTTATTTTTATTCATTTATCTTTATTTATTGTATTTTAACTTATATAATTATTCAACTACTTATTTTTAATGACGTTATTTTAATAAATAAGATATATCTTTTTTATTAAAATCAACATAATTACTTATTATATTAAAAAGTATAAAAATATCATAAAAGATATCTATTTGTGAGATGGATGGAGAAAAAAAAAACCTTTTGAAAAGAAAAGAAGAATTTACGTGCGTGAAAGGGAGTTTTATGTTGCTTTGGCTTTTTAGTCTTCTTTTATTCTATAACAACTAACTTTGTTTTCTTCTTTTCCAACAAATCAAATATTTTATATGTGTTAGTTTATCCCTTTTTAAAGTATTAATTAATCTTATCTATTTTAATATTTTAATATGGCCATTTATGTTTGTATTGTAGTATTAGAAAATGATTATAGTCATAAAAAAGAGATTATAAAATAAATATTTTGTTGGAAGGGAATTTTGTGCCGTTATATATAGAATGAGTCCATAGTCATAGCCATCAAGAAGTTTGAACATGAAAATGGAATAGAAACTAATATATTATTTTTTGCTATATTGGTTGTTTTTACAGGACTGGTTCATTCTAATTCGGCAGCTATATTAGCTTCAATGACTTTCTAATTTTCATATCTAGTATGAGTAAAATAGTGCAAATAATAAAAGGAAAGTTCTCCTTTAACAAAAATAAACAAACAAGGAAAACATGTATTTGCCGGCAGTTTTGAATTCAAAACAAGACAATAAAACTCATGTTGGCCAACACTAGGGTTGTAGAATTTATGAGAAGTTAGTTTGATTACTACTTGGTAGTTGGTATTCACATCACTTGGCTAAGGACGATTGAGTTGCCACTATTGTCTCTTGGTTCTACTTTATCATATACAAATCACTAATATATCTCACATCAATGTAGGGTAATGATCTATTAGGAACATATGAGTTTTTCTTAGATGAATATACTTTGAATATCAACAAATATCAAATATTTATAATTTAAAAAAATCAATCATACGCAAGAATTTCTTCAACCATAAAAATTATATGTACACATTCTATAACGGATTATAAGCAAATTTAACTATTTTTTTGATATATTTGACAATTAATGTATGTAGTATATATATGGACTACAATAATTATCAAATATACAAAAAAAAATCAAATTTATTTATATTTCATTACAAAGTATATTGTAAGAATAAAGAGCTCTACTTAAGTTGTAGACGACGCTTCAAATTTCTACAATCTAAATTGCTAAGTAACTACACCATTGAAAATTTAATCAAATGAACCTTTTAGATTTAATCAATGTTTTTAGTCATATATAAAAGTCAAAGTTAGGGTAATCTACTGTATAATGGGTAGCGTTGTCAAAATGGCCCCAGTCCATCGGGCAAGCCTATAAGCTCATTAATTTAATACGGGACGGACCACAAAATACCTTCAAAAAATACGACTCTATCTTTTTGGGCCAGCCCATCGGGCCTATGTCTTTTATGGGCCAGACCGGGCCGAGCCAAGCGGGCATCGGATTGGCCCATTAAATTTTTTTGATAAAATTTTATGCATAAATTTTATGATGGACTCTCTACTTATGTTGTGTAGCTTTTATTCATTACATCCCTTTTATAAAATTCAAACTATAATATTGAAATACGAGTTAGACTGGCCCATCGGGCTTCACGGACCTTTGAAAAATGGGCCAGACTTATTTTTGTAGCCCATTAAGCAACCGGGTCGGGTTGGGCTAGCTCATTTAAACACTTTGGACCACTGGGCCAGAGCAAGATGGGTCGGGCCGACCCATTTGACAACTCTAATAGTGGGCATATCACCTCAAAATCAAAGCTTCCTACAATTATTAGCACAATTATACCTAAATTTTATGGTATATCTAAGAGTGACAATGAGTATAACATATGTATAAATAGTACTTCCTCAGTCCCAAACTATAAGTTACTTTATAAAAAATATATGTCCTAAATTATAAGTCATTTTATAATTTTAATACATCATTATGACTTTTTGCCTAATATATCCTCTACTATTTATTTCTTTTTCTTCTTTCTATTCTTTTAATTTCACTTTTCAATGTAATTATTGAAGGACGTTGTTGTAAAGTAGTGCATTATTTCACTTTTCTATAAAGTAATGATTGTATTTGTGAAATGACCAAAACATCATATAATTTGGGACGGAGGGAGTACTAGTGTTCATCTAATAGCTAACTCGTTATATAGATATTATAATCTTGTTTGTATCATATTCGTGCAGATATTTGTTAGACAAATATTTAACGGAATTAGAAGTATAAACATATATCGATTTTAAATTTAAAAAAAGAAGTTTTTCATGAAAAATGCTTGTTAAGTAGAATCGCTCCACCATCTTTAAAAAAAATTAACACTTAAAGTATTAACGATCTCACATTAACAACAAAAAATATTAATCAAGAGTAATGATTGAGGTACTAAGAAAATGCACACATACATACACACTAAAAAGGGAAGGTGTTGTGAAAAAAATTTAGCGAAATCTGGATCAAAGAGAACAAGGAAAAAATGCAATATAATTTGAAAGCTAAAACCATTACCACTATCACTATTGGTATTGTTGATTTTTTTTTTTGTTTCTCACTGTGAAACTACTAAAGAAATGTGGGACACCCTTCAACTTACCCATTAAAGTACAACCAAGGTAAAAACGGCTATGATGAAGACATTGATCCCCAAGTACAAGCTCTTCAAAATGAAATCTGAAAACAACATTCTTGATATGGAAAAATGTTTTATTCACATTGTGAATCATATGAAAACTTTAGGTAAATTTTTTATACGTGATGATTTAGCTAATTGTTTTGGGTCGATCAACATCCCAAATAACTAAGCTCAATTCATCTCAAATCCACTCCACTATACCTAAAATATTCACACGCAAGAGCAAGGTACATTCTCTGATCTCCACTACAGTAATCTTGAATACTGAAGTGACTTAGACACCAGATGAGTAACCATGCAAGTCCACATCGCGCCATCGTAAAGGAGATCAAAGCCATCATTGAAGATCACCAATTTTCCAATTGCATTATTTTCGGTTCCTGAAAAGAACACTAACAAAGTCCTTAGATACCTAAATCACAACTGGAAACCTAAAGTCAGTGTGATTTTTGAATCTAATGACTTATCTTCTGTGGGTTTGGATACCTTGTTTAGAAATTTGTAGAAACATAAAATGAGGTTGAAAAGGCTAGTTAAGAACGAAGAAGGCGACAAAAGTAAGAAAATTATAGCTATTAAAGTTGAAAAAGGCAAAGATTTAGATATTAATGAAGATATGACAATATTGGTCCAATTTTTTAAAGATTCATAAAGCATAACAAGCAACGGGACTTTCAAAATAAAAATTAAGAAAATTATTCGTTTGTCTTAACCCGCCATTAGTTTAGAAATAAGTGTTATATAAAATCAAATTACCCTCAGAACCAGAAGTAAAAAGATAAAATATCCAAAAGATATCAAAATTAAACAAAGAAGACATACATAGCATGAAATGATAATGATATGGAGTCTTTAGGTAAATCGGATAAGGAGGAAAAAGTAAACACCTGTTTAAAGAAGAATCATAAAGGTAACAATGTAAATAGTCTAACTTCATATTTTACCAATAATGAATTATTTGGAATCGGTATATTGTTAGATAAGGAATCAAGTATACTATAATACCTTGTTTTTCCTCTAAGATTACTATCTCTTTCCCTAAAATAAAATAAAAAATAAAAACTTGTTGGAAGAAATAGATAGCCAGATAAAAAATAATTTTAATCTAAAGCTCTTAATCCCCTTATTTTTCTTCTTATGAGGATCTTATTAAACCTATCATGCATAAACAATATAATATTTTGGAAAATAAAATTGAAGATCTGCATAACACACTTGATAAGTTTTCCATCCAAAGAAAAAGATAACTTGAATCTCATTCTTGGTAATTAATTTTTTTTTTATAACAAATACGATTTAGGTTATGTACCTGAATAATGCTAAAAGTTTTAGTAACATATGATTAGCAAATAAGTCCTCCAAATGTATGTACTTCAATAAAATTACTTCAATAAAATGTCTATGTTGCTCTATTATAGTTTGTTAGAAAAAAAATCATGAAATTAGAAATGCTTATTCTACATCTCATTTTTATAAAGAACATCATGAAAGAAAAGTGATAGATGTGTTTGTTTCATCGTACTTCTTGTAGAGCTATGTGTTGGCATGTACAATTATTTGCATATGGTCTTAGTGGTAGTTAATCTTGGTGGTTTGATTCTGACAACACTTAATGTCAAGAAGTGTTAGATAGAGTCCTTAAGGGTCTCTGATCAAGTAAACTTTGATGATGGTGTCTACCAAGAATCTCTATCAAGTCTCATCAAATTGAAGAAGTTAAGCCTAATATGAAGTGTTGAATGAATAATAAATCCAACAAGTGATCTTGAAGCTTCAAAGTTCTGAAAGAGAGGAAGTGTGAAATTTTACCAAGTATTGTGTTTGAATGATCAGTTTATTATAAAAGTATAAGAGTACCTCCTACGATACTAATTTAACTCTCACACTCACTAAAATGTTTTTAAAGCCTCTCTCATTTTTTAAATAACATGAAAACATTTTATGTGCATACCTAGTTGGTTACTAGCTTGGTTAAATCTTTAGAAGTGTTCTCTACACTATATAATCGACTAACACGCTAGGGCTAATAAATTATCTCTTTTTGTAAATCCTCCTAATAATTTAAGGGAGATTTTAATCAATTAGTGACGTCGAATTGTAAAACCTTTTCTATTTGGCCTATATAATCTATTAACCTTAGGTCATGATCGAATATATGCATTAGAGAGTCATAATCTATTCTCCCTATTCAAAAGACACCAAAATTTTATCTGAATCTCCTATTTCTCATTTTTTACTCCTTTTCTATTATTTCACTAAAGTTTACCTAGTGCCTTGTAAGTGAAAAATACTTGTGAGAGTTTTGTTGTAGTGGTGTCCGTGCTTAATTGTTCTTCATCAAGAGTGTGATTATCTTGTTTGAGTTGTTTGTTTTATGAGATTGTCCTGGTAAAATCTATGTTTGGTTCTTTAGATTATCCTCGTAAAATCTCTGTTTGGTTCTTGATATTATATGGTAACATCTATGTTTGGTTTGTGAACTCAATCGTCAAAAACTCCATTTGGTTTGAGGGATTAACCTATGCAAAACCTCTCATATGTTGTAATAAGGTTCATAGGCATATCCTTAAAAGCTCAAGATATAATTGTAGTGGAACTCTCAAGAAGACATTCTTGGGGAGATAAGTATGTCAAGTGGTAGGACGGACCTCTATAAATCATTATGTAATCTCTCTATCCCTATCTCTTTAATCATTGTTGTTTAATTTTCTTTCCTCGCTAAATTATTCTTTATATTTCCCATTGCTTTATCTCTAAACTAACATAATATTTTTTAAAGTAAAAGGTTTTTTAAATTAATCATTATTTTTAAATATCATAATTCACCCTCTCTTGTATTTGGAGTCACTTGTTCAACACTTCTATGATCTTAATTTTAGTTGGAAACCTAGAGGCAAAGTGCACTCGACTAACACAAACCCAAAAATATTTGAAGTACCAAAAGCTAAAATTGTTTTATTTCAGAGAAATGCTTTGCAACACCAAAGTATAATAGTAAAATTAGAAAAAGTATATCAAAGAATATATCCAAAGATTTTGTGCCTATAAGGAGAAATGGTTCCACTTTTGATGAATTCTTTGGAAAGAGTCTTAGCAAGAAAGAAATGGATTTCAAAATCGTCTCTCATGTCAAAATATTTAGAGAGCTTCAAAAGTAAATAACATATAATTTATTTCAAAATAAATTCTCTAAAAATATATTTACTTTTTGTAAAGAGGTAAGTCAGTTGTTAGGAAATAAACATGAAAACTTTGATTATTCTTCTAATAAGTGCTAAACTATCGCATTTATTTTATTTTCACTAACTATGTGCTCAAAGATGTACTTTGTAATAAAATGGAGATCAGAAGCCAAAAAGGCGAGGTCTCAAAAGCAATATGACCCAAAACTCGTTTAAGCCCAAAAAGAGTCATAGAAGCTGAAAAATCTCGATCCCAAATCAATTTGACCTCAGGGATAATAGATTATGCCCTTTTTTAGAATCCAAATCCAGATGTATATAATCAACTAAACCATATATCTAATTTTTATAAGGTTAGAATCTGTAACAAATCTCAACAGCCAATGAAAAATTTATTACATTTGATGTATAACCGATTAAACATGCCTTTAATCGATTACACGACATCTATAAATAGGTACTCTCATTCCTCTCTTTCTTTTCATCTAAAAATATCATTTCTTCTTGTTTTATTTCTTCTCTTTTGTCTTTGCTACTTTCTTATTTCCTCTCATCATCGTCAAATGGCACCAAAGAGGGTTCATAAGTTTGATAGTACACCATCAAGTGTTTATGAGTCCAAAGACTTCACATCTCAAAGCGAAGAGTATTTCTACACCAAACACTTCCTCGACCTCCGTCTTCTCAAACCTCTCTACTTTGATGAAATTTTTTAGGGTTAAATATGCAACTCCCTCTACAATGTTAGTGAAATTCACATTAACCCTTTTTTTGGAATCTCCCCTTATATTACCTCGTTTCCATCAGTTTGACCCTTGAGTGCTCGATTTCACCAAAGATTGCATTTTTTTTAATAATGTGGTAGTCCACGTGGCATTTTTATTTATTTATTTTTCACGTGGGTTTTTTTAATTTCTTTTTTTACTAAAATCTTTTATTTTTTTTTATTTTATATTCTGTAATATAAATATGGAATTTTTTATATTTATTAAATTTATTTTCTTACTAAAATATTTTATAATCATTATTATATTTTTTATATTCATTATTAAATTACAATGAATATAACCCAAAATATATTGTGAACGAGATTCAAACTTGTCCCCGTTCACTTGTTGCAACGAGTCTCTACCATCTGAGCTATGCTTCTTGTTTGATATGTGTTACATAAACATATATCTATTCAACGAAAAACGTGTTAGCCATTACTCCAAATCCATACATTACAGTGCATCATAGATAGTAACAGTAAAACTTAAAAGGCTCAACAAAAAGATTTACTTGAATATAGATGAAGATCTGAATATATTCATATCACTAGACTAAAAGCGAAATCGCAAGGCATGTGTGCAGTTCGAACAAAATCAAAGTGAGGGCCCTGGAATCCATTAATAATAGTAGTATGTGAAGTTCTTACTTCAAACAATATGAAACAAGTCCAAAATTCAAATGTGGCTTTTATATATGGATGCGTTGTGATCTTTAACTAACAACATGAACAATACTAACATAACGATTATGGATGTGTTATGATCAACAAAATTAGTACCAACCAAAATCAAAACTTTCATACCAAACCAACTATAACACGTTGCAATCCAAATGTTTGGAGTTGTTCGAATCCACATCCCTCTACGCCTGAGAAAAACTACTTATAGAAACCTCATAAGAAATTGATAGTAAAATACTTCATGAATCCATGCACTTGCTTCATGCAATATTAAAATAAGATGATTACTATAAATATTACCTTTATTTTCCAAACTATAAAACAAACAAAAGTTAATGAATGAATGAATAAAAATAGATGTTTATAATTCAAAAAGCATGTATGTATCTGATTATTATGGTAATGGAAGCGTACCTTTTTGTACAATAGTAGTAAATGTTATAAAAACAGTATGATATTCATAACAATGTTTGCAATATGTTGAACTAAAAATTAAACCAACCTAAAAATATCACAAATAAAAGGTGAAAAAGAGATGATATATAATAATAATATTTTATAGGAATGTAAGAAAAAAACGTGTTATCTATCCTAATGGAAATGCATGCGTTCTATGAGTTAAATAATAGGGGTTTGAGTCTTGCCTTTGGCAAAAAATTTGAATTTTTTTAACTTTTAAGTATTCAAAATTTATTATAAGAAAAATAAAAAAGCCAACCTGAATTAAAAAAATGGGGGGTTAAAAAAATCTTTTATAGGATGTTAGAGTGAAACTCGCTAACGTTGCAAGGGGGAGTTGTGTATTTAACTCAAATTTTATGGAAAGTTTTTTCTCTACAACTTTTGTCAAGTGAATCTCAAATATTTCATCTTCAACAAGTCATACAAAAATTTTCAAAGTTTGTAAAGATATTTTATGCTAACCTCAACTTCAACTAAGGGATAAACACATCTAAGGTATGTAAAACCCAAAATTTTCTCTCTATAGAGGATTTTGGGGGATATTTGTGATTAACGTTATTTTGACACCCCTTTCTCTCTTGATGCTCCATTTGTTGTTGGTAACTTCAATATGCTCTTTGGTACTCAATATCTTCCTAATGATCAAACAACGGGTTATATATTCCACCTTAGTGTGGAATATTTGATTGAGTCTTCTCATATCATTCTCTATATGGTGTCCCATGTGATATTTAAACGAAAGTGCAACCATGGGAAAATGTTGAGGACCAAAATATTGAGGTCACATGATAATATTGAGACCAACTAGGCCAATGGTGTAATTCAACATATGTTGGATTGTTAACTAAGAGATAATATATGGTTTCCATATGGAGATTTGATCACAAGAATATTGATTCATGTTGGAGCTAGCTTAGAGTGGGAAGTTTCTGGTTTAAGTAGTTTAATATTTGAAAAGAACACTATGGGGAAGATACAAATTAAGGACCACACTGTCGTCTTAGAACATGATGAAGGTTTCAATGTTGAGGTTCCTCAAATTTCTCTTACCTAAGCTTTTGTTGGCCTCCATCCAAGCAAGCACCATAGACAATAGTAAGATGCTTTGAGATAACATGGTATCACTTTGAGGGATTCACGCCTAAGTATCCTTCATTATAAATCATCTGTCCAAATCTAGATTACAAATTCCTCTTAGACTATTTAATGTTGAGGATGATGATGATCACAACAATGATTAGTTGTCTTTTTGGATTCATCTATGTGCTTTATGTTTCTTTCTTTCTCATTTTGTAATAAATGTTTTTCATATATAATAGTCAATTTTATTTTTCACCAAATTGCAGTAACTTGATCAAATATGTTATATGTTATATATATATATATATATATATATATATATATATATATATATATATATATATATATATATATATATATATATATATATTTCTCTATTTTCAATAATGACAAGGAAGAATAAGTCACACGCATTATAGTCAAGAAGTAAGCACAAGGAAAAGTTTTCAAAGTTACAAATGAAAGAGCTAAACAAAGTTAAATCAACTTATTAAGAGGAACTAAAGTTGAGAAGTTGTGAAAGCTCACCTGATTTTGGGCTTAGTGTTTTATCTTGTGTTTTGATAAGTTAAATGTAAAGGAAATAAGAGTAGGTTTTGAAGTACTAACGCAATACGCGTGCGTGCACACACACATATACATACACACACAGATACACACACGCACACACACACGTACACACACACACACACTCACACAGGTACACACACAAAGTATTTCAAAAGTCTTCGTCTTTTATTAAAACTTCTTAAAAACCAATCTTGATAAGTACTTAATATATTGGGAAGCAATTTAAATTATCTAGGAAGAAAAACTCAATTGTCTAATCAATTCGGGATTTTATCTAATCGGTTAAAGAAATCATAATACCTCTTAATCGAATAGATAGCCTTTTAATTTATCATGTGATGTCTCATATTAGGGTTTCCTTTTTGTAGTCTACCTAATTGATTAGGTTGATGTTATAATTAATTGGGAAGTGACTAGGCCCATGGGTTGTTTCATTTTTAAACCAATACTTTTTGATATACAAGAGTGTTTTTCTCTCTTCTAAACACTCCGTTTTTTGAATAATCACATCTCCTATATCACTCACTCTCCTTATTTTATAATTATTATTCACTAGAATCTTTCTTAGTATTGAGAGAGCATAAATCTTCATCTAAATGTTGTGTTATTTTGTTATGTGTTGAATTTGTATATTCAAGAGCTTAGTTCTCTTGTAGTTTTGTATTAGATTTAAAGGTTGCAATCTAAATATGTAAAAATATTGGTGTAAGGTTGTTGGACAAAACCCTTGTAAAAGCTCAAGTGGTATTTGTAAGGTTGTTAGATTGAACCTGTGTAAAAGCTTAAGTTATTGTTAGTGAATATTTCAAGAAAAAAACTCTTAGGGGCTGGAGTAGGCCACATGTTTTAATGCATAACCAAGATGATCCATGGTATTCTATTTCTTACCACATCTCTTTATTTGTCTGATATTTATATTTTTTGTTGCTTACTCGCTGCTTCTTATTCTTTGTTAAAATAAATCTTTTCAAAACCAGTCGTTTTTCTAAAATGTTTTTAAAATTTGAATATCATAATTCTCTCTCTCTCTCTCTCTCTCTCTCTCTCTCTCTCTCTTGTGTTTAGAGTCACTTGTTCAATAATTTTTAGTTGTGTTAAGTCTTTATTTTTTACTTTTTAATTGTTAAAACCATGAATTTCTTAAATATTAGTGACTAGTCCTCTTAGTTTAGGTTTCATATAGATGATTATACCTTAAACACATGATTTATCTAATTCTCTATTATCTCTATATTAAATTTATATTTATAATTAGATAGTTTTATTTGAGTTCAATGCTTTCTCCTGTCAAAAGAATTGAGAGAATTGATTTAGATGAAAATTGAGACTTAGTGGTGAATTGCTCATCCGATGGGTAAAACTATGAGATATTAATGATAATTTGCACTGTGACTAGAATAGTCTCGGCCATTGGTCTAGTTTAATGCGCAATAAAACATTCTTCGTTGCAATTCAATACTTCCATTATACAGAGGGTTGCTTTTAAAAAATTAGACACATTGTTATTGGTTACTCGAAGTATATGAAGGATTGTGAGGTTGTAGTTATGTGTTTTATAAAAATATCTTATTATTTACGTGCCACAAAACTATGTCAATGCGATTGGATACTCCTGGTATATAGGGTTGTTTCAAACAAAGTAGGCCACCTTGCACTTGAATAATCCCTGTATATGGGGGATTGCGAGTTTGTATCAGACTTTTGTAAAAGATTATGATTAAAATAGAGTCATTATAGGTTCAGTAATAAGGGTT
Organism: Vicia sativa; assembly: GCA_021764765.1. NCBI lineage: Eukaryota > Viridiplantae > Streptophyta > Magnoliopsida > Fabales > Fabaceae > Vicia > Vicia sativa. The sequence continues at coordinate 115,743,747 of CM038796.1, read as the reverse complement.
ATCATATTTATGAGCAAATGGGTTTGAAAAGGGAACTTAATCATTTTTCTAATTATATTTTTGTCAATGATAGTTAGTGTTTTAGATCTTAAATTAAGAATACAAATCAATTAATCGTGCTATGTGCACCCCTTGTTACTATTACACACTCGTTAGGCTAAATTCACAAGCGCAATCACATTGTCCTTGTACAAGGTAAATAAAATCCTTGTGGATATGATAATTTAGCGTGCAACATTGTGGTTTTTGTTGGCACAATTACTGGGAAATATATTTTCAGTCCAACAAAGCACATTGTTTCTAGATATTGTTGATCACTTTAATAAGGCAACAATAGGTGAATGAACTTGAGTTTTAGTGCAATTTAATTTTTGTTTTTTATTTTATTTGTTTTCTATTATATTTTCAATTTTATTTTTTATAGTCCTTGATATTAGTGAAGGTATTTGTTTTTTTTTAGTTTATTCATAGTGCATGGTCCAAAAAATTGAATTTTGATCCATAAATCGAAAGAACTGTAAAAGTAAACCGACAAGTTACTCGAGTAGAAAAAAAACGAGAGAATAAGATTGTTGAACCATTTGTTTGTACCCTGGATGATTTTTACTGCTAGACAACTGATGAAGAAGTAACTTATATATTTGAAACAGTGATTCAATTTATTTTGAAATAAAAAATTTCTTTTCTTTTAGGTTTGAGAGATATTCCATGGAAGTGCTCCGATAGATCAATATGAGCTTTTAGCAAAGTTCAAAAAATATAATTGTTTTGCAGTCCAACCAGAATATCTAAAAACGATGAGAGAATAAGACTTTTCCATAACCTTGTTAGTGATAGCTAAATTTTGGCTTGATGAACTACTAAGCAAAATAATCAATACATTGGTAGAGTTGGAGAAACTATTTTTGTAATGATTTTATTCTATAAATATATTTGTGGATTGAATGGTTGACATAAACGAATTCAAGCAAAGAGGCACTTGATCTCTCCATGACGCATGGAAAAATTACAAATTAATGATTAAACATTTTTGTTTGCATAAACTTGATAGTTTGGTGCGAGTACAATATTCTACAAAAAGACTTCATGAAGTCACAAGATTACTATTGAATGCTTCAACTAGAGGCACCATGTTAACCAAATATACATATTGTGAATGAATTAATCAGTAACATGTCTTACAATGAATTCTTTTCAATATCTAATCGCGGTGTAAGAAGAAGAGTAAACATTATTAGCCAATCACAAACAAATGAAGCCACATTTTGATGCATTTACCAAACAAATAATGGAGCCCAATAAGTGGTATCATTAATTAAAAATGTGTGACAAGCTCCTATTCATGACTACTGCAAAGAAGGTCTCAAAAGTAGACAATGTTACTCAGGAGGGTTTATGGAAGAATAAGTCAACTTTATGAGTAATATTTAAAAAAATAGGCCATTTACAAACAACTACACACGTGTTTGGAGAAATCCTCCAAACTTCAGATGGAGTGGCAACCATATCCAAGGATTTAATCAAGGAAAGCAATACTAGAACAAATATGAAAATAATCACCTAGATTTTTACCACAACAATATTCAAATCAACAATAGTCGTACCAAAATCAACAACAACAATACCAAAATTAACAGTAGCAATATTAAAATTTGCAATAAGCATCACAACAATAAAACCAACCACCTCATCTTAGACAATAAAAAATGTATAATAATGATAGCCATAAAGAACAATTAATATATTATAACCAACAATCTAATCTAACAAGGAAACCTACTCACACATAAGATACTTGAATCAATTCATACAACAATTGTAAGAGCACAACTATCATTCTAATTTAACAAGGAAACCTGCTCATACATACGAGACCTTTAATCAAATCATACAATCATCACTAGGAAATTTCTAGAACATGAACCTAACTCAAGAAGCAAATAACAAGAACACAAAAGTGTCTATTAGATTTCTAGAGATACAAATTGGACCACTTTCAAAGTAGTTGGAGGCTAAATCCACCAATAATTATGAAGGAAATATCTTAGACGACCCAAAGAAGAATAAAATATGTTATGTTGTAAGTTGCACAAGGAATATGTTTATTAAAAATCTAAGGCCCAAGCATCATAGAAAATTATCAACCGAAAATAAGGAGTTATAGAGTGAATAAAAGGAAGAAGTTAGAAAAAATAATGGACAAAATATGAGAGAATGATAAAAAAGTAAATTTCATCTCCAAGTAATTTTCATACCTACCTTTAAAGAAGAAAATATCTAAAATAAGTAGAATATGGGAAATTCCTAACCTTATTCAACAATTTGCACGTAATCATGCCATTTTTCGAGGAACTTCAACAAATTTCAACTTATGCGAAAATTCTGAAATATCTCTTAACAGAGAAAATAAAATTTGATAGAAATGAGATAGTGAAATTCATAGAAGGGTGTAGTTCGATCATCAAGTGAAAACTTTCACCAAAACAATAAGATCTAGGGAGTTTCAATATATCTTGCACTATAAAGAGACTTAGTATTTCTTGAGTATTATGCAATTTAGGGGCAGTAATTAGTTTTATGCAACTTTCTATGATGATAAGACTATAAGGAAAAGAAAGAAACATAAACATGACTTTGACATTAGTTGATAAATCTTCTATAATTCCTCACTGAACCATGAAAGATGTATTAGTGAAAGTTGGAACATTTATGTATCCTGTGAATTTTGTAATAATTGACATTAAAGAAGAAGTTGAGCTCCATATCATATTGGGTAGACCATTCTTACGTACCATAAGGGCTAACTCCAATTTGAATACCGGTGAAATAAGTCTAAATTTTTTGAAATAAAAGATGATAATTGATGACTAATCATTTGTAAGATATTTAACCCTCTAATACTTGAATTAAATGGTAGAGTTAGAATTTATTAGAGTTATTTATTTTTATTTGTATTAGTTTTTTCTTAAATAGTATGAAGCACAATATGTGCTCTTTTTTTTTGTTTTAATGAGTTTTAGTGAATATATAGAAGTAACTCTGGTGAGAAGTTCTGTTGCGTTAGGAATTTATGATCACTACTCAATATGCCTTGGGTCAGCTAGAAATCTAAATAGATAAGAAATATAGTTAGAGGACAAAATTTGATAATTTTGTATCGGAGCATATCAATAGTCACCCTAGACGGTGGGACTACTATAAGACATTATGTCTCAAGCATACCATGTGTAATACTACTAATCCCTATACTATAGGATAGAAAAGGGAAATGATTTATTCTTTGGGCCTAATCAATATATAACCACAAGGCCCAAGATCCAAAGTTTGCAGGCAGCGCTACAATGAATGAAGTTATAAAATCACATGTGTTGGGAAATGTAAAGTGGTTCAGAAGTTAAAAATACTTAGAAAAATAATTCATAAGTAAGAAAAGTTGAAACAAACATGGTGTGTCTCTTGCCCTACCACTCTTAAAGAATACTACTCAATCAAATGTGTCTTTTGCCACACTCACATTTTCCGAGTTGAAGATTACAAGTAGTAAAATTGTCACCCTTATGATTATCTTTTTTTTCTTTGTTGTTTATAAAGGTTAAGCTTGAGACCAGTTTTTGTTGTATTTCTTTTTCTCACCATGAATTAAACTATTTATGTTAAGCGATGTGAAGTTTAATAAAAATTAACCTTTTTGTGTAATGTGATTTGATGTTAGTGACATATTTTTCATATTCTTTAACATTATATATTTGTTTCTTTTTCTTATCATCTTATAAATAGATAAAATTGTATGGCTTAAATAGTCTTTTGATTGTTGTATGTTTGTGTGTTTTTATTTTTTGTTCCTGTATTACTTCGCGTGAATAAAGTTCTTACATGTTGAATTATATTTAGTTTTAGTTCCTAAAGTTAAAATTCGCAAGAAATCTGCAAGTTTCCTTTGGATTTTCATGCGGATTTTAACTTTACAGACTAAAACCAAAAGAAATTTAATATTCAAGGATCATTTCCCAAAATAAAAACTGAGACGAAAATTAAAAGCAGATCAACTTACAAAGATCAAAATACTATTAAAGCCCAAGTTTATTAATGTCGATGAATCATTTAATAAACGAACATCGTAACAAATATGGATAAAAAATTAAAGAAGGGTATTTTCCATTTAGTTACTTTAGTAATAAAGAAATAAATCATATGGGGGGGAGTATAACTCAAAAAATAAGTGCATAAATTTTATCGTGAGACTTAGGAATTTGTTACATACATATTTAATGCACCTATTATATTATTGTAGACATACACCACTAGGTAACATTCTGGAATCATTGAATGAGTCATTTTCAAACATGTTTCAAATATATGTAAAACTTTCTTGCTTTTATTTTATGCTATTCATTTTGAACTTGTGACAACAAGTAACTCATGTAGGTAAAATATCTCACTAGAATGCCTCAGTTGGAGAAAATTAAGAATGTTGTGCACAATATGGATGATAATTCTGCTCCTGACCCTGATGGTTTTGGGGGATGTTTTTTCCAAGCCATATTGCAATATAGTAGAGACTGATGTGATCAATTTAGTGAATCAATTCTTTGAACAAGGTTAAATCCTTCTTAATCTTAATTAAATCGATGTGACTTTGATACCTAACCAACATAGAACAAATTCTATATAGCAATATAGACCCGAACCCCTTGTAAATTTTCAATTCAGAATCATCAATAAGATCATTGCAGACATGTTGGCCATCTTAGCTACTAAAATTGTTTCAGAACACCAACGAGGCTTCATTATGGGCAAACATATTTATGAGTGCGTTAGAATTACTTAATCCATTAATACACTGGACAAGAAACTCTTTGGAGGTAGTATGACTTTGAAGATATGAACTATAAAATACTTTGGTATTTTAGATTGACAATATCTTATTAAAGTTATTGTTCAATTTGGTTTTGATAAAAAAAATTGTGATGGGATACTTATCATTCTACATTCAGTCAAATTATCAATCATGATAAATGAAAAAGCTGTAGAATTTTTTCTTGCTCTAGAGGAGTGAGGAAAGGAGATACTCTATCTCCATTACTCTTGTACTTTGTTGAATAAACACTTAGTAAGCAATTATCTATATTATTGGACTAGGATAAGTTGACATGCATATCAGTTGGTCAGACAATCATTCTAGCCACATTTTTTTTGTTGCAATATGACCTTATGATATATTGCAAAGCTACCAGTAGAAATGCTCAAGTCATTAACCATCTCATTCAAGAATACTAGTAAAAAAATTGTGCGTGTGCACAGATTTTAGTCCGGTACGCATATTTATTCACAAATATAAATTAATCTTAGAAAATTAAAAAGAAAAAAATAATTGTACAAAAATATTCACATTAGAATGAACAAAATACATATAAAATAAATAAGAAAATATAATTTTAGTAGTCGCTGCATTACCATAATTTGGTATCCATAGATATATTGATTAAATATTGATATATCGAAGAAAAAAGTCTTACGGTAGAATAAATTAATTTGGCATCCTAACATATTTACTATGGGATAGTCTTAATTTTAATTAAAATAATTTATTCTTTATGTTTCTTTTTAAATAACGTTTTAATATAAAACTCTTCAATCAAGATAATAGATTATTAGAGTTTTTCCTTATTCTACCCTCATTTTACTCTAACATTTATTTTTTCTTTTCAAAATAATTACTTATATTGATTTCAATGAAATAAAATTTAGCCATACACTTTCTCTGTATCCAATAATTAGTTTCTTATTTTTTCATTGTACTCTCATATTATTAAACCATTTACTTAATCAATTAATTTAAATGTTGGAATTTTACGTATGAGAACACATACTCCACTTGTTTCAAGGAAAAACTAGATGAAAAAAATTATAGTAGCAAGATGAATCAATTTCTAAATGGTACTATAAACAATTAACTTCTCTCCAATTATTTTAATCAAAACTAAAGCTTCCCGCAAAAATAATTGAAACCACTAGTACATATATGGCTTAATACTATAAGTCTCACAAAATTTAGAACTAATCAAATATGACTTCAAATATTGGTGCAGAAACATCATTAACAAACTAACATATATTTGAGTTAGAAGAAGGTAATTTAGAAGAAGAGGTTGAAGCCAACAATTACATTGGTATGTTTGTCCTTTTAAAGTGACTTTAGCTACTTTCAATTTTTAGTATGTGACTTTGTGTCTTTTGTAGAATTCATTTTCAAAATTATTGAAAGTTGTTGCTTTTAGGGGGTTTCTATTGTTTTTATAAAGTTACACATGCTTTTGTCAATTTGTCATTACCACGTGACTTTCCACTCCTTGTTTAAAAATTTTGTTTGAGTGTTTTATTATGATTCTACTCTTGATTTTACATGCATACCTTTGAGAAAATTTATACCCTACTAAAATATGTTGAAGTAGAGCCTAGAGAAAGCTATATATATATATATATATATATATATATATATATATATATATACAAAAAAGCATTGATGGAAAATTATGTAAATGAGCTACAAATGAGGTGGCTTGATCAAATTTGGTTCCATGAAGAACAATTTAATGTATTTGAAAAAGAGCAAAAGGGAAACATGTATTGTGGACGTAAGAGAATTCAATTGGTGAGAATCAAATTCGTGAAATTTCTTTTAGTCAAAGAACAAACTTTCAATATTTAACTTTTGCATTCAAAACAAATCAAACATCAACGTTTAGGCTTATAAAATTAAGGGTTATATGACATAGTTCAAATGACATAAAGTCATTATTTAAATAAGAAAACAAAATATCTAAGTTGAAATTTTGTTTATCAATGCTTGTAGGTACACCACATGACCCAATATTAAAAGTATGCACAATGTTATTCACATTGATGAGAAGTGATTTTATATGACTAAAAAATCCAAAAAGTATTATTTGTTCCCAGATGAGGATGAGTCATATCGTAAATGTAAGAGCACAAATTTCATTGTGAAAGTTATGTTCTTGGTTGCTCTAACTCGACTACGATTTGGCTCAAAAGAAAATGAAATTTTCTCAGGTGAATTGGTGTTTTTTTGTTTGTTACCCATGAACTAGCTAAAATGTCAAGTATTACTAGAGTTGCAAGAACAATGGATACAAAAGAAATAACATCCATAAATAGAGATGTACTAAGATCATTCCACATGTCGTGAACAACCACTATCTAGGTACCATAGTTGTTGCTATTCTTCTCCCTTGAAGCATATATGATGCAAAGACAAGTTCAGATTTACGTACCCATAATTTTATGGGTCCTTTAGGGTTAGTTCTGGAAGGATTTTTCTTAGTTTCTACTTATGCTTTCATATAGAAAGACTTTAGATCATTCAATACTTTTGGTTTAAAATGTTTTTTCTCGAATAAATCTTAGCCATGGGTTGTTAAACTTTCAAAACCTTAGACTCAGTTGTCTTAAGTTATGGTTTGTTCATAAATTTTGAGTTATGAGTCGTTGGTTCTGGTTTCTTTAGTACCTTTGAATTTGAAGTACTATATTATGAATTATTCAGAACCTTGGACTCTACAGTCTTTGATTCCTACTGGTTATAAACTTTTTCTTTGTCAACTGTTGATTCTCTATTTTTAGGATTGGCTTTATGTTTGGTAAAACTAATTTAGCAGCAATAGGTTAAATAGGATTTATAACTTGTAAAGTTAAAGCAGGTTGAAGTTCTATTTAATGGAGAAACATGTTGTGTTGAAATGTTTCAACATTTGGAACAACATATCATATGAGATGTCGAGACATCAGACATCAGAACATCACGCTACAGAAATTGTTAAGTTTGTTACAATTCTGTTTTAATTAGAGTAGAATATTATGGGAATATTATGCATCTTATGTGGCGTTACATTGAAGGCATATGTGGAGGTCAAAGAGCTAAGGAGAAAGATCAGCAAGGACCTTGTTTGTAGAGAAGTTATATGCTTGTTTATCTTTGCAGAAAGTTTGCTACTGCAAATGTTTGTCACAACTTATGCTGTTATTTTGAAGGCCAGAATCTAGTTGGATAATAGGTTATAAATAGAAGATTTATAACCTAAGTTCAGGTACCATCCGAATTTAGTAATGATGTAGTTTTTAGGGATGAGTATGTAACAACTCTCTAGGAGATTTAGTTTGTAGGTGAACCACTCAGATTGTGGGATGGTCACTGATTTGTACCTCGAAGCCTGTAGACAAGAGGATTATTTTACTCACTCAGAAGTTGTGAAGCAATGAGTTTAGTTGTGTCCTTATATGAAGTTGTGAAGCAATTCCAAGTTTTGTTTGTGTCACATGTGTGACGGTTTTATATTGTGTTTGAAGTGTGGTATCTTCAAACTATTTTAGTTGTGTTTAGAGTGAGGTATCTCTAAGCTGATTGTGTTAGGATCCAAGCAGTTGATGCAGTTACTAGTGTGATAGTGATTGATAGACATCACTAAGGTGATTGGAAATGAGCAGAGGTTCTCATATATAAGTGTGGTATCTTAGGTAGAAGGGTCATTGGGTAGTATGATTAAGAGAGGAGTGTAAACATGGAGGTTTCCCTCTGAATTAATATCGCTGATAGTGAACTTCCTTCCTAACTTCGTATGTCCCCAGGTGTAGGTTGGTTAGAACCGAACTGGGCTAACAATTGTTGCGGTGGTAAAGGGACAAGCAAAGAGTTGGTATTTATTTTTACCGGATGATATATACCGGTTAGGTTATATCGTATCGTGTCCACGGAGATTGGTTATTGGTTCGTCGTTCGACAATTCTACCGTTAATGAGTTTGGGATTAAATGAGTGGAAAATAAAAGACAAAAAGTAAATGAACAAAAAGTATAAAGGATAAACAGCTTTTCCGAAACGAATGCACACTATCCGTCACAGACTTAAATCTACCGTCCAGATATACTTGGCCTATGATACTGGTCCATGTCATCACATACCTCTCACAACCTAAGCTATTTCTAACCCAAATTGAGAATTCAACTGCGTCACCTTAATATCCATCTCTGGCATATCTCACCAACACAGAGGCATTAAGATCAAATACTCTAAGTAAATGTCAGCTCTAAATCCATTTCTAGCATTCAGAAACTAACAGATAATCATCCTAGGTAAGAATCTAAGCGATCTATCTCTAGCAAAGCTCAAATCCCTAACACAGAGTAAAAACCTAAGACAATCACCAACACAGATTCATAAAGTAAGCTTTATACAACGTCAAGGGCGACAAATATACATGATTTAAGAGTAGATATACAAACAAAACCCAACAAAAGAAATCACAAAGAGAAGAGAAGAAGAGGAACCAAATATTTCTTGGTTTGTCAACACCAATCGATGATAGATTCGACTCCGGGTCATCCAAATGCAAGCTCCAATGTTGTTTTCTAAGCTCTCTTGACCAAAAAATGATGTATGATGGATTGGGGGTTCAAAAATACCCAAAACATAACCTAAAAATGTATTTTTTGACCCTTTTAACGTGTTTCTGCCCAGGGGACCGCGCTGAGCGCCAAAATCCCGCTCAGTGGTAGCAGAAAAAAACCAGATTTTGTTTTCGCCATAACTTGAGAACCGTAACTCGGACTTGCGCCTGGTTCAAAGAATTAGAAAGCTTATTCAATTTCCTATCTAACCATGACTAAATATCACCCAAATTCATGATTTTTATCCTCCTTAATTTGAGCTTTATTCGTTGATGAATTGTTAAAAATAGCATTCTTAAAGCTTTGTCTCTGGCCTTTATTACTTAATGCTACAATTATGAATGAATACCTACAAAAGAGATGATAAAATATAAAATGATACAATATTTACACAAAAACTTGACTATACACTAAATATACACATTTATACAAAAAGTGGGGGATTTATTCGAAGAATATCAACAAAAGAACCGATAAGTGCTATAAAACATATATACAAAATAACTATATTTTGACACTTATCAACTCTCCCCAATTTTAAACATTGTTTGTCCTCAAACAAAGTCAAATAAACATAAATAAACAAAAGACGATAATTGAAGAATCATGAATTAACAAGTTTTTAAAACAAAAAACAAATGTATGGTTCAAACAAAAACCGCACACGACAAATACGTACTTACCACTATCCTACAACAACAACATATAAAGGAAACAAATCCTAAGTAAAAAAATCATGCAAAACATTCTAAAACAAAACAAGCTCAATTATGAATCACACGTAGCAAAAATTCATCGGTAGATGAAGAACACACAAAGGTGAGGTACTTTCGACACTCATCCAACAATCTTGCAAACAAAAGACTAAATTATGCATTCATCGCAAAAACGTATTGAAAATACAAATGCAAGAATCACAAGGGCTTTTCAAGATTGTAATGTGGCTTGATTAACAAACAAGTGATGAGTCCTAAAGCTAATAGAAACAAAAAATTTCCTAAACCTAAGGGAGTGATCAACTCACAAAGTTTCAAACAATACAATTTCAATTAAACTTCTTCTTCATCACAAATTGTCAAACCAAAACACCTCACTTATTAACACAACATTATTCATACTCTTTTTGTTTTTCTTTTTCAAAACTTTTCTATTTTTTTCTTTCTTTTTGTAATCTTTATTTTTCATATTTTCTTTCTTTTTCTTTTTCTTTTCTCTTAACCTCATACCAACCACATTATAAGTACATAAACATTCCTCTCCCCAACTTGAATCCAACCAACATCATTATGTGAATATTCCCTACTTTCTAAGGCAAGGTAAAAATCCATACAACAACTTATAATTGAGGGTTCAAGAAAAAAAGAAATTAACATCCATACAAAAAAGGTGAATTGGCACTCATAGACAAACATCAAGTTCAAATAAAAATGGATATTGACAAAATCTCAAAGGGGCTAACAAAGGTTCACACACTCACAAGGTGAATTGAATATTTGGCCAAGGTAGTTTTGCTCAAAATCAAACAAAATTCCTTGATAATTTTCATGCATTCATACAATCAACAGAAACAAAAGATTAAGCATAATAAAATCCAGCTAAAACAAGAATGTGGCCTCCAACATATGTGAATAATAGAAAGCTTCCTCATATTTATGGGTAAAAAGGGAACTAAATTGCTTCAATTCATGAGAAAGTAATGAAAAAAGAATGAATGACATGGTAATTATACAAATGATAAATTTCCTAAACATGTTATGCTATAGAAAGCGATAAATGAGTACCTGACGTGTACCAACTTTGAAAACTATCATTACCATACATCCGTGAGTTGAAACGATCAAACTCGGAAAATCACAAAATGTAAACTCAAGCTATCATAACAAAATTTGGGTCCAAACAACACTAAAAGAATTAGAAAAACCAAATTTATAATATTTACATCCAACAAAACTCCTCAAGCTAAACACGACAAGCTTGCGGAAATCACAATTTGACACAACAAAACAAATGGGTGAAAGTGAATTAAAAAGTTGAAAAGTGAAGATTTGAAAATTTAGAACATTTATTATTTCAACTTGTTAAAACACAAGCCACCACATACATAAACAAAACATGCTTGTCTTACGTTGTAAGCTTGACGTCTTTATTATGCGAGCTAGTAACCTCCTCTCGTCATGCCATGGTATTGACACACCGCACAAACCTAAAGAAAGTGTCCTAACATTCACACAACAAACATTACGAAAACGAGACAACTTACAACAATACTTGAAAACAAGGTAAGACACATATATGTACAAGTATGGAAAGTAAATACACAAAATGTACAAGTAACAATATACAAGTTCATATACAAAGTCTATACAACATATACAAAACTCAAAAACAATGGAATTATCACAATACAGAAACAATAAAAACAATCCCCGACAACGGCACCATTTTGTTGCGGCGGTATTGCGACAAGCAAAGAGTTGGTATTTATTTTTACCGGGTGATATATACCGGTTAGGTTATATCGTATTGTGTCCACGGAGATTGGTTATTGGTTCTTCGTTCGACAATTCTACCGTTAATGAGTTTGAGATTAAATGAGTTGAAAATAAAAGACAAAAAGTAAATGAACAAAAAGTATAAAGGATAGACAGTTTGTCCAGAACGAATGCACACTATCCGTCACAGGCTTAAATTTACCGTCCAGTTATACTTAGCCTACGATACTCATCTGTGTCATCACATACCTCTCACAACCTAATCTATTTCTAACCCAAATTGAGAATTCAACTGCGTCACCTCAATATCCAACTCTGGCATATCTCACCAACACAGAGGCATTCAAATATTCTAAGTAAATGTCAGCTCTAAACCTATTTCTAGCATTCAAAAACTAACAGATAATCATCCTAGGTAAGAATCAAAGCAATCTATCTCTAGCAAAGCTCAAATCCCTAACACAGAGTAAAAACCTAAGATAATCACCAACACAGATTTATAAAGCAAGCTTTATACAGCGCCAAGGGCGACAAATATACATGAGTTAAGAGTCAATATACAAAAAAACCCAACAAAAGAGATTACAAAGAGAAGAGAAGAAGAGGAACCAAACATTTCTTGGTTTGTCAACACCAATCGACGATAGATTAGACTCCGAATCATCCAAATGCAACCTCCAATTTTGTTTTCTAAGCTCTCTAGATCAAAAATTGATGTATGATGGATTGAGGTTCAAAAATACCCAAAACATAACCTAAAAATGTGCTTTTTGACCCTTTTAACGTGTTTCTGCCCAGGGGACCGCGCTGAGCGCCAAAATCTCGCTCAACGGTAGCAGAAAAAACTAGATTTTGTTTTCGCCATAATTTGAGAACCGTAACTCAGATTTGCGTCTGGTTCGAAGTGTTGGAAATCTTATTCAATTTCCTATCTAACCATGACTAAATATCACCCAAATTCATGATTGTTATCCTCGTTAATTTGAGCCTTATTCGTTGATGAATTGCTAAAAATAACATTCTTGAAGCTTTGTCTTTGGCCTTTATTTCTCAATGCTCCAATTATGAATGAATACCTACAAAAGAGATGATAAACTATCAAATGATACAATATTTACACAAAAACTTGATTATACACTAAATATATACATTTATACAAAAAGTGGGGGATTTATTCGAAGAATATCAACAAAAGAACCGATAAGTGCCACAAAATATATATACAAAATAACTACATTTTGACACTTATCAACAACTCCTCGTGCTCTTTTGTTTTATGCATTGTTAATTGTATGTTTTACCTTGTCTGTTTTATAATGTCAGATCAGATGTCATTACATCCTGAGTCTTGCCTCACTAGAATTTCAATTGGTATTAGAGCAGACAACCTGTCTGTTTCTAGATGAGATCCATAGGGGTTACTTTCTAGTTGTGTACAAGGTAGAAAATTGTTTGAACAAGGAGTGTTCATATTGTATGGTCCCTAGAAGTGGAGGATGGACCTACTTGTGGAGAACTAGACCAACCTAACCATAACTGTTGTACCTTCTTGAAGAAAGGAGATAAAGATGTTGGAACAAGAAAGTAAAAGTCAAAGACTACATGCGGGAGTGAAGTTTTTGAATTGAATTATTCAACATATATTTAGCACAAAGATGAGAATTGTCAAAGCCTTCATGCGGGAGTGAAGACATTGATAAGGTAAATCTTGTGCTTATGTGTTTCCATATGGTCAGGATATTGGTTGGGTCTAGTTTATTGCTTGATGAAGAAGCAAGCATATTGTATGGTTGATTTATTTTCAATCCTTATGTGGCATGCTTACAATTAAATTATGGAGTAAGCATTGTGTAAGTTCTGTTGAAGTATGGCTATTTTCCGCTGTATAGCCTCTGATGCAACCCCTATAGTGAAAAAAGGATCCTAGGGTTATTTTTATCAATAGAATATTTTGGCAGATTATTACAACTATATTAAAAGTGTCAAAGAGACTTGAGATCCTTCTCAAGTCCACTCATAAAGGCATGTATTAATAGAGTTGATGAGTATCAATTGATCAATGATTCTCATATGCATCTGCAAATTGTTTGAAGACCTTGAAGACTATCAAGGATGATGTGTTCCAAGGAGATGGAATAGATGTTCTATAGGATGTTAGAACATTATTACTGGTATGCAACTACCAGTTGAACCACAAATGTTCTGGGTGCTAAACAAATGTAGTATGAGTACATATGTTTGGAACCTGCTCCTGATCTGGAAGAGGATGCATCTGCTTATCATTTGATCAGGACACGATCAACATGTTATTATACTCTAGATGTCAGTTTATTTCTGACCTATGTTTATGGGAGTATCAAAGTAAAGCTCAATGCAAGTAAGAAGACTCATAAAGGTACTTCCTTCAGTCCCCTTATGAGAAATTAAGATGAGCTTATATCTGGTACATTCTTCTTATCAAAGGTGTTAGAACAAAGTTTGTTTCTAATAATACATATTAAAGTTTTGATGATAACAAGCATAATAAATTTTGTATGAATGAATATGATACTCTGACGTGTACATGTTTTATTTCAGATGATGTTCTGACTCTAGCAAAAAATGGAAAATATATCATGCTGAGTAAAAGTTGAAGTTAGAAGTTCTAATGAGAGCAGAACTTCTGCACAAAGCACGCTCATAGAAACTGCTGATAGAAACACGCTTTAGAAGTTCTGAGCGAGAACTTCTGGAAGACATGCTACAAAGAAATCTTCTGAAGTAAAGAATAAAATACAACTTCTGATGGAAGCTATAAAAGCGCAACCTCTGATAAGAAGCACCAAAATTATGTTCTGAATAGAAGATGTTAACAAGGATAACAGAAGATCATGAAGTATTAGAAGTTCTAACGAAGACAGAACTTCTGATAGAAGCAAGCACAGTGCAACTTCTGATAGAAGCAAGCACAACACAACTTCTGATAGAAGTAACTTTTGACAGAAGCAGGCAAGAGTAAACTTCTGATGGAAGCACCAACAGAAGTTCTGATGAGCAAATATTTAGAAGATCATTATCAATATGAACGTTATCTCCTAAAAGACAAAACCTGCCAATAGTAACGTAGACCCACTGAGAGAAGAAAAGAAATACTTGAGTGGTTCAACTTCCAAGAAATATTAGCAAGCAAATCACGTAAAAGCTAAGCAAGTCACGTGAAGCTAAGCAAGTCATAATTACTTTTTTCCATTATCCAAGACACGCTACTAGCAACGGACAAATTCTGGAAGCACTATTTAAGGATTCAAATTCAAAGAAGAAAAATAACTATTCACAAGAACTTACGCAAGTACTGTACGAACAACTCACATCAACTTCTAGCAGCTTGCAAAATTCATTTCCAAAGTAAACTCGTTGCAAGTACAAAGAATTATTTTTTGTAAATTAGTTTACTATTCATTGAGCTTAAATTTTGTGTAAACTTCACTTAGTGAAGAATAGCTTTTCTAGAAGCATTATTGTACACAGTTAGTCAGAATTAACATTCTGATAGTTGTTCCTTGAGAAGACCAGTTTGGCTCAAAATTCTTGAGAGGGCTAGGACTAGTTGAGTCTTAGAGGTTTTAGTCACAACGGTTGGTTGTGCGGTTTGTTCCTTGAGAAGACCAGTTGGGTCAGAATTCTTGAGAGGGCTAGGACTAGTGAGTCGTAGAGGAAGTTAGTCACACCAGTTGGGTAGTGCACTCTGTAATCGTTGATTATAGTGGATTAAGTCCTCGTTGAGAGAGGCAAAATCACCTTGACGGGTGGACTGGAGTAGTTTGAGTTTCAAACGAACCTGGATAAAAATACTTGAGTATTTTATTTGTTGTTTGGGTAAAAGATCTAAAAAGTGAGAAAAACTTATTCAACCCCCCTTCTAAGTGTTTTTCCAAGCCTTCAAAAGGAACCAAATATGTGAAGAGTTGTTCATGACCATAGAACAAATTTTGTTTGGAGCTGAATATTGTGCCTCAACCACAGTGAATTATGGTCATGAATGTTATTGCCCTAAATATTATACTGAAAGGGTATTGTCAATAAGAATCAAGGAATTAGATTGATTTAAAGAATCTAAATATTTCTGTGTCATGTCATGAGTAAGTCTGTTCCAGAAACCTAGTTGAGGGAATCTCCTCTGTAGGTATAGACTATGGCATCCATCTTCTCAAAATCAGAAGGAAAGTCTAAAGAAATCTTACTGAGAGATGACCCATATTATTCCTTGATATGTAAATTGTTTGGATGTAAAGTTGGTAGTTGATGTGATTCTTATGTCCCCTAAGTATTATGAATAAGGTGTTATGGATGTTACCTCCAGAACCATAATGGATGATGTTATATCAGATATCAAAACATCATCTTAAAGTCTTCAGTTATGGAAAGTTGTATTATTGCTAGGAAGTAAGTATAAGTGTGAAGATGTAATCAGTCATAATAATCTAGTCTTAGTAGTTAATTCTAACTGACTAACCTGTAGGTACTTTGACGACAGACTAAGTACTTATTAGATGTGCAGCCTGAATGAAAAACTCATATAATCTGTCGGGAGCTGAGTGTATATATGATGAACTCATGGCATAATGTGAACTGAATATCAATATCAAAGTTCACTGTTATCTTCACAAGTTTTGGATGTGTGACAATGTTATCTTGTGATTATTTAAGGAGCTGATTCAACCAAGGAAATGCACACAGATGTTGTCAAATATCTTGATGGGAGCTGGATATTTGTAATAATTGTATGGTAATCTGAATCAAGATGAGAAGAAGTATGTGATGAATAAAAGAGAATTTTCTACATGAAGATGTAACATCACAACTATTGAAGACACCAGAGATTGAAAAAGGATGATAAGGTTCAGACTTATTTATTGAAGACTCATAATTGGTTATACATATGGCTAACTATGAAGTTTCTTCTATTATAAGTTGCAGAGTGTGGCAATATGAATCTTGTGTAGCAAGTAAACTAAGGATTCCAAATTTGGAAACTGTGGTAAATCCCAAATAAAGAATGCTTCAAGTAATATAAGGATCAACATCAAAGATGTCCTTATTTTGTATATCTCAGGGGGAGTACGAAGTATTGAGATCAGCAAAGACAGTGTAATTCTACTTCTAATCATACAGAAAGTCTTTTAAAGACTAATCTTTTCAAGCCAGAAGAATAATGTCGAACAAGAAGTCAGGACATATCTCAAGACATGTTTTATCCTTAAAGACCAGCAGGGATAATTCTTAAAATTTTCATCTAAGACGTGTATTGGTGGTGTGTATCACGTGTTCTGACTTAGTGCATGTTTTGAAAATTTCCAGTTCCAAAATAAACAGGTTGTATTAAAGGCATTCATTGCCTTCAGCCAGTGCACAAATTCACCTGATATGGTTCTTATTGAAGTAACGTTTCTTGACCAAGATAATTGTTATAGTCTAGGTACGTTATTTTAGTTGCTCAGGTATTTAGAGTGTCTGTTTGTTTCTTTTTATTTCCTTCACTTTTTGTTGCGTCTTTGTTTATTTTACTCTCATTTCCTTCGTTCGGATTTGGGTAAGTTTAGAGTCTGTGAAGGTTATGTTTGTTAACTTGTGAAAAATATAGAGAAAAGGGATAGTGTTCAGACGTTGTTAAGTCTGAGGTTAATCTTTGCAGTTGTTTTTGCGAAGATGTTGAATAGGATATCCTATTCTGAGTCTGCTGATTCTTGCATTTTCTGCAAGTATTTTTGTCCAATGTCTTGTTTTTTAGTTATGAACATAAATTGTGTCTTGTGTTCTGAGTTATCCAATATAGAGGTCTGGTTCTCTATGTCTGTAAATGGATAGTTCAAGTGTTTGTTTATGTTAGTAAGTTTCCTCTTGTGCTCTAAAAGAGGATGTTGTGTCAATCTGTGTCGTAGCATACTTATTAGTTTGAGGGGGAGTATTTAGTACCTTCTTCCTCATGTGCATCATGGCCTCAATATTTCTCCTTCTTTGTAAAGATGGTGCCTATGATGTTATGTTTCATGTGATATAGTGAGTTCTCCTTCAACAAGCTTTTGTCTTATTATGACTAAAAAGGGGGAGAAGTGGTTATGTTATGCTATCTCTGAAGAGCAACTTTTAAGGGAGAGAAACCTTGTATGATCTGTGGTATCCTTAAAAGAGAGAGAACATTAGAGTTGGACCTACCAGAAAGATGTCCTAGTATGATGTTTCGATATCACAAAATAAGATTGAAGACTGTCACTTGTAAAGTTTGAAATATCACAAAAAGTGACTACTGAAGACTTCTAAATTGCTGCTGATGGATTAAATTGTTTAAACCCTTGTATATTTTATTATCCTTCTACAATACAAAGGTTATGTAAATTAGTTTTAGCCAAAATAAGACAAAGGGGGAGATTATTGATTCTCTATTTTTAGGATTGGCTTTATGTTTGGTAAAACTAATTTAGCAGCAATAGGTTAAATAAGATTTATAACTTGTAAAGTTAAAGCAGGTTAAAGTTCTATTTAATGGAGAAACATGTTGTGTTGAAATTTTTCAACATCTGGAACAACATGTCATATGAGATGTCGAGACATCAGACATCAGGACATCACGCTACAGAAACTGTTAAGTTTGTTACAGTTATGTTTTAATTAGAGCAGAAAATTTTGGGAATATTATGCATCTTATGTGGCGTGACTTTGAAGGCATATCAGCAAGGACCTTGTTTGTATCATAAGTTATTTGCTTGTTTATCTCTGCATAAAGTTTGTTACTGTAGATGTTTGTTACAGCTTATGTTGTTATTTTGAAGGCCCAAATCCAGTTGGGTAATAGGTTATAAATAGAAGCTTTATAACCTAAGTTCAGGTACCAGCCGAATTTAGTAATGATGTAGTTTTTAGGGTTGATTCTGTAACAACTCTCTAGGAGAGTTGGCTTGTAGGTGAACCACCCGGATTGTGGGATGGTCACTGATTTGTACCTCGAAGCCTGTAAGCAAGAGGATTATTTTACTCACTCAGAAGTTGTGAAGCAATGAGTGTAGTTGTGTCCTTGGAAGAAGCTATGAAGCAATTCCAAGTTTTGTTTGTGTCATATGTGTGACAGTTTTAGATTGTGTTTGAAGTGTGGTATCTTCAAACTGTTTTAGTTGTGTTTGGAGTGAGGTATCTCCAAGATGATTATGTTAGGAGCCAAGCAGTTGATGCAGTTATTGGTGTGATAGTGATTGATAGACATCACTGAGGTGATTGTAAGTGAGCGGAGGTTCTCATATCTAATTGTGGCATCTTAGGTAGAAGAGTCATTGGGTAGTCTGATTAAGTGAGGAGTGTAAACATGGAGGGTTCCCTTTGAATTAATACTGCTGATAATGAACTTCATTCCTGGCTTGGTATGCCCCTAGATGTAGGTTTGTTATAACCGAACTAGGTTAAAAACTCCTTGTATTCTTTTGTTTTCTGCATTGTTAATTGTATGTTCTACCTTGTCTATTTTATAATGTCAGATCAGATGTCATAATATCATGAGTCCGCCCTCACCAGAATTTCATCAATAATATATACAAAGTGAGAATATAGTACTTTCTCAATAGAGCTAGGTCAATAAAGTTCCATTAGTTTATTCAAGGTCTTATCCTTGGATTATCATGTTTTGGTGAATAATAAATGCCTTCTCCTCGGCTTCTGATAACACCATAAATCATGGAAGCAAGTTTTGTCATGTTAAATCCAGTTATGATAAACTCCTAAAGATAGAGGTCATGCCAATATAAAGGTTTATCAGACACATGGAGAATTTAACTTCTTTCTAAATCATCATATTTTATTTAAAGAGATTTTAATTCATTTGTTTTTAATTCAAAATGTTTTTTTCTCCAGATTCTCATGTGTTTGGCTTTCTCTTTACAATAACCCTTAAGGTCTTGAATTAAAGTAATTAAACCTGAATGAGAAATTTTTGAAAATACATTGTCTTCAAAATGATTACAATTTGATTCATATTTTGGATCGTAAGATGTTAGAGCCAATAAATCCCAAATCAACTTCTTCTTCATCTTTACCAAATTCTTCTTCTTTGTCAAGTTTATCCCACGTTTCCATGAGACTCTTTTTGACTTTATTTTTGAAGTTGTCCTTCTACTAGCTTCCTTTATTTGACATGTTCTTTTGCAACTCTGGACAATCAACAATGAAATGACCATGCTTCTTGTTGTTGTGGTATCCCTTCTAGTCATATTTCTTGTCACTGAAACTAGAACCTCTAAAGCCATAACTTTTTTTAAAAGGGTATTTTGTTCTTCTTAGCCAGATACTAAAACCTCCTGATCAAGAATTTTATTTCTTCATGTCCTGAGCCTTTTTCAAAACCTCATGCAGAAGAAGCTTCTTCAAATTCCCAAACTTGAGAAGATTTGGTAGGTTGACCAACAAGTTTCAAAACAAGAAACTTAAGTTTCTTTGCTGGTTCATCTCCTATAAGTTCCATCTCATGGCTCTGGGGATTAGTATACACACACACACCACTTAACTCACCATTCAGAGGATATTTTCAATACTTCACCCAATTTACTAATGATTACAATATATATAAATATGGGTATCTAATAAAACACAAATAAGCATATTTTGAAAAGTTTAAAGAATTAAAAATAATTAAGTATAAAACCAATTAGGTAAGGATATTAACACAATTGATCAAATTGAGATAGAGAATATTTAAGCATAAAATTTGATGACTATCTTCAAGAGTGTTGGGTTCTATCCCAAATCACCTCTCCTAGAACACCGTAGTGAGATGGTGTTTTTTAAAGAAGGAATTGAACCATGTTGTACATGGTTTGACTAGTGATGAGTTATGTAAATCTTCCAAGATCCTTATGAGAACACACTCTATTAACTGCAAATTTCACACCTAACCATGCTATATACAAAACAATGGAAAAATACCACATGGGTTGAAAAAGTATGAGTTGAAGAAAGTAGTAATACACCAATGGAGGAAAAATACCATATTACACAAGATGTTGTGTAAGAACAACATGCTAAAATAACACATGAATAATGTAAATCATGCAAGGTATATAATCAACCCGAGAGAAATTGAGTCTAATAACCGAGCAAGGTGATGTATCACTCATGGATGAAGATGCGTCTATTACTTATTAATGGGTTATTACTAGTCTTGAATATCAAAAATGTATAGAAACCGTGAAATCTAAATATGTACACTAACCAAGTATGGAATTTGGTGGAGCCACTTCAAGGGATTAATATCATAGTGTGTAAGCGGGTCTTAAAAAACAAGACATACATATATGATAGAATGGACACCGATAAGTTATGACTCATTGTTAAGGGTTTCAAAAAAAATTAATGATGTAAACCATGATAAATCTGTTTCACTAGTGGTAGTGCTTAAATATGTTCGAATTTTACATTCCATTGTTGCATTCTAAGATTATGAAATATGGAAAGTGAATATGAAGACTGCTTTCGTTATGTAAATTTCTTTTAAGATGTGTAAATAATGCAACCTGTAGGCTTTTACAATCTCAAGCATGCAAAAAGGTAAATAAATGAAGAAAGAATCCAAAATTTTGACCCTTTATTTTTATGAACTTGCAAGACAATTTGGTTTCATTAAAAATTAATATGAATTTTCTTACTTGAAGTTTAGTATGAGAATATTTGTATTTATGGTGTTATGTGTGGATGACATATCACTCATCAGAAATAACATCCATATCTTACAATAAGTTAAAAATTCACAAGATAATTGTTTTCATATGGAAGAATTCAGTGATACTATATATGTATTCAGAATAAGGATCTACATATATAGATCACAAAAGTTACAGGTAATAATCAAGCTTATTTATGTCAAAACTCAAGAAGCAATGCTCATCCTTTATGATGTCATAGTTTTGATGATAACAAGGGATGACGTCAAGTAACTAGGTAAAGTGGTCAAATGTGCACAATATGGTTGATTAAACTCTTCCTTTGAGTCAAGCTAAAAAACTATGGTTTATGATAACCAATGATATCTTTAAAAATATCTAATTATGGTGACTGACTTTAAGATATCTCAAACCTCATCCATAAGAAGACTTAAGTGAAGTGCTTATATAATTGGTTTATTCGACAAAAGAACATGAAGCTTCAAAGTGAAAAATAAAGGAAGTGTGAAAGCTCACATAATCGTGTCCGAGTGATCAATATATTGTAAATACACAAGGTAATATTTGTAAAAGTTATAGATAAATCACACACACACACACACTAATAGTTCTCCCTCAGACCCATATTATAAGTAAATTTCACTTTTTAGATTCATTGAATAATTAGTGTATCTGGTCTATATGTAGACCATATACATTAATTATTTAATGAATCTAAAAACTAAAATTTGCTTATAATATGTGACAAAGGGAGTATTTTTGATGCCTCTCGTTTTTAATTAAAATCACCAAACATGTTTTTGGAGCCTAACCGGTTGACTAGGAAATTATCAAATTGATTAGAAGACTTTTGTATAACTCTCTAATCAATTAACTATGTGTCTTAATCGACTAGATAAGGGATAATGGAGTCTATGATCGATTATAATAGTGTCTTAATGAATGGTAATGATTTCAATCAAAACCTTCCAACTTTTGTAACAATAATTAATAATTGCAAGTACCTTATTTATTAGCTTATCAATTAGCTCATTAATTTGGCTCATTTAATTGATTATTTGACTCATGGACTACTTCTCTAACATTTAAAACTATCTAGAAAACGTGAAATACCTCATTTCCCCCTTTTTTCAACCTTTCTAAATTATTTCTTTTTCTCCACATTATTTAACCATAGTGCTTTGAGAGCGTTCTTGAATTTGATGAGAAAATTTTTCTGGGTGAGAACTTTATTGTAAAATTTTCCAAGAGTTATTTTTCCTCTTGAGTAAACCATTCTTCCTTAGGAAGTAGTTATTTTGGTTTGGAGCTAAACCATTGTAGAACCTCTTTTAGGGATTAATATAAGTCTCCATTTGGTTAGTTAGCTCCATCGTTGAAGAAAAGCTCTCTTTTAGGTTTGTGACAAATAACCAAAGAAAAATATTTATAATGGTTCTTTAGCTTATCCATGTCAAAATCTCTATCAGTTCCAAATTAGCCTAGTATAAAATCTCACTCAATTTCTGAGCTCATCTTGTGTAAAAGCTTGGTAGGTTTGAGATCATCTTGATAAAAATATTGGTTTGGTTCATGAACCAAGTCATACGATTTAGTTGTAGAATCGAGTTTTGAACTATATTCAAGTTGATTTGATTCATTGTCAGCCCTAGGTATAACACATAGTAAAAGA
This sequence comes from Vicia sativa, assembly GCA_021764765.1. Lineage (NCBI taxonomy): Eukaryota > Viridiplantae > Streptophyta > Magnoliopsida > Fabales > Fabaceae > Vicia > Vicia sativa. Next base: position 115,720,445 of record CM038796.1, on the reverse strand, counting down.
TTTAATTGGAAGAATGTGAATCGACATGTCTAAAAATGCTCTCACTACAATAGATTTGGCCACTTGAAGCCACTTTGTTTTGATAAATTAAGAAGGTCTAAATATATCAAACCTTGACCTCTTAGAACTACTAACGAACCAGAACCTAAGAAAATTCGGATATCAAAGTTGAAAACCTAGTTTATTTTGTAGGGATGCTTTACAGCTTTAATGAAGCCATATCGTATATTAAATGAAGTCGTGCAAAGAAAAGTGTATACATACATTACTATATGTTTGAACTTATGTTTGTGATCCAAGGATGATCGCTAATGGTGTACATTAATGATCGTATTAAATCAAACATTTGTCGAGGGTGGTTTAAACTATCATGAGTTGAATGGTCAACTGACCTCTTAGTAGATTGAGAAGACAAATCTCTAGTGGATGTAGCTACCTCGTGTTTAACCAACTCTCATATCCAACAATTCATAGATAATGACATATGACAATATGCTGACGTTCCCCCAAAAAAGGGATTTTTTTATCAAGTTTACTTGATAAATAATGTAGTACAATGTTTAAAGGTTGAATAATCGGAAATCTAGGATTAACCCTTTAAATAAGTGCTTTTATTATTTGCTCATTGATTTAAAATTATTTTTACTATGAAAATAAATGTTTGAGATTGTCAAGATAAGGAGGGTGCAAACAAAATGATTAAGGGGTGCTAAAATCAACCAAAGGCCCACAAAATCCAAAAGGAATGAAAATGCACTAAATAATATCAGGCTCAGGACCTAATCAATTAGGTAAATACAAATTTCAAATTTTGGTGCACCAACTAATTGATTAGGGGCAAGAGATAATTGATTAGAACATTGAAAATCAGTGCAACAACTAGTTTCCAACAATGACCAGTATGCATTAAATAACCTAATCGATTACAAACCCATTCTAATGGATTAGGCAATGACTATAAAATGTATGTTTTCTCTTAACTTTTCATCTCATTAGAGCATTTTCATCTCTTCATCAACACCATAATGGCACCCAAAGGAGTTCGCACTACCCAATCCTCATCCTCCTACCACTCCAAAATCTTCTCAACACAAGAGCAAGAACCATATACAACTGATGCTATGTTGATATAGATATCTTTGAATATTGCTACTTGGCTGAGAAACTATTTAAGGAGTGCAACATTTTTTAAGCTATCACGGTGTCCACTTTGAGAAACTTTGTCTTTGAAGTGCCTCGAGAAATATTTCCCTCCTTGGTAAGGTTATTCTATGCCAACCTCAAGTACTCAAATGGTATTCTTAGCTCTAAAGCAAATAAGCATCCCATCCAACTGAGTCTTTAAGAGTTCACACATAAGTTTGCAACCTTCCTTATAACGGCCATCAATATGATGAAAGCAAAGAAGGTGATGACTTTAATTTTGATCTTGATGTTAATTTCTTTTTTACTGATCAAACCTCCATCATTCCCACTCCCTTCATAGTTGGCTTGATACATCTGAATATGAAAGTGATTTACTATAGGGTGAATCATGTTCTTTCCCAAGAAAGAGTATCTTCAGCCACATAAAAAAATAAAACATATCTCCGAATTGTTTTTTAGTAAACAAAGTTGAGAAAATTTAGGCTGATGCAGTGATCCATGATATGATGGATAGGAAAAATAAGAACACTCTATAAATGTATAGAAAACTAATCACGAAGATCCTGGGGTACTTTGGCTACGATTTAGAGGAGTGGGAATCAAAGATTATACACTCAAAAATAGGAAAGAAAACCTTGATTCTAATAACGTTCGTATTTGAAAATAAGTGAATTTTCTCACTACCTCCAAAGGCACCATAAAGAGCACAACAACAAGCAAAGAACACTGACCTCCCCCCTTCTTACAAAAATTCCCTCCAAAACCTCCTTCAGAATCAATAGGTGATAATAAGGGTGCATAAGAGAACAAATTCAAGGATTCACCTCCTCACTGGAAAAACTCAAGAAATCCAAACTCATATCTCCAATTGTGTCTAATGAGGATGATGAATAGGCAAATTAGTTATTTTCTTAAGTATTTTCTTGGTTGTCTTTATTGTATTTCATTTCCCATTTTAACTCTCATACTTCACATTAATGATGTATTTCACATTATTTTAAATTATAGTATTTTTGAATTAATAAAATAATGTTTTTTCATCTTAATAATATGTTTGACTATGTGAATAATATGTTTGACTATGTGAATAATATGCTTGCATATTTACAATTCTATCTTGCATCTTCATCCGCCTTTTTTTATTATGACAAAGGGAGAGAAGTATACTCTTAGGAGGAGTATACTATACCTTTTACTCATGTGAGGGAGACTTTAACCATTCCAAATTTATCCACATTTTTTTCCTTTACCATAAAACATGTTTTCAGACTTAGCAAGTTGACTAGGAAATCGTCGAATTAATTAGAAAACTTGTTATAACTGTCTAATTGATTAAATATGTGTCCTAATCGATTAGATAAGGGATAATCGAGTCTATAATCAATTGTGACTTTGTCTTAATGAATGTTCACATATATCTATTAAAACCTTCCAATTTGGGAGAAATAATCTATTATTATAAGTATCTAATCAATTAGCTAATCGTTTAGGGCATTTATTTAGCCCATGGATTGTTTCCAAAAATATACTATTTTTGGCCTATAAATAGAGGGATTCCCTATGATTTAAAACCCTCCAGAAAATGTGAAATACCTCACTTTTCCTTTCTCTCAACCTCTCTAAATTATTTCTATTTCTCTCACTTATTTTATCCATAGTGTTTTGAGAGCATTATAGAATTTGGTGAGGAAATTGTTTTGGGTGAGGGATTTATTATAAATTTATCAAATGTTCTTTTTCCTCTTGAATAAATTATTCTTCCTTAGGAAATAATTATTTTGGTTTGGATCTAAACCAATGTGAAATTTCTCTTTGGGATTAGTATAACTCACAGTTTGGTTCGTGAGCTCCACCATTGAAGAAAATCTCTATTTTGGTTTTGTGAAGAATAACTAGAGAAAAATATTCACAATGGTTTTTTACTTAGTCTAGTCAAAATCTCTATTGTTTGAGATTAGCCTAGTATAAGATCTTACTTAGTTTTTGAGTTCAGCTCGTATAAGAGCTCAGTAGGTTCGAGATCATCCTGATAAAATTCTCGATTCTATTCATGGTAATCCAATATAATACCTCAAATCGACTCATGGGATAAAATACTTAAAAATCCATCTTGGTTCGAGATCATATTGTGCAAAAGATCTGTTTAGATTAGAGACTAACTGCTCGAAGCTCTGCTCGTTATTTGAAGTGATGACTAACCACTTCACTCCTCACTTCGTTGTTTGGTTGAAAGTTAGCATGAAACTTTATTTTCTTGTATAGGGAGTTTGAAGGCTTAACCTTCTAAAACATCTAAAACATTATTGGATACTCTCAATATCAGTTATTTGGGGAGGGAAGTTGGTCACTTATTTAAGATCAGATCTTTATAAATCTATGGTATTATCTCTCTTCCATAAACTCTTTTTAGTTTCTCTTAATTTATTTATCTTGATTTCCCACTACTTACTTAAACGTTTTTAACAAAATATTTTTGAATTCTAATTTAGAAAATGATTTTATTTTAAACTACCACTTTTCAAATCTCTACAATTCATTTTTCCCTCCTATGTATAGAGTCACATGGTCAAAGTCAGAGTGCACATGTAGACAAAGTTTTGAGACACTTTAATATGAATGATTCAAATAAAGGATTTAAAATATTACATAAAAACATAAAAATAAAACATTATTACATAAAAACATTATTAAATAAACCATCACTCCCCCTCCCATGTATTTACAATATTTGTGATTAATTTAAAATATTACATAAAAAGGAAATCATGTTAGTATTCACAAGATCATGGACAAATACAACAAAAATAAAAAAATAAAACATTAAGGTAAATTCCAAAAAATAAAGAGATAAGGGTTAGAAAGATGGCACCAGAGAATTATCCAAATTCTCCCAAATATTTTCCTAGTCCTATCCCTAAGAAATATGTCTGAGATTTCACTATAATATTGAACTTTTACAGGTCATGCACATGACCCCTTCATACAAGTGAATCAAGATATTTTACACTAGTTTATCCTCAACCAAAAGAGAGCTTTTCCATGGGATAAACTCATGAACCGAGTAGAGATTTTACACTATGTTCTCAATAATAGAATAAAACTTTTGCATGTTAAGTTTATAACCAAACACATATTTTAATGGTTGATATCAATAACTAAACTTAATTATTCAAGAGTATCACACTCTTTAAAATAACAAGAGTGACTCAATACGGATACATCTCTTTTCTCACAAGTAGTTTCCACTCACAAGGCACTAAGGCAATTTGGAGAAAGAAAATATTCAAAGAGAGAGATAAATTGAAAATAATTAGGAAAACTCTGAATTTTAGTGAGAAATGATGTGAGGATATGCCTTTATTTTTACTTTCGCACCAGTTTCTGACCTACATAGTAGATCGACTAATCCGACTCATGCTACAGAGGCCATGCACTGGCCAAGCGTTGTTTTTGTTATGAATCAAACTCGGTATTCCCTGAATGTCGTCCTTTGCAAAGACTAGTCTATCACTCGAGCCTAAGCGCTTGATTGGGGATATGCCTCTTTTATACAGGAGAAAATTTGACTTAAAATAGAAACAACCCATGGAACCTTGAGTCTTCTACTTGATGAGGCTTGACACGTCTTCAAGTTAACCATCATCATCAAATAATGAGACACAATGACTTCAACATTCATCATCTTTATCGTCATTAAAACATCAAGAAGGTTGTCAGCATCAAGATCATTGACTCCATACCTCCAAGCACATATATCCATAAAATAATGATGCTACATACTAGATAAGTTCAAAACAAGAAAAAATGTGATTTTACCTTATAGGGAAAATATATTTTTGCTTCAAACACATAAAAAGTTTGTTTGGATTAAGAATTTCATTATTGATCTTGGTACAATTCCTAGAATTATGGATCCCATTGATCTTTATTATGATAAAAATGGTGCCATTACACAAGATAAAGAGGCTAAATCTGACCAGCTATCCATACACATATTTAGACGATATCACCTCATTCAAGAGATAATCAAAATAGTTGTTATGAAGGTATGCAAAGTACTAACACCTGGCATTGTTGTTGACCCAATCACAAATAATCTTACTCATAATAAGAATGATCATGATGATACTAGACTTATGGATATTAGATATATGTTTGATTATATTTAATACTAGTGGAATATTATTGATGTAAGCCCTATAGCCCAACGATTTTATGTTTGCACTTAAAACTTAAATCATTTTAATTATTTGTAATACAAGGTTTTTTTTATTAATTTATTTAATGAAACATTAAATGTGACTTATTGTGAGACACCAATAAATATAAGAACGACATACTGATTGGACAATGGATAAAGAACTAATTATCATATCTGTTAAGTCATGAATATGAGATATTAAGTGAACACACACACAAAGGTGCACACACATGTGTGCACATACATATGGACACACACAACACACACACATGGCCGGTCTTAACATTTTAGAAGCCCCAGGAAAAATAATAAAAATGTACTCTTAATAAAAAATATAATTTTTTTAATAAATAAAGCACCATCTATTAAAAAAATTATATATATATATATATATATATATATATATATATATATATATATATATATATATAATCAGAATAATTTAATTAAAAAATCTTTTAAATCTATTCATTTAGTTATATATTTAATCATAATGATAATTATTCTGGACCGCCCGAATACCTGTCAAGCAGATCACCTCTTCAAGACCGACAACGAACCGCTAAGGACAAATAGCATCCTAAGGGCTTCTCTCCGCCCGCTCCACGCGCCACCTGGTCCCTCTTGCTCGACTTTCGATGGGCGGATCAATATGGTTCCACTCATCAAGGACTATGCTCGTTACGACCCCCGTCTGGTCGACACAGTAGCTAGTTTTGAGCGTCATTGCTCGGTCTGACCAGGTCAGCTCGAATTATCTATATCCATGGACCCGTATATCCAGTCTCAAATATAGCGACCAATGTGAACCCTCCTAAGATCATTATATAAACCATCATATCTTTGAGGGCAAGGTATCACATTCTTACTCTAAACAACCCTAATATTCATTATACTCACCTTAAACATTTGCTTACTTTAGCATTGGAGTGCCTTGCAGGTACACCACCCCTCCTCATCATCAGACATTGCTCGAAGGATCTCCACTCTCGTCGGCCATCTCTGATTCTGATCAACAGACCAGATCAATAATTAAAAATAATAATAATATTAAAATTTATACTAATATTAATAAAATTTTAATATGATTAAATAACACTACTATGATTGCCTAACACACCACTCATGATTTAATTTTTATATTTTATAATGATCATAAATATGGCAGTTTTCAAAAATAATTTAAAATAAACTACATATGCATGTATCAAATAAGGCAGTTTTTGAAAATAATTAAGAAAATTACATATGCATCTACCAAGGGTCAAACACATGCCATATGAATTCAAATTAAGAAACACAATTACTGCGCTATAATTGCTTTTCTATAGAATACTACAACATAACGTAAATATAAATAGTTTATTTTATAATTTCTAAAGCCTAAACCCAAAAAATATTAGCCACCATTTTTTTAGGCTCTGGACTATGGATCTGTTTGTCTTGACCTAGGTCCGATCCTACACACATAGATACACACAAGTAGAGGTATGTACTAAATAGTGCATTATATTATTCTTATAAGTTATTCTCATAGATAGAGGGATATAAAATTATTTGACCTTAAACAATTATGGTCCATACACGAGCAGTTGATAATTTTAGTATCATTAAATATTGTTTATAAAATGAAAGTTATAAATTCGCATAATTGGATACTCAATGAGTCGCGTGGAGGGACATGTGTTATCTAGATGAAATTTTCTCTTCTTACATATGAAGGAAAAATATATATATGAGTCTTTTGGTTAAAAGTATTAACTTCTTTCCTTACATGACTAAACTTTCAGTGCCACAAACATACTTTCATATATAGAGTATTCACTCTCTCATTATTAACTAAAATTTTTTCACTACAATTTAAGCAACAATTGATAAATTTAATATAATTAAATAGACACAAATTATAGCATATTATTATATCATAGAATAATCAGGAATAATAGGAATGATATACCTTATAAGATTCTAAAGATTGTCGATGTACCTTTAAGATTATACATATTATCGTCGGAGGGTATGAGAAGATTACTACCCTGTTGTCGTTTAGGGTTTCAGACTGAGTTAATCGTTTAATGGGGCAACACTTAAATAGCTAAACGGATGAGAGCAGGGACCTCTCATTAGGCTTAACTAAATAGTCCAACTCATCACGGTCCATTCAAAGACAATAGCCCAGTTAAATAAGTCATCAATAAGTGCTTAATAACAATAGACCATAATTTATATTAATAATAATTAATAATAGTTGATTATTGTTAATCCAAAATTGATTAATTAAATAATTAATCCAACATTCTCCCACTTGGATGACAACAATCAATTATTAAAATTATATATAATTTTAATACTAGAATTTTAATTATTGTCAAAACACTTGTTCATAAAACAAAAGTAAACTTCAACATTGCAGAAATGAATCCGATATGAAAAATATATCATACAAGCCAAAGAATTACATTTTATATTAAAAGATAAATTTAAAGAAACATATTTCATATGAGAAAAATATGTTATAAACCAATGGCCCAAACATATGAAAATTCTATTGATAAACTCCCACCAACCCAAAATATCATAAGACTTACTCATGTGTATAAGTCTGTGGTCAGTGATTTACTAATGAGTTTTCACATTAAAGGTCATATCATATCCACGTAGGTCTAAGAATAGTAATTACATTTAACCATAAATATCTTCATAACACACTATCATACTCGATAGGAGTATTGATATTTACTTGTACTTTCTTATTATGACCTTACTAAAGTGGACTATTGAAGATAGAATAACACAATATTATTGCATGCCAAAAAATTGACGTGTCTTTTCTATCGACCTTATCATCAAATTAGGATGCATTCTGAGATTAAGAGAATAATATATATCTCAGTATAATATAATAAGACTTCTTAAAGTACTGTATATTTTGAAGTATTCTTAGAATATGTCATACTTATAGTGCACGCAAGAATATATGACAATATGAGAATAATAATCTAAAATTGTTTTAGATTATATGATTGTGTACACATGTACTCTCATTAATCCAATATGAGGATAAAGATTTATCAGAGCCCACTAATATTAAATACTCTAATTATCTAATTATATAATGGGATACTAATTTTATTTTATCGTGCAAAACTATAAAGAGAAAAGTGGTTGTATAATTTATCACTATTTCAAAAAAACTTAACAACTTATTTTGCATATGAATATATCAGATCGATTAACACAAGTGGTTACAAAATAACAATATGAAACTCAATATTTACCGATGAAATATTTTTATCTAAATTTGACTTTCATAGTTAACCACATATTCTGCATTTAGAATTAAGGAGATTTTTAATTTTCACTTCCAATTTATAATACAAAATCTCCTCATAACAAATATGATTCTTAAAATCATTTTCATAAACACAATTATCATCCTATGAGTGAGCTTAAATCCCTAGTATAATTACAACATGTGATTATATGAACTATTTTAATAGCTCACTCAAAACTCAAGTATTATATTTAAAGTCACACACACTTGAGACATAATTAGGTTACACGCAGCGGAAATAAAAGAAACTTTAATTTTTATTTTATTGAAGGTACAACAAAATAGTCTTAGAATTACATATATACATAAGACTATATTATCTTCAATATAAGCCTATGTAATAGACAAGTATTTATTAAATAAATAATATTTGTTTCTTATTTTTATAAAATTGACATGTTAGATTCTCCCACTTGATAGAGAAAGATAGTTAATTTATCGATTTAGTAGTTTTAAAATAATCAAACAAATATTCTCTATCACACAATGATCATGTCAAGTAACATCGCACCGATAAGGAATGTCCACCAGTTACACAATACAAGGAGAATTGCAATCCATTTTAAATAAGATTTTAAAATAAATTATTGGATTGCATAAAATAAATATGAATTATTACATGCCTTTAAAATATTTTCTTATTTATTGTAAATCCAAAAATAAGGGTCTCAATAAAAATAAAAAATAAAAAATAAAAAATATAACAATGTACTTTACAAAAAATTGTTTCACCAAAAAATTTTAGGCTAAATTACAGTTTTGGTCCCCCTATTTTAGTGTTTTCACGATTTTCGTCTCCCTATTTTGTTTTTAAATACTTTTGGTCCTCGATCCCTACTTTGGCTACAAAAAACGCTTATATGTCACTTTTTAAAATACGTGGCATATAATAAAATATCAGTTGTGTGTTATACAATTACAAGGAAGGAAAAATATTTATTTTAAAAAGTGAAACATAGTCGTTTTTTGTAGCCAAAATGGGAATGGGGACCAAAAGTGTTTAAAAATAAAATAGGGGGACTACTAAAATAGGGGGATCAAAAATATAATTTAGCCAAAATTCTAATACCGATAGGGTACTCGAATCATATTTGACAAAAGTATCAAATAACAAGTACATTTATCAATTAACTACACATTATATTAAAAATAATATACCGATAGGGCACGACTATCATCAATATAATATTAAATAGAATTAAAAAATATAATTATTTTACTAAACAAAATTTGCATAATTAATGACCAAATTATATTAACAATAACGTACCGATAGAGTACGACTATTATCAATACAATATTAAATATAATTAAAATAAATTTAATTATTTTACTAAACAAAATAATTATATTTAATAGAACTCTCAAAATAATTTTATTTGAAATACTCCAAAAATACAATTTTATTTTAAAATGAAATTTATTTACAAAAAATCTATAAATGATTAAAGAGTACTAAATTTCAAAAAATTATTCTAGTTAATAGTTTCATTTTATATATAGTTACACATTTTACATTTTCATAAAAATATTACATAATATTTAAACAAATATATCCTTATATGCAATTATATAATATAAGTCATATAGTTTTAAAAGTAATTAAATTATACTAACATCGTACGTTGTGACATGCATTATTGCTCTTGAATTGCTAAATTTTGATGACTTTAGAGTATTATCATATCATCTCAAATAATTCATAAGTCAATAGCAAACTATTATAACAAATAAAATATTCTAAAATAACATGTTGCAATGATGATATACTTTTCAATTGTCTTTAAAAATTACTCAAAATGACAAGGCAATGTATAATTTAATAATAATTTTAAATTCAAAAATATAAAATATTTGGTGTTTATATCAATAAAATTGAGTCTAAAATAATTCAGAATAATGTTACTATCAAAAGAAATTCTACACCAAATATTTATGCTAAAATATTGAGAATATATTATGTAAAATAGTTCAAAATTCTCAATATAATTAACCTAGAATATTTACATAAATTTCACGGAGAAATCTTCAATTCAAAAATTAAGAATCTAATATTAAAACAATCAAATATTCTTGTATTAATTATAGAAAAATATTCTTATCATAAATGAAATCATAATTTCATTCTATAAATAAAATCAAATATTAAATCAATTTATTATAGAATCAATATCTATAATTACACATAATATCAATAGGAGTAAGAAATATGAACAAAATATTGAACACAATTATGAGAATATGATATTATGATATACTTTATTCTCAAAATAAATTAATACAATATATCTCCAAATGCGTCTCAAATAATTTTCAATAAAAATGGAATTAATACCAACAATAAATTTTCAATTCCAATATTAAAGAATTAAAATAGAATTTCAATCAAATATTTTAATTGATTATATAAGAAATAAATGGACACGAAAATTTTCATTATTAAAATAATGAAAAATATATTTGAGATAAATTTAACGTATACATAATCAAGAGAGACACATCAAGTGTTAAGAAATATTTAAACTTTCAATATAAAATATGAGTATATATTTTAAGCTTTAATTAAGAAAAACGCTTATATGTGAGAATATCTTTACCAATATCGCCACTTTTTATTGAGAACCACATCAAACCCAATGTTCTCGCGATTTCGCAAAATTCATTTAACAATAGTATTGACATATAAAATATATATGTTAAAATTTGTGAAATTGTATATTCATTCATTAAAAAAATCCAAATGATACAAAAAATACATTCCAACTAGAATTTATATGTTTAAATTGTCTCACTGCAATATAATTGATCTATATAAAATTTGTTTCAAAAAAATAATAAAAAAGTAATCATGTAACCATTACACATATAATAATTGGCTCACTACAATATAATGAATAGTCGAAATCATATGTTGAATATCCATAAATCCTAATAAAACAAATATCATCCACAAAAATATGATCAATTTGAAACTAGTTATAGAATAATATCACTCATAATATATTATTCATCCAACAATAATTATAATTCGTATCTATAACCTGACTCTTATACCAATTGATAGATTTAATAGAATTAGATAGATACAAATTATAGCATATTATTATATCATAGAATAATTAGGAATAATAGGAACGATGTACCTTATAAGATTCTAAAGATTGTCGATGTACCTTTAGGATTATACATATTATCGTCGGGGGGTATGAGAAGACTACTATCCTCATTGTCGTTTAGGGTTTCAGACTGAGTTAATCGTTTAATGGGGTGGTGCTTAAATAGCTAAACGGCTGAGGGCAGGGATGTAACACCCCATCTAAATACCCCGAATATATTAATTAAATTAACATGTAAATCATCTTTAATCAGAGTTTAACACGGTAATCACGGGATGTCACAATTAATAAATAGAATAAACCTTCATTCAAACAGTAGCCATGCTACACTGAGGATCAACATTTCCAATTAATTCCAATCAAGCTAAGACCATGTCTTACACAGCGGAAAGATACCATAACCAAAAAAAACGGAATGAATTCAATCAACATTATTCCCACTAAGTTTTAAATAATTAATAGACCAAGTCTAATTCCTCATCTAACGTTCCCCAGTGTTACAATCTAATCAAAGCATGACACTGACACGCGGACTAAACGATGAGCTCTAGAGCCATCCTCACCGACTCTTCAGCTGCTAACTTTAATCTGAAATGGTAAAGTAAGGGTGAGACTTCTCATAATTAAAGCATATTATAAGCTTCTCAATTAACAATATATTTCAAGCATATTAATCCACCCATTCCAACATAACTCCAGATTCAATACACAATTACAACCATATAATCATCATGCACAACAATCATCAATCAGAGAATAGTAACACTGGAAGACATCCTAACATGTTACTATTCCATACAAATATAATGCAGACTCAATGCATGCGGTACCGACTCGTGACCAAGTCACCCAACACTGATCCATTCATCAACCGGATACAGTACCATCGATTCGTCCATAACCACTCGGACACGAATCCAGCCTAACCACCCATCCTCACTCGGGTATCGGTTATCGGCAATCCAAGTCAAATTCCGCACAATGGGAATTAACTTCACCAAACAATGCATATGCACGCACATCATTAGCATGCAACATCAATCAGTCTATGTATACATTCATTGAACATAACTGAATCTCAACAATCAACATGATATATCAACTAATCATGCATACATCTAACACCAACATAAACATGCAAATCAATCAACATGATATATCAACCAATCATGCATACATCAACACAGCCTAAATATGCCAGACACTTACCCTTCAATTGGTAAGACTATCACCAGTATTATATCACAACAACGACAACTAAGATCAACAGCCATCAGGCATATACAACACCAACAAACACATGATATCAATACAATCATGACTACACCAATTATCATAAACCGAATCAAAGCCAAGAAACATGATATTCCAACCATCATGCGCAAATAACAACACATAACACGCTTTACATTCACTCAGTATCAATATATCCATCACCACAGGATCTCTACTGCATACACATCAATATGCGTCAGTCAAAAGTCACTTATCTCAGAAATTGGCTCATTTTCAAAATAATTTCAAGTTTTGGAAAATATTTTCAGTTCATAAAATAGAGCATTAAATTTAGAAAATAACGTCCAAACGGCGCTCAAAGCGGACTTACGGTTTGAAAGTTATGAATTTTCAAAGTTTGATATTTTTCAAAATTTGAGTTGGAACCGGTTCCGTCACATACAAGAACCGGTTCCTGAAAAGCTCAAAAACCTCGTTGCTGGAAAAATGTATGGGAACCCGGTTCCGTCACATACAGGAACCGGTTCCCACGTGTATTTTCGAGTTTTATAAAGTTTCAAAGGCAACCGGTTCCTACCAGACAGAACCGGTTCCCGTGTAAAATGTAATTTTCGCACTTTTGACATCCTTCCAATTTCAATCACACCCATTTTACCCATACGAATTCCATCATTGGAAACACCAAATTACATCATTTTGCATCATTCATCACATCAAACAACATATTTCCATCATCTATTTTCATCTCGACACTTTAATCATATTTCATACACATTCGACTCAATCGACACCCTCGACACTCTTAGGGACACATTCATGGAACCTAGAATTTCACAAACACAATTTCCTAACATGCTATGATCTATAGAATCAACATCAAAACCTATAATAAGCATTAATCGATCGAAATCACCCTTACCTTGTGGGTTCTTGAGATTCGCTTCTAGGTTTTCCTTCTTCTTTCTCCTCTTCTCACTTCTACGTAGTCTTGTTTTCTCCAAATGATTCTATTTTTTTCCTCTTTTTCCTTATTTAATTCCTTTTATTCCTTTTAACATAAATAAAATAATTATTTATTTCTCATCCTCCAATTAATTCCATAATTAATCTCAATAATTCAATATATTAAATCAACTATGCTCTCAATTAATTTAATAATTAAAATCATAATTATTTAATTACCGAATTATTTTCGGGGTGTCACAACTCTCCCCAACTTAAAAGAGTTTTCTTCCTCGAAAACATACCTCAGACGAACAGTTCGGGATACGAGTCCTTCATCTGACTCTCCAGTTCCCAAGTGACATTTCCATCTGCTGGTCCTCCCCAAGCTACTCTTACCAATGCGATCTCTTTGACTCGCAACCGTTTCAACTCTTTCTAATCAAAGAGATATTTCAGACTCTTATGATCACTAATACCTCAAATCGAGAACCATATAAATAATGCCTCCCCAACATCAAAACAAATACAACAGCTGCCAACTCTAAGTCATGAGTCGGACAACTCCTTTCATGCACTTTCAATCGTCGTGAAGCATAAGCCACAACCTGCTTATCTTGCATCAATACACCACCTAATCTCATTAATGGTGCGTCACAGTACACAACAACATACTTAGTCGGATTCGACAAAATGAAGATCGGAGCACTAGTCAACCTCCTCTTCAGCTCTTGAAATCCTTCCTTCCAACTATCACGTCATGTTTGACATCATTTCCAATATCACTAACAAATATCCTTCTTATTCAACCACTAGAATCCCACACGATCCATTGCTATCGGGTTAAGAATACATCAGCTCAGCTCACTTCTTACCCCCTTCACTCTAGGGTACATGATTTATCACTTCACCACACTGCAACACAATCATAAGAACCTCTACATAACCGCAATGTCCACAACATTTATACACAATGCTAGTACCACTAGGCTACGTTCCAACGATAGAGCTTGCAAATTAATACATCTATTAAAATGGATGTAACATCAATAAGACATAGAACCCTTCACCTAAGAATTCTATTCTGAAATTTCTAATAGTTTCATAAACTCCACACCTTCTAACGTTTAATTTGTGACTTCCAAAAAAAAATAAAAAAAATAAAATCATACTCGCATAACAAAGTGCATCACGTTATGCTTTCGCTACGCGACTCTGATTAATTACCTTAAGTCATTATCTCCATTTGATTTTCATCAACTACCAGCTCTACAAGTTTCACATTCTATCTTTAGACTCTCTCCTTAATATCTATCAAAAATCACCGTTCAACTTCTTACATTCTAAACCTTCCACTACGCGGCTTCAACTTGCATACACACTCAAGTCTCCGACCCGCTAGATAATTTCCAAGTCTTTTTCATAGTCCTTTTCCTCTTAGTTTCATGCGAACTGATGAACTACTATCTTCTCATTAGAACGTCAACCACTTCACACACTATCAAGCTTGCAAGATGAGTCTATTAAATCCAACACGATCCTGTCTATTATCAACAAGAGATTAAGGGTGATCAGTCCCTCAATTTGTCAATAGATAGCCGACAATCACAATGGAGTATAAACCACCGTACCAAACTATAATAGCGTTCCTTTAGAACTTGTGCTCGAAGTCACCCAAGCACCATGGTTCAATAATCTTCCTTTAAGGTTTACAACTTCTTCCACACATATTTCTCATTTGATATCGACGATGAGATACCGTCGATCGGACAGTTTACATAATCTTCTTCACACTCACTTAGCATTACACGATTGTTAAGTATTTTCCCCTTCATGAGATACTAACACACCAAATACACCATAACTCATTTTGTTTCCATTTGAAGTCCTTATACATGCGGAGAACTTTAACGACATTCACAACTCTTAGTCTCCCTTTAAATCTCATAACATCTAGGATCCATATATGCTCAATCTGAATCTTATTTCAAATGAAACCTCGGTAATACACCTCATCATATTATCGGTAAAAGAAACTTCCAACATTTTCTTAACACATGTCAATATTTTGACATCTTAAACATAATTGCATTTCCTATCGAATTTATTTTTCTTCTAGCATCACTTATCTTTTCCTCAAAAGCTAATGCCAATCTATCCATCCTTACTCGGCATAAGCTGCATCTCTAATACTTTCACATTCTTACTAATACCAACATCTCATTCATTAAGAATATATTATTCTTGACTTCGTCCCAAATAAACTACGACTGTTACTGGTTATATCCACAAAGTCTTCCAATACCCGCAACAAATTTTTGGACCTTCCCACTACAACATTACGTCAGCCTCAGATGGGTCTACCGTATTACCGTCACTTGAGATAACATGATAAAGAAAACTCACATCCTCATACCGTAATCTACACCATGAAAACTTAACAAAATTATACTCCCTTTCGAAGTTGGAATTCACCTCACAACATTCAACATACCTATACCGAGTTTTAGAAGCTTCTTTCTAACTATCCTCATCCTTAACCCGACCACGAAGGTAAGTTAATCTAAACTCAACTTTACTGAAGGCATACTTTCCAACCAATTGATCCATCAAATCACCAACAATTTGAAATAGATATTTAGTCTTAATCACCACTTAAATCAGTTATCAAAATCCACACGCAATTCACGCTACTTCCTTCCTCCTTGACTAAGGAAATTAGAGCTCTTCAAACAATACACTTGGTTTTACAAATCCATTTCACTGCGCATCTTCCAATAGCTTCTTCAATTCCCTTAACTCAAAAGTTGACATCTTGCACGGTGTCATAGAAGTAAGTTTTGTACCAAGAACGACATCAATAACAACTCTGATTCTCCTCAAACATCATTACATGATAAATAATTACTTTCGGTGCTGGGACCTTTTTTAAAACAAAGTTCATCACATTATCTTTCCAACGCTTCAAACGGAACTCAAATCAGACATCCAAAACTCAAGTTATGAATCTTACAAGTTTTCAAAACAATGTTGTCAGCTTCAGGAAATCAATTCCCTGTGATAGGTAATCGATTTCCACCTTGTGAGTCAAAATCCCAAAACATCACCGAATACAAAATTTGAGATCCTAACTTCAACATACCGCAACACACATCATTCACCATGATTAATTGCGTCAAGTTACAATTCCAATAACCAATTCACACAATTGCATACTTTATATCAACCATTGACACTGACACAACTAATCTTTTCAAGAACACCAAGAGGTAACTCACACAGACAGTTCCACAATCAACTGGAAATGTTGCAACATTCAACCACACCAGCTTCATCTTCTAAGAGTCATCCTTCTTAATTACCAAATATCTTCTAGGCCAAGAATATGCATCGACTCATCATAACGATTCATAATCACTTGGTTTAACTTCAAACATCCAACCCAAGGATGACCTCAAGCTAATCCAACATCTTGCTCAGACGGTGAGTCGCTATCGTTCCCAGGGAAACGTCAGAACTCACACCCCAATGGAACATCATTATCCTTAACATCGTCCTCCACTCCCAGTGATGCGAACAACACAAGTACTCAATTGTTACCACTTAAGAGAACCTTATCTGACCACCATAATTCTCGATTCGTAATCCTCCGGTCGGGCAACTATATCCACATCGCACTCATATAATCAATAACACATCGATCCAACTCTTCACACCAAAACATATCGAGATAAAGCCTCTCCCCACGGCTTCTAAACCACTCCTGCAACCAAGTAGTTAGGAAAACAAGCAAGTATCGACAGTGTTTCACACACATGTCGTATACAGAAGGAGTAATGACATTAAGACACTGGTCACAACGACCGACTATGCTCTGATACCACTATTGTAACACCCCATCTAAATACCCCGAATATATTAATTAAATTAACATGTAAATCATCTTTAATCAGAGTTTAACACGGTAATCACGGGATGTCACAATTAATAAATAGAATAAACCTTCATTCAAAAGAGCCATGCTACCGAGGATCAACATTTCCAATTAATTCCAATCAAGCTAAGACCATGTCTTACACAGCGGAAAGATACCATAACCAAAAAAAACGGAATGAATTCAATCAACATTATTCCCACTAAGTTTTAAATAATTAATAGACCAAGTCTAATTCCTCATCTAACGTTCCCCAGTGTTACAATCTAATCAGAGCATGACACTGACACGCGGACTAAACGATGAGCTCTAGAGCCATCCTCACCGACTCTTCAGCTGCTAACTTTAATCTGAAATGGTAAAGTAAGGGTGAGACTTCTCATAATTAAAGCATATTATAAGCTTCTCAATTAACAATATATTTCAAGCATATTAATCCACCCATTCCAACATAACTCCAGATTCAATACACAATTACAACCATATAATCATCATGCACAACAATCATCAATCAGAGAATAGTAACACTGGAAGACATCCTAACATGTTACTATTCCATACAAATATAATGCAGACTCAATGCATGCGGTACCGACTCGTGACCAAGTCACCCAACACTGATCCATTCATCAACCGGATACAGTACCATCGATTCGTCCATAACCACTCGGACACGAATCCAGCCTAACCACCCATCCTCACTCGGGTATCGGTTATCGGCAATCCAAGTCAAATTCCGCACAATGGGAATTAACTTCACCAAACAATGCATATGCACGCACATCATTAGCATGCAACATCAATCAGTCTATGTATACATTCATTGAACATAACTGAATCTCAACAATCAACATGATATATCAACTAATCATGCATACATCTAACACCAACATAAACATGCAAATCAATCAACATGATATATCAACCAATCATGCATACATCAACACAGCCTAAATATGCCAGACACTTACCCTTCAATTGGTAAGACTACCACCAGTATTATATCACAACAACGACAACTAAGATCAACAGCCATCAGGCATATACAACACCAACAAACACATGATATCAATACAATCATGACTACACCAATTATCATAAACCGAATCAAAGCCCAAGAAACATGATATTCCAACCATCATGCGCACAAATAACAACAGCATAACACGCTTTACATTCACTCAGTATCAATATATCCATCACCACAGGATCTCTACTGCATACACATCAATATGCGTCAGTCAAAAGTCACTTATCTCAGAAATTGGCTCATTTTCAAAATAATTTCAAGTTTTGGAAAATATTTTCAGTTCATAAAATAGAGCATTAAATTTAGAAAATAACGTCCAAAACGGCGCTCAAAACGGACTTACGGTTTGAAAGTTATGAATTTTCAAAGTTTGATATTTTTCAAAAATTTGAGTTGGAACCCGGTTCCGTCACATACAGGAACCGGTTCCTGAAAATCTCAAAAACCTCGTTGCTGGAAAAATGTATGGGAACCCGGTTCCGTCACATACAAGAACCGGTTCCCACGTGTATTTTTCAGAGTTTTATAAATTTTCAAAGGGCAACCCGGTTCCTACCCAGACAGGAACCGGTTCCCACGTGTAAAAATGTAATTTTCTGCACTTTTGACAGCATCCTTCCAATTTCAATCACACCCATTTTTACCCATACGAATTCCATCATTGGAAACACCAAATTACATCATTTTGCATCATTCATCACATCAAACAACATATTTCCATCATCTATTTTCATCTCCTGACACTTTAATCATATTTCATACACATTCTGACTCAATCTGACACCCTCTGACACTCTTAGGGACACATTCATGGAACCCTAGAATTTCACAAACATAATTTCCTAACATGCTATGATCTATAGAATCAACATCAAAACCTATAATAAGCATTAATCAGTCGAAATCACCCCTTACCTTGTGGGTTCTTGAGATTCGACGCTTCTAGGTTTTCTTCTTCTCCTCTTCTCACTTCTACGTAGTCTTGTTTTCTCCAAATGATTCTATTTTTTTTCCTCTTTTTCCTTATTTAATTCCTTTTAACATAAATAAAATAATTATTTATTTCTCATCCTCCAATTAATTCCATAATTAATCTTAATAATTCAATATATTAAATCAACTATGCTCTCAATTAATTTAATAATTAAAATCATAATTATTTAATTACCGAATTATTTTCGGGGTGTCACAAGGGACCTCTCATTGGACTTAACTAAATGATCCAACCCCATCATGATCCATTCAAAAATAAAAGCCCAATTAAATAATTCATCAATAAGTGCTTAATAACAATAGACCATAATTTATATTAATAATAATTATCAATAATTGATTATTGTTAATCCAAAATTGATTAATTAAATAATTAATCCAACAACAATTGCATTTTTATGTTGGTTTTCATTCAAACATCACCAACATTAATTATCTCATATACACCATCAATACTCATGTCAACATTCTAAAGTTTATGAAAATATAAGGTGTGAAGAATTTCTTCCTCAAAAAAAAGTGAAGTGTGGCCCTAGTGTTAACTATCAACATACTTTAATTTGATAAAATATTAACTAACTTATCATAACGAAAAAATAACAAGTCCTTCACATATTGTCAAATAAAACCACACTCTTAATGATTTTCAAACTCTCATTCTTCTTACAACATAGAATATGGTTTTTTAGTACCAAAAATAGGAGATTCATTTTCTTCACAAAAAAATATTCATATTGCTCTTCTAGAAATGATAATTAATATCATTAAAAATATTTTTTTTATTTGTATATGTCCTCATCATTAAAATAAGTCAAATAGCTTTTAACCAAGAGATCTTATGTTTTTATGACTGTGTTGGAAAATTAATTCTTAAATAATGTATCAAAATAATATGCAACGAGAACAAAATTTCTCTAACTTGCAAGAACATACGAGGAACCACAACAAATACAAGACAACAAATAAAATAAATCAAATGCCTAAGGGATTCTAAAAATTTAGCATGGAAAACCATGAAATTAAGGGTCAAAATTAGGGTCATTTAAACCAAATGAATAAATTTAATATAATCAAATAAATATTTGATAGAATCGCAATATGATGCACAAATCATCTTCTTTTTTTCAATAAACAATTTATTGGATCATTGTGAATAAATTACAAGCACTAGCAAACAAATGAACCAAAAAAGGAGGAAATTCTTAGTTCTTGGAATAATATAAAGGCAAAATATTTCAAACAGAGAAATTACACGAAACGGAAGACTTGTGGCCTATACAAAACCACTTCCAAGAAACAAAGATAATAGCCGACCATCACTCTTCGAAACTAAAAAACTTGCCATTGAACATAATAATATTGCGCATTAGCCAAATATTTCAAAGTGTAGCCATCCAAATCAAACCTATAAAAGTATTATCATCAAAATTCTTAATTTTATCACGACAATAGAGAAAAGATCTCAACTCAACAAGAAATAATGACGACTAATCTCCCATTCAATTCTAAACCTTCCCCAAATCCTTCCGATTATGACACGATCTTCGAACAAATGAGATTTAGACTCCTCCTCCCTAAAGTAAAAAAAGACAACATTTGTCATTGTCATTCACCACAATCCCCTTTTCCTCAATTTCTCTCTAGTAGGTAACATGTTCAAAGTGTATCTCCATCCAAACTATTTAATATTAGAAGTAATTTTCATATTCCACATCACAGACAAAGATGCTCTCTCATCCTCCTAGATCGTGACATCCATTGTACCAACCTCGAAACACTTGATGTAAAACTTAATCGAAAACAACTTGTATTCCTCCAAATTCTACCTGAACTCATCCTCCGTATCCTACAGAGTCTCGACCTGGTTCATAGAGGATAGAAATTTTGCCCAGATACAGGGGTCGATTTCTTCATGATTATAAACCAGATCTTGAGTATTCCATCCAAGACAATAATCCTTCCTCCCGCTGCCCCGCTTTGTCCACACTAATCTCCTTTAATTGAGAACAAACAAAAATCTTCGAGAAAACGTCCTTTAACGATTGGTGTTCCAACCACTTGCTATACCAAAAAAATAACTTGTTCTTGTTACCGAACCTGCCTAAAATATATTATATTTTTACCACCTTTCTCAACTGTAACATCATACTTGGCTCAATTCTAAATCAAACAAGAGTCTTTACTTGTTGCAAGTAAGTCTAAAGATAAAACTAACACGACCTCTAAAAATATAAAATTTACTTAAGTTTTTTTCATAATATACTATTTTAAGAAATTAAAATCAATAAAATCACATTAAAATGCAATTTTATACAAATAGACAGTAAATTTCATTCTCTCGAATTAGCCGGTCTTAGAATTAGATATTGGGTTAAAAAAACAAAAAAAACAACAAATCTATTACATAATTCAATAAATAACTTTATATTTTAGAATGGTTAAAAAAGTAAAATATAATGTAAAATTTTGTAATTATACTAAAATCCTATTATAGATATTTTAAATACCTCATTAAAATCTGTCTTACGTTTGCAAATGTAATGACATGGATGACCCCACTTTTCTCACTTGTATTAAATGTCTTTCATTTGGTGTAATATCCCACATACATTAGACAAATTACGTTTAATATACAAAAACTTAATATAACATCAAATTATATTTATGAAGCATTATGTGTCTCCCTAAAACTCGTAAAGTTATATAAGATTGTTTAAATTTTGTAGAAACATGTTGAAGTTTTGTCTAATGATCTTTCTTAAATTCCATTTGTTTTTCATTAACTTAGTCATTGCTCCCACCCAACGGTAGGCATGGTATTACAATCATACAGTAATGTCTAAATCAAATTATTGATGGACAGTTCTTCACAACCAATGGTTTCTTAATTAATTAAGAAAGTCATGCTATGTTACCAAAATAAAAAGATTGAAATATATGATGTTATATGAAAAATGAGCAAGTGATCATATATTAACTATTAGTAGAAAAATTTTCAAATCTGAAATACACCAAACATTGCAAGCTAGCTAAGCAATACCTTGCATAATCTATTAATCTTGTCCCTAGTTCCCATGTTAAAATAAATAAACTAATCAGCAATTAATTAGCACATATTCTTGTTCACATGTGCATTTCACATGAAAAGAATATTCTAACAATTATATAATGAAAAGCATTGCCACATAAGGGAGCAAGAGAGATTTTTCTTACAATTTTACAACATTGGTGAGCAATTAAATTTGTATTTTTGGGGAATCTTGCATGGTGTATGGGTGCTATGTTACAGCTAATTGTTTTTAACTGAGAAAGAGACAAAATAAATAAGTTTGAGAATTTAGAGTTGCACGAGTGGTGGTGCTATCAAATCATTGGTAGATATTGTATTTAAATTTTGAGTGAAATTTGGACAAAAGTTCTAGAAACTAAACAATGTTAGCTGGTCCTAGCAGAATACAGATAACCAATGACACATGGAATAATAATAATAATAATAATAATAATAATAATAATAATAATAATAATAATAATAATAATAATAATAATAATAATAATAATAATAATAATAATAATAATAATAATAATAATAATAATAATAATAATAATAATAATAATAATAATAATAATAATAATAATAATAATAATAATAATAATAATAATAATAATAATAATAATAATAATAATAATAATAATAATAATAATAATAATAATAATAATAATAATAATAATAATAATAATAATAATAATAATAATAATAATAATAATAATAATAATAATAATAATAATAATAATAATAATAATAATAATAATAATAATAATAATAATAATAATAATAATAATAATAATAATAATAATAATAATAATAATAATAATAATAATAATAATAATAATAATAATAATAATAATAATAATAATAATAATAATAATAATAATAATAATAATAATAATAATAATAATAATAATAATAATAATAATAATAATAATAATAATAATAATAATAATAATAATAATAATAATAATAATAATAATAATAATAATAATAATAATAATAATAATAATAATAATAATAATAATAATAATAATAATAATAATAATAATAATAATAATAATAATAATAATAATAATAATAATAATAATAATAATAATAATAATAATAATAATAATAATAATAATAATAATAATAATAATAATAATAATAATAATAATAATAACAACAACAACAACAATAATAATAATAATAATAATAATAACAACAACAACAATAACAACAACAATAACAATAACAACAACAACAATAATAACAATAATAATAAGAATAATAATAGTAACAATAATAACAATAACAATAATAACAATAACAATAACAATAATAATAATAATAATAATAAGAATAATAATAATAATAATAATAACAATAATAATAATAATAATAATAATAATAATAATAATAATAATAATAATAATAATAATAATAATAATAATAATAATAATATAAAAAGGTATATTTATTGTAAAAGAAAAATATGCATGGTCTTTATTATCTATTTGGTAAAAAGTAGATTATCTAATCTAAATAAATGAAGTTTCATAGACCAAATTCTATGAAATCGTTTTTAAAATCAAATGGAGAAGAGAGGAAGTCACATATAACTCGAAATACCTATTTTAATTTTTGATGTTTTATATCTCTTTCTGTTTTTTTATTTTATATTTTGGACTTAAAATATTTAAATATGATAATTCGTAGTTTGTGGTATGAAAAGATCTTTAAAATTCATGTCTATATTGTTAGAGGGAGTTATAAAGTTGAGGAACAAACACTCTTCTGAGAGACAAGGTGTTCCCCCACTTGTGAGTCCACAATACTTTCTTATTTCTGGTCTCTTTCTCGAAGGGAGTTAATAGTAGGAACATTGATATGAAGTTGAGGAACAAACACTCTTGTGAGAGAAACATCATTTGTCCACCTAAAACCTTAAGGTGATAGGTGAGTGGATTCTCTCACTTATATATGTTTAAGTCTCCACATTCCTATTCAATGTGAAATTATTTTTCCACTTACTCACACTTGCTATATTATTTCAACATATATTAGAAACACTTCTCCATTTATTAATCTTACATTTTATATACGCTGACTTACTTCTATTTAGGAAAAGCCATGTGTTTTTAATTAGTGTCTCCAAATCTTTAATATCTTATTTAAATTCTCTTTTGACTTTCAAAATAAGGCTATATACTCCGTCCGTTTTAAAATGAGTGTCGTTTTAGAAGAAACAATTTGTTTCAAAATAAATGTCATTTTTACTTTTTCAATGTAGTAATGATAGTTATTTTTCCAATTGTGTCTTATAATTATTACTCAGCACACAACTTCCAATAAATTAATAAGACTAATTTAATAAAAGTGCAATATCTCATGGCAACATGATTGCATTTCTTAATCTGTGTGCAAAAACCTTAAACGACACTCATTTTAAAATGGAGGGAGTATTATTTATCAAAAACATACTACCTCTGTTTTTTATTATAAATTGTTTTACACTTTTCACACGTATTAAGAAAAGTAATAATTATTGTATGAAAAAGAGAAATTATAATATTTTTTTATAAAATTGTCCTTTATTAATGGCATAGGAAAGATACATTTATATAATTGAAATGAGTAAAAATATTAAATATTCAAGGATAAAATGGAAAAATAACATTAATTATTCATTGGTATTATAAAGTGACTTAAATTGTGGTACAAATTATTTTTCTAAAATGACTTATAAACAGCTCTTGAACTTATTTCCTGAGTACATCCAAAATTAGAAGAAAAAGATAAAATCTTATAGCTAAACTTTAATTCAATCTTACGGTAATGGAAAAGTTGTTTGTCTCTCCAGTTTGCATCTATCTGTACACTATTCATATCTCCATACATATATCTCAGATAGTTTGAAATATAAAATTATAATTTTTTTAGGTCTCTCCATCAAATTTATCTAGGTATTCTATCATACATATTCTTTAAATCAATAAAAATTAAATGTAAATT
Source organism: Vicia sativa (assembly GCA_021764765.1). Classification (NCBI taxonomy): domain Eukaryota; kingdom Viridiplantae; phylum Streptophyta; class Magnoliopsida; order Fabales; family Fabaceae; genus Vicia; species Vicia sativa. The sequence goes on along the minus strand of CM038796.1, from coordinate 115,694,470 downwards.
TTATTGGCCTATCCAATATTATTATATATCATATGTTGTAATAGATAAATTGTTTCTATAATTTATCTCTCAAAAATAAAATAAAATAAATTACAAATAACTTGCATTTTTTAAATTCTTTTTTTCAATCAATCTTTCGCATAATTTTATAATATAATTCATAACTTTAATTTCCTATAACTTATACAATTCTATATCCTCTTTATTTTTATAAATTTGAACTAAAACATTAAAAAATTGATTAATTAGTAAATTATATATTATTTGGTAATTATTATTATAAAATAGTTTATATAAATTTTATAATGCTCCTTTTAGTACTAATAATTTATAATAGATTTAAATAGTAATGTCATGTGAGGAGAGGCAGATTAGCATCTCTTGAAGTTCATTTACATGAATTAGTTAATATGGTTATGGCACATAAAATTAAATAAAAGATATGAAGTACAGATAATAAACGATATCAAAATATTTACAAGAGAAAAGTGTGGGTTTGCCAGAGACCTACGTACGAGTTTGTGCCTTTCCATTAAATTAAAGACACATCATGCATATTTCAATGAATAACCAGCTGGAGTATGCTGTTAACAACAGCATAGGGTTGACTTAAGCAACATTATTTTAACAAATTTTGTCCTTTTCTATTCAAACAATTCAAAGGCCAAATAAATAATTAAAATGTTGTCTTGGAATGGAACTTAGGGAAAGATTTAATTATGTGCTTTAAGTTATTTGTCCAAATCAAAGTATTAAAATTTGATGTTTAGGGATATGCTTATGCACGTATAGTGACAGTTTAAGATTAGGCAATTTTTTGAATTGTTTTAAGATGGGTTTATGAATTTAATTTTCCTTGACTCTTATATTAAGTGGGTTGTTAATCGGTGACTCATATAAAAGTTTAAATATCGATTTTTTTTTAAAAAAAAAAATTATCCCTTTTCTAAATTAGAGGGGTGTTATTTGAAGAAAAAGGACAGGGTAGGGTGTATTAGAAAAATATGATGTTCAGATAGGAACACCCTAATATTGTGAAAAGCTTGTTTGAGCTTGTAATAAACAAGAAGCAATGTCCTTAGAACCCTTTTCATTGGGAAAAAGAGTTGCTCGTTACACCCTTAATTAATAATATCTCTTTCAAATCCGGATTTTTATCAACTTTTGAAAATATTTATTGTAATTTTCAGATTCTAAAATTGGGATGCACCACAATTTTCTCAACATCAGTACCTCTACTTGTAATGGGTTTTGAGAATGAATTTAACATGTTTGGATGGTACAATTCGAACAAAATGTGGCATAATTCGGAGAATGAAATTTGGGCAATCATGTTTTCTGCATATTAATTTTTTAAACCCTTTTACTCATAATCAATGTAACATTTTTCCTTAAACTCTTTAAAAAAATTCCTAATTCATTCATTTCTTTGCAAACACAACTCATTTGTATTTTCACATCATAAACATCATTATCGTATGAAATTATAAGTAATGTACATGTTTACGATTGACGATCATTGAATAATATATTTTTTCTTTATCATGAATATCATTTGGAGAATACTGTATAGATATCTTCAAATTGTATTAATTGGGTCCTTTGAATGAATGTTTGAATTGTCTTATTTTTCATAGTTGTAGATATGGTGCCCTCTAATGTTGTTAAAATGGCTAATACATCAGAGGATAGTGTTCTAGAAAATCTCCAACCAGATTTGTACACATTGATGTAGGAAAAGAATTTACCATTATACAAATGTTTACATTATGTGAACATATTGATTTAGCAGGTTTGTACAAAAGCTTACAAATTAGGTTTTGAAATAGATATTGGGATGTTAAGTTCTATATATGATAGAATACATGCATTTGCTATGATGCGATATAAAAAAGGGCTTAGTATAAAGAACTATCTAGGATTTTAAATACGATAACACTTAAACAAGAAAATGCGAATTTCCTTTTAATTTTTACGGATACCACAAGGAGAATAATGTTTGGACATTTAATATGATTTGCAATCTACGTAATCAGGCCCGACCCTCACAGGGTCTCAAGTAGTTGGGGGCCCCAAATAATTTTTTACTTGTTAAATAATATGTATAATAGTTTTACAAAGAGAGAGTAACAACAAATTAGCAATATGGTGAGCGTTAAATCCTTCCAATTTCATTTTTTAATTAAATTGTTTTATTCAGTAAAATTGTTGTTATTATACACTTGTTTCTAAACTTAAAATATATAGGTAAGTTATTATACACTTTATTTTATTATAGCCCTGTTGTTAAAATAGAACAGGGCCTCTAACCGGTTTGGGCCGACCCTGTACATAACCATGGACAGATTCGCAAGTTAGTTGATCATTTGATTGTTTGTCGTTTAAATTTTGAACATATGAAACTTGTTAATGAGATGACAAAGTACATGGTTCATACCAAAAACATACTCGCAACTTTGAAAAGGGAAAAACACAATAATGTCTTAAATATTAATCAAATTTATAATGTTCACCACAAAAAAAAAACAAAGCGATAATGAGTCTAGATTTGAAAAACAATTGTTATTGAAATTGTTGGATCAAAATCATTATATATATATATATATATATATATATATATATAGTGCGTGTGTGTGATGGAAAAATTGTTCGAGATATATTTTGGACACAACTTGATTTAATCAAGTTGTTTAGCACATTTCCCATAATTTTGGTAATTGATTCAATATATAAGACCAACAAGTACAATCTTGCTCTTTTTGAAATTGTTGTTGTCACTTTTACATAGATGACTTATTCATCCGACTTTGTATTTTTGGAATGTGAAAAAGAGTATAATATAGCACAAGCTTTTAAAATGTGTCACAATATGTTGAAAGACTAAAAAAACATGTCACGAGTGATTGTTATCGATTGGGATACCGAGTTGATGAACTCAATTGCTCATATATTTCCTACATCTTATGCTTTATAGTGTAGGTACCATGTAACAACATATTTGAGAAGTTAAATTAAAGGTGTGTGAGAAAACAAACAAACCAATGATGAAGATGGGAAAATAGTCAAACCTAGTCAAATATTAGAATGTGTAATAGATGCATGAAATGTTATAATCTATTCTTCTACAAATGAGTTATATATCAAATTTGTCATAAAATTCAGAAGTGTGTGCGTGAAATATCATTTTTTTTATAAATATAGTGAACCTACAATTTTAGACAACGTGGAGAAGAAAATTATTTATCCATTGACTGATTAGGTTAGACGCATTGACAATATCAAAACTAATAGAGTTTAATCTGCTCATTCTACATTGAAGAATTGGTTGGGAGATAGTAAGTGAAATTTTTATAAGGTTGGAAATTAGTGAACAAAATGAATAAACTATATAATAACGAGATACATACATCATTAGTTTTCCACATCACATTATTAGAACCTATATTTAAGGACAAAAATATGTATTCATAGTTAGTTGGTAATATATCTCAAGATGGATTAAACTTTATATATCACGAAGTTGCACGAGTAGAGAAAATAGGTCCAAATAGCTCCAATTATGGTTAAAGACTTAAAAGAACATAAAGTCTTATGTGTGCTTGTTTAATATACAAGATGATAAAACTTGATAGACCTATATGTATGGTTGAGGTAAACATATACTAAAAAAGGCTTCAGTTTGATGATGGTGGCTTGATTAATGACGGTAAATCGAATATCTCTATTATGATATAATGAGAGGTGATTTAAGAGAGAGTTTTGAAAGCGGATTATAATATGAAACTGCACACCAAAGAGTAAATATAGAAGATAACCTATTCAAAACCTATTGATATAAAACAACCTACAAAATCAGTAAAAACTAAGGGTGCTCCTAAGAAGGTCAAACCAACACCTGTTGATGATTCTGCCAAGCGGTCACCATCATATTTCGAACACATCGACTCACTTTATTATGATTCTCCATTTTCACAATCTAAAATAAATTCATTTAGGAGGTGCTTGCATTGACAAACCCTCACCTTCCCACCTTGACCTAAAATGAAACACATTAAATATATGCATTTTTTATGCATAAGTACATTGAATGAATTGTAGATGTTAAAAATGGTGGTAACAACATATTTCACACTATTTCATCTTTTTATATAACAGAGTGGAGAATCATAGACTTTTCTATTAATAAGTAAGATTACACGAGTTATATGAAAAAAGTAACAATAGGATGTAACTCATGATGTTATGATTACTTTATTTAATGACCCAACATCAAAGAAAAATTGGATGCATTTCCTTGAAATGGGCCATCTTGTAGCAATTACATATAATAGAATTTGTATCAATCTGGAAATGTATGGTTTCTCAAAATAAAAATTTCCCACTATGAAGCGGCCCACCAAAAAATCATGTCGAGAGGATATTTTCATTCTATACAAGTTTATTTGAAATCAGGATGTTCTCTACCACGGACATCTTCTAAGTGGACATCCCATGCCAAAAAGGAAGCAGAATCTTGGTCGGACACTTTTTTGGATACGATGTAAGAGTTTGATAAGTTGAGCGATAATGAAAGAGAGTCCAATCAAAAAAATTATAAGGCAGAAAAACCATTTGATTTAGGTGGTGACACAATTGTTGACGTGTTTTAGTTTTTATCTTACATTATGTGTATAAAAATTGGTATTTTCATATATGTAACTTTGCCTTAATATTTTATGTGTTTTATTTTGTATCTTATATTATGTGTATAAAATTTGAAATTTTCACTAGTACAATTATTAACATTATGTTTATAAACTTTGGTTAAATAACTTATTTGTTTTATTAACAAAAGACAAGGTGTGTCTGGATATCAATCTCCAGCAAACCCATGTGCAAAAATTCACATATATTTGTATTAAGTTGCTGATAAGATTGTGTATAGATAATAATCTCCAAACACACCCATAAGGCATTACATTAAACATTTTCGTACGAGGGTACTCATACGCGACTTGTGGAGGACTGAAATGCAGCTAATCCTTGTACATTTGTGGTCAATTTAATTCACTAGACATCAAAAAACACAAAGGAGTGGAAAAAATTGAGAAAATGAACATTGAAAAATCTGACCAAAAGTGGAAAATGCAGTTTTGTGCACCAATGTTCAAGCTCATGTGAAATCTTGCTCACTTAACCTTTGATCCTCATTCTTGTTGCAAAATATTCTCTTTATGGAAAAGAATTCAATGCAAAAGTAAAGGTTTCATTTGGATGCTTGAGAAAAAAATTAGTCCTTGTAAAGTTGGCACCATGACCTATAATTATGAGTCAAAAAAATTTTAAGTCTAAAATGACCTATAATGTCTCCATCATTTTCACGGATTTCCAAGCATAATTAGCTCTTGAATTATAAAGACAAGTTATAGAGGATGTCAAGGAGAGCCATATAAAAAAGGAACCACTAAAAACGTTGAATATTGAAGGAGTTATGAACTTTTGAATTTGACTTGAAAATTAGGTCAAAGTTTACTTGAACATTTTGTCATTCTTGATATTTTCTTGCATTACAAGGTACCATGATGAACGTATGAGCTTAAAATGACCATCCATTGCTTGAAATTTTATTGAATTGATCAAATGCTTGAGGAAACTTGATGAAGAAGACATAAAAATAAACATATGAACCTATCTTGTAAATGACCATTAAATTTGAACTTTTGATGATCAAATGATGATAGATGAAGCTTGAGATGATAATGCCTAATATTTTATGCCATTTTTTGATGAATTAGCCTTTTAAATCAATGATTGATCAATCTCTAAGCTTTAGCAACCAAACCCTAGCTGATGAACCCATGCTTGATGTTCTTGATCCAATCCCTACCTTGCACAATAACAAAAGAGAAACAAACCATATTATGTTGGATTTTGGTTAGATGTTAGTAAAACATAAAGTATAAAATATGAATCAACAAGAAAAACACAAGGATGCATGTGATTTCTCAAGAACAAACCCAAATATAGGAGGGTAAGGAGATACCAAGAAAAGATGCAAAGAGGAAAAATTATATGGAATCTTATGGGTAAAAATTAAGGCGTGACATATATCAAAACATTTATTTTTTGGGCCTTAATAATCTATCATTTGATACACCTAACCGATTAGGTCATTAATTCGACCTATGGAATATTTTCATTTTAAGTCATAATTTCTCCTATATAAAGGAAGTTTTCCTTCACTTCATTTTACACCAATTCAGAGGTTTCCTAATTCTGTACAATTTATCTCTCTTCTCTCTTCTCTCTTCTCTCTTCTCTCTTCTCTCTTCTCTCTCTCTCTCTAAATATTTCCTTTTGTCAAAGTTGCCTTAGTGCATTGTGAGTAATAACTACTTGTGAGGAAAGAGTTAAGTTAGTGTTGTGCCACTGTTGTTATTTTCAAGATTGCGATATTCTTTAAGAATTGAGTTTTTTTAGATCAACCTTTAAAATTTTTGGTTGTGTTATAAAACTCAGTCTTTAAAAGTTTTGTTCGGTTATTGAGATCACCCGTTGAAATCTCTACTCGACTTATGACATCATCGCGTGAAAAATCTCTCTTTTGATTGGGGGAATAAACCAATGTAAAATATATCAATTTGATAGTATCAAGGGTTCATGGGTATAACTTTTAAAAGCTCAATATCATAATGAAACGTATCAAACTAAAAACACTCATAAGTTGATGTGCTATCAAATTAACATTAAACTAACTGACTTAAATTGATGCTAGTTTGACATAACAGAAAAATACGTTGGCAACATATTATATGAGGTTTTGGATATTGATATTCGTATGGAGTATCTTGAATTTTATATCCATATAAGATAACCACCTTTAAAATCCTTATAGTTTGTACTGTTAGGGGGAAATCAGAGGATGGAGCATACACTACTTTGGGACACACCTTTGTGAGAGGCACATCACATATCCACCTAAAACCTTAAGGTGGTAAGTGTGTGGGTTCTGTCACTTATATAGTGTTCGATCTTCCTTTTTCTAACCAATGTGGAACTTCTTCCTCACACTTGATTCTCAACACTCTCCCTCAAGTGTGTGTCACAATGCTCCCCCACTTATATAGTGAACCCACTTATGTAGTGTTCACACTTGATTCTCAACACTCCCCCTCAAGTGTGAGTCACAATGCTCCCCCTCATGTGAAAGCTCTCTTCCACATTCACTTGTACCACCGTTGGCAGTCTCCAACGGAACACCTTCTACTCACCGCCTGCAAAAAGTGTTTCGATACATGTTAGCCGATCCCTATCTCAAAACAGACTCATGATACCACTGTTAAGGGGAAATTTGAGGAGGGAGCATACACTACTTTGGGATACACCTTTGTGAGAGGAACACCACATATCCACCTAAAACCTTAAGGAGATATGTATGTGGATTCTCTCACTTATATAGTGTTCAATCTTCCTTTTTCAAACCAATGTGTGACTTCTTGCTCACACTTGATTCTCAACACTCCCCCTCAAGTGTGAGTCACAATACCCTCACTTATATAGTGAACCCACTTATATAGTGTTCACACTTGATTCTCAACATGTACTAGACTTCATATAAGACATAACTCTAACCTCCAAATTTTCCAAGCTCAAACCTTAAACAAACTAGTAAGAAAATAGATAAAATACAACTATTAGATTAAATGTAATTCCCTTTAATTAAAAATTAAGAAGAAATTAAATGCACTATAATAACAAGAAGCAATGTGAGGATGTGAAGCAAATAAACTCACCGAATATTCTTCAATTGTAAAGAAAATGAGTTATTGTAATTGATTAAGAAATTTAGTTTGAATGAGAAAGAGTACTTTTTGACCTTATTGTGCCATTCGTTATTTTGATTTCAAATGTTATTGAATGGGGAGTGAAAGACAATTTATTTTATTAAAAAAAGGTGTGTTAAGAGATTCATATTTTTATGGATATTCTGAGAAAAATATCCGGACACACTCACTTTTATATTAAATGTGTTTTAGTCTATTGTATTGCGGGTGCACCCTGCATTTATATTTCGGACAATGCGAAATGAGCATTTTTAGAAATTCATTAGGTGTGAAAGAAATATTAAGGATGTAATGAGAAATCCCTTTAATAAACAACAATGCAAATGATTACGTTCAATTTATTTATACTGCCAAATTACTTTTTTGTCTAGTATTGACACTTCAGATCAAAGACGTGATTGGTTTCCAACACATATGAATACATTCAATTTATTTATTTTTTAAATTATTATCAGTGTTGACGTGTCATTATTGTGTTCGGTGCCCATATATTATATAGATTTGTAAGTTCATTTTGTTCTTTCATTAAGATATATTGGAATAGGGATAGTTGTTTGCATATACAAGTCTCATTCTGTTTAATGCAACAGTTCATATATGTTTTTAAGGTTGTGCAATAAACATATAATCAAGATATTCTATATCTATGACTAAAAATAGTTACACAAAATAAACAAAGAAAAAACAGAACAGAATATATAGTTCTGAAACATCTACAAATCTTTGTCCTATAACTAAGATTCCACTAAAAACTTACCTGTACATGTTCCTAATCTATAACTTCAAGTTTCAAAGAAAAGAGGTAGTATATGCCAACTTACACAGATTGTCACAAAAAAATGGCACATAACCAATTTTCCACTATAAACACAAACCATGTATGAATTTTCACCTAAGAGTTAGGAAACACCATAGTCAAAAGTATCTTTACTTCCAAAACTATTTGTTCCATGTTTCCTCCTTGATTCTTGATCATTATCATACCCTTGAGAACAATCTCCATAACCATCATCTTCAAAAGAAGGCAAAACCTCTATTGTTCTTGATTCTTGAACATGATCAACCTCACTTGCTTTAATCTCTTCTATTCTTCTAGCTGCTTCCATCATATCTAATCTCTTTTGAGGATTACTTTCGGTACACGCTGCACCAATGTAAACAAGTTGTTTCATATCCTCTAACGAGTCCTTTTTACTTGCAATCTCAGGATCAAGTAGTTCAAACTCTCTTCCTTCAGAAATTGCTGATGCCACCCATTGTACTAGATCGGTCCCGCCTTTACCGTTGCTAAGATATTGCGAAGGGTATTTTCCGGTGACTATTTCGAGTATGACTACGCCGAGGCAGTATACGTCGCAACGAGGGGATATTTGATTGTGCTGTGAGGCTTCTGGTGCTTTATATGCAAATAATGTGTTTGCAAAATTTGAAGGGTTAACTAGATGGATGAAACCATAGTCCATAAGTAATGGTTCATATTCTGGTCCAAGTAGAACATTGCTTGATTTGAGATTTCCATGTGGTAGATCAGAAGATGAGAGTTTTGTGTGAAGATAATGCATTCCTTTTGCTATTCCATGTACAATTTTTAAACGTGCGTTCCAATCTAGTTCTGTATGAGATGGTCCTTTATCACCTGCAAGTATTACTCATTACCATAAGATTATATAAAACGCGCTTATAGCTTAAGCATATCAGAGCCGTCTTAAGTTTTTTGAGGCCATATATAAATAATCTACGAAGCACATATAGATAGAAAGTCACCAAACATTTTGAAGGACGAATAAATTAAACGTAATCTCATCTGACGTGTCGTGTGTGAGTATCAGACACTGATGCGTGTTGGACACCGGACATACTATTGTTCAGAGATCTCAGTATTACTGAGTAAATTGACATGTGTAGTGTCATGTCATTATTAGACGTGTAGTGTCATGTCATTATTAGACATTGACATGTGTCAGATGCACTTTTGCTACAGAGTAAATAATTAAAGCTTATTATGAAAATCTTACCATGCAACAAATAGAGTAGGCTTCCTCTAGGAACATACTCAGAGATAACTAACTTCTCATCTTTTCTAAAATGATAAGCCAGAGGAGTCAAAACATTCCAATGATGTAACCTTGCAAGCTTTCTCATCTCAGCATCAAAACCATCTTTTCCCAAAGCATTCAACTCTCTAGTCCTTTTCACAACCACAGCAACACCATTAGACATAACAGCTTTATAAGAAGATCCAAACCCTCCATTCCCAAGAACCTCAGCAGAAGCTTTCATCAAATCAGGCATACCAAACACACCCTTCTCCTCATTCATCATCACAAGCTCACCTATCCCTTTACTACCTTGTGAAGAACTTCTTCTACTACTAGACGATGCTTTTTTCATCGAATTCGTATCTCTTTTCACGCGATTATTACTAATATCACTACTACAAATACTATTACTACTCACTTGAACTTCAAAACTTCCACCACAATCGGTCACACTTTCCTGTCCATTTTCCGCGCCATCGCTCGATTTGTCTTTCTCTTTCTTTTTTCTTGCTCTCACAAGCAAAAATATAGCAAGTGCAATTAGTGCTAGACATGTTACTACAATACCAGCAATCTGCAATGATCTATGCTTACTTTGATCTGGCACACTCACATAAACATGACTGTTATCAGTATTGTTAAGTTGTGTAATATTATTAATATCTTGTGGATTAACAGCTTTTGGTTTTGGTTTTTTCTGCATCATTGTTTGTCCACATATTGTTCCAAATTTCTTGCCGCATAAACCAGCATTCCCTGAGAAAGAACTCTCATTGAATTTCATCAAACTTTCAGGAACTTCACCTTCCAAATTATTGTTTGAAACATTCAATGTCACCAATGCAGGATTATTCAAATTCGGAATGATACCGGAAAACTGATTATTTTCAAGATGTAATTCAACAAGTGCTGGAACATCAGCCAATGATAAAGGAACTTCACCTGTGAATTCATTATCACATAAATAAACTTTCTTCAATGATTTCATATTTTGAAAATATTCCTTAGGAATATGGCCTGAAAATTTGTTTCTAGACAAATACAACGCTTTTAAATAACCGATTCGATTCAATTCAGGTATCGAACCTTCGAATAAATTATCAATAAGACTAATAGTTCTTAGACCTCTGAGTTCAAGCAATGCATCAACATCAACTTTTCCTAATAGTCCCATTCCACCGAGGCGAAGGCCAGTTACTAAACCGTTGTAGCATATTATGCCTTCCCATTGATCGTCTTCGGCGCAAGGCAAAGTGTTGGCAATCCAATTATTAAGAGCATCAGAATTGGTGAATGAGTTTTTTAGATTCAATAACGCTTCTGCTTCTGTCATGGAAGTTGTAATGGAAAATTTGATGATGATATTGAAGATCAAGATGAAGAATGATGGATGGAGAATTGTTGGAGCTATGGCCATAATTTTGATGGAATTTTGGTGATTGTGATGATGGTAACAATGGAATGTGGTTGTGGTTTTTTTTTGGTCATTGGTAAATTTGTGCTATTTTTTTGTTTTTGTTTTTTTGTTGTTTTTTCTTTGTGACCCTTTGCATGCATGCATGCATGAGGTGTGGTTTCTCTTGTGATAGTGAAAATTAAGATAGCCTCACAATGAGAGAACCCTTGGTTTTTGGGGGAGAGAGAATTGGATTTTGAGGTTGAACAAGTTAATAGGAATTAAAGATTGTTATAATCGTTTGGTGATAATTTAATTATAATATATTATGTGTGCATTTAACTAGTTTTGTATATTTATGTCAGTTTATCATATTCAAATGAAGCAAAGAGCTATGGACCAAAATCAAATTCATTCTAAAAATTCATTTTAAATTATAATTTTTAAGGATCGACGTACACTACTATAAATAATGTTTTTAACATCAAATCTAAAATATATTTTATTTCGGCACATCTGAAATAAGAAAAATAAGATAGTCATGAAAAGTATAGACTTAACATTTCGGTGTTTCAAAATTCGAGATGGTGTATTATATGCACATGAGTTCGAATCTCTAGAGCCACACTTTTATTATATTAAAAACTATTGTATATTTTATCTCGGTTTCTCTAAAAAACCGAAGGTTAATAATTTTTTTATTCTTAAAATTGTTAGATTGTTTACACAGAATATTACATTGTTTACACAAACCATTGTTTACCCAGAATTTTACATTGTTTACACAAAACATTATTAAACCAGAATATTACATTGTTTACACATAAAATAAAGATAAAAAGCAAACTCCCTAGGGTGGTTCAAGATAAAAATCAAATTATTTAGGGTGGACAAGATTAAAAAAATTCCCTCAATATGTAGATTTAAATATTCATATTATTGAATCTTGGGGGAGATCTTCTGTTAGATGTTACATGCAATTGTTTCTGATGAAAAGAGTAAGGTAATTAATATTTAAGAAAACAAAAATAAAAAAATAAAAAAATGAAAAAAATATTTAAGAAAACAAACCTTGAACCCAAATGATTTTGTGCTCTTGCAATCCATCGTAGAGAACTTTTCCAAGCGTCATTAAGTTTCAAACGCTTCATATGTTTCATTTAGGTTAATTTTCCAATATCGTAAGAGAAATTATACACTGGATGTCCCTTAGGTTTCACGCGAATCATTAAAGACGGATTCTTGAACGTTGATAACCTTTCAATTAATGACATAGATTTGTTTATGACCGTTAAAAACAGTGAAAAATAACACTTAACTATCATATCAATTTTTGAATAATATATTGGCTAGCTTAACTAAAACAATCTCGTCTTTGAAGACAAATTCATTCAAAAGTGTTTCTATTTCTTATTCTTCTGTAAAATCACGATCTGGACCATTTTGTGGGTGTGATGGTCATATGGTTTCGTACCAGTGCAAGAAGGGACAAAATAAAGGAAGACTATTTTTGGAGATGTCCATTTTAGAGGAATGAAGAGACATATAATTTGTTCATATGAATGAAGACATGGTGGAAAAAGGTAGAAATGAATATGGGAGCATTATAAAGTCAAAGTTGGCAGCTATGGGCTATTTGAGGGTTATGTATGAAGATTCAAAGAAGAAGAACAAAAATCTAAAGAACAAATTGAAACCAGAGAAACTTTGTGGAAATTCGAAGATGTTATGTTTTGTTATCTCCTTTATGTTTAATCTTTATTTTGTTATGAAATGTAATTGACGAAGTAGGGTTTGAATTGCATTGTTAATGTTATGTGAAAACTGTAGATGTAACAGAATCTATGTACTGACTTTGTTTGATAATGAAATGTTGGTTTTGGAATTAAATATCATCTCGGTTTTGGAATAAAACTGAGGGGTTAGAATAATTTTTTTTAAATAGTTACATTACTTACCTAGAATATTAAAAATACAACATGTCCAGGTCCCACACAAGGTTCTACAGATCCAAGATTTATTGTTGTGCTATCATTATCATTGCATTCAATATTGATTGTTGTGCTATCATTATCAATGCATTCACTAGAGTACACAATGTGTTTGAATGCATCCAACTTCATATAAGGTGTCTGTTGCAAAAATTGGAAACTATTTTTCAGCACTTTCAATTCATTAGTAACGACGAATATATCATAGTTGTTCAAAACCTTCAACAATAACACCAACACCAACACCAACACCATTGTTTGAGATGGATTGCACAAGCTAAAAAATGTGTTGCTTAGGTAGAAGAACATTTTTTCAGTTTTTCATCCATCCCAAAAAATGATGGAGTGACTACAAAAAAGATAACATTAGGGTTAATCTTTTCAACAAATGTATTCATAGTAAAAATCAGATTATTTATTCCTCGATTTATTAAACAAATCGAAGGGTTTAATCATTTAATTTACACTTTTGTTACAAGTAGAAACATAAAGTGCAGTAGCTGGGATTCGAAGTATGTCCAGAATGGTATGTCACCTCGGCTTTCTAAATAAACGAGAGATCAAGTTGTTTTTTTAAAAAAATATTTGGGGCGCCTCAGTATAAATTCTCATTTTTTTTCTGGATGACGTGAAAGTTTCATCATGAAAAGCGTTATTTGTTGTATTGGTATTGTTGAAGGTTTGGGTCGTGAGAATAAGTTCCTCTCAATATTTTAGATGTGAATTCTACTAGATAGTAATAATTATTACTACAAAACGCGCAAACAACAACGCTCAATTCACCACGGTTGTTTCCAAAACTGTGGTGACGTCTCTAAACCCAAACACTATCTTTTTTTATTAAAAAATGTTAGGGTATAATAACGGTTGTTGCCATAACCATGGTTATACAATAAACTTTCTTGGGTTTGAACCTCAAATCCATCAAATAATTTATTCCTTTAACATTAAGACACGCCTTTTCTTTATAATTGTTTTTTAAATAAAAAATAAAAGGGATGTCATTACGGTGGTTGACTCAATCATTGTTAGATTTTTTAAAATTATACTACGGTTCTGGTGTTTAACCATGATCAAAAGTTTTACTAATAAATTAAAATAACTTAATCCCCCTTTCTATCATAAGATGTCGCGAACAAGCCAACCAGAGATGACAACGGTACTCATCTTAAATCTCAAATATTCAACCTATTCATTTTGATCGCAAGTCTTCAACATATTCATTCTTGTTTTCATTCTTGTTTTCGTCCTCATCTTCGAAGTACGATACTCTTCGTCTTCAATTTTCAATCATTTTTTTGTTCAATGTTGTATATTGTTCTTGGTTCATATATACCACTTGTTAGCTGTTATGTTTATCCCCCCCCGAATATATTTCTTGTGGTCAATGTTGTATGTTGTTCTTGGTAGATATATATTTCATTTGTTAGCTGTTCTGTTGGATATAGAAGTGAAAAAAAAAATTCATATGCTTAAGATTTAGAGTTATAGTTTTTTGTATAGATTTTGGTGTGTCCTTCACATTGTTATTCGTGTATAAATTTCAGAAATTTGTTATGGACCGTAGTTGGATGAAAGACGGTATATTAGGTGCAATTTATGAGAATGGAGTTCATGAATTCCTTGAATACGCTGATAAAAATCTTCCTGACAATAATGATATATTTTATTGTCCTTGTGTTAAATACATAAATATCCGTAAAGGTACAAATGATGAAATTCCATCACCTATTGGTTGTTGGTATATGTCAAAATTATACAATAAGGACGTGGAATGGTGAGGTGGATAATGAAGAAAGTTAGATGTCACAAAGTTAAAGAGTGGATGAAGATGAATATATGGATGGTCAACTAAAGGATATGTTATGTGATATTGGAGAATCTTCTTTTAAGAATGCTCATATTTATGATACTTTATGCAGTGATAAATACATACCTTTATATAAGGGATGCACGAGCTTTACATGATTGTCTACGGTGTTAAAGTTCTTTAATCGGAAGGCAAAAAATTGATGGTCGGATAAAAGTTTCACGAAATTACTTGATTTGCGAAAGCAAATGTTACCAGAAGATAAAAATTTGTTTGATTGTTGTTATGAGGCCCAGAAGATATTATGTCCAATTGGTTTGGAGTATATCAAAATACCTGCATGCCCTAATGATTGCATATTATACATGAAAGAGTAATAAGACTTGAATCAATGTCTGCAATATGGTGTATTGCGTTACAAGTTGAATGCCAACAATGGCGATGACAATGACTCTGACAATGTTAGTAGAAAGCATCCTCCTGCTAAAGTGTTATGATACTTGCCAATAATTTCACAATTTAAGAGACTTTTTGCTAATTAAAATGACGCAGGGAATATGTGATGGCGTGTTGATGAAAGGAAACATTCACCATGTAGTTGATTCTTTTCAATGGAAGAAAATTGATTAGTTGTTTCCACATTTTGGAATTTAGCCAAAAAACCTTGGGCTTAGGTTTATCGCTGATGGAATGATACCCTTTGGTAATCTTAACACTAATCATTTTTGTAGCCTGTTCTACTCACTATTTACAACCTATCTCCTTGGTTATGCATGAAGCGCAAGTATATTATGTTAAGTATGAGGATTTTTGGACCACGATAATCTGGTAACAACATAGATGTTTAGCTTGCTCCATTAATTGACGATTTACGACTTTTGTGGAATAAAGGCGTTGAAGTTGATGATGTATATTCTGGAGAAAAGTTTAAGATGCGTGGAATTTTATTTTTCACAATCAACGAATTTCGTGCTTATGGTAATTTGGCTAGCTACAGTGTATAAGGACATAAAGCGTGTCCTATAGAAGCTACTCGAAAAAAATAATGAATAACCTCGGATGGAATGGACAGAGTCGCCACCTAATTTTATTTATCCCAAATAATAACAAGGAAAGGAAATTGTAGAGAAAACATTTATGTATCAGGAAAAGAACGCGGTCTCGTAATTAAGTCTCGAGTTAGGGGGTCTATTACGCAAGAGGAAGGTATTATCACCCCTCACGTCAGTGGTACTCCACGGGATCCACTCTTGTTATTATAATAAATGGTTATGTATATATAAACTTACCTGCTAAAGGGAAATGTATGTATTTATTCATTCAATGGGAAAAGAAAAGGTTTTTATTAGTTTGTTCATCTGAGCAATTGGAACTCTATTCCTACATATCCACAAGGGAATCAGAACATCGTAGTTCTTCTTGAAAATATTTTGTTTGTTGTGTGTTTTTTATGGATGAATATTAAATTCACATTCTAACAGTAAACATTGCCACTCAACCGTTGGAGACTACGCATCGTTATTTTGTGTAGAATGGAGTTAATGTATCCTTTTTTGAAAATGTTTTGAAGTGAAAAAGCCCTAAGGCAAAATGATTTGAATTTGGTTGGTGTTTTTGTTAGGAATAAGGTTTTAGTTGGACCCTCATCTAAGGAGACACCCATCACCTTAATACCTTTAGTTTTGAAAGGGTTTTGAATATTGTTAAGTGTTTTTTTAGATTTTTGATTGAGAAATATTTTAGAATTAATGATGTAATGCAAAAGGAAAGTATAAAAAGGAGACTTGTTGATCCTAAAGTTGTCATGCAAAGTTTGGACTTAGGCTTTGAATTATGGGGAAAATTCTACACAAATGTTATCATGCTTGGATCCTAATGTCTACCTTTGTTCAAGTTTCATCAAGGATTTAAGATGAACCAAGTAATCTTAAGGGAACATGTTATTAACACAAGCAATACTCATAAAAGTGGATGAGAACTCATGGGTTTATTTGGTGAAAATTGTGACAAAATAGTG
Source organism: Vicia sativa (assembly GCA_021764765.1). Lineage (NCBI taxonomy): Eukaryota > Viridiplantae > Streptophyta > Magnoliopsida > Fabales > Fabaceae > Vicia > Vicia sativa. The sequence goes on along the minus strand of CM038796.1, from coordinate 115,677,394 downwards.
AAATTTTAAAAGCACGTTCTTTGATGTTTTATGGTTTATGATTTAAGTGAGTTTATGAAGGAAATATGTTCAAATATGAATCAAGCTTGTGAAAACATGGATGAATTGGATGTTTGAAACATGTTGTTATATCCCAAAAATTTTCCTCCCACTTCTTAAGACAATCCATCACTCCATACTCAAAGGTTTCATAAGGGTTGACCAGACAAACCCCCTTTTAAGCAATCAATCCAAGACTAGGGTTTTGCTCCTCTCAAATAAAGATGGATTTCCAAGGATTCAAATGGTCATCATACCTCATCATATATCTCCAGGGATCACTATGTCAAGTTTCAAGCCTTACAAGTCAAAATTGCTCATCCAATTGCTCAGATGGTTAGAAATTAGTTGTATTGGATAAAAAGTCAATTGTGGTCAACAGACAGTCAAACTTCATAGGTTTTGGTCAAAACCAATATTTTGAAGTAATATTCATTATTTTATCAAAGGTTGACCAAGACTTATCAAGAAAAATCAAGATTTGAATAAAAGTCAAAGTTTCTCAATTAGGGCTTTTCAGACAAAAGTCAACATAACTTTGACCAAGCATAACTTTCACATACTCTATCAGAAATTTTTCCACCAAAGCTCATTTTAAAGGGAATTCAATTCTCTACAACTTCATGTCTCACAAGCTTTGGCTAGAAATCCTCCATTTGGAAGTTATAGATCAAAACATTACACGTCCTCTTAAAAAGTCAACAAAAAGTCATCTTTTTTCAAAGAAGTATTCATGAGCATGGAAATTTCAATGAAGATGAAACCAAAAGGGATGTTTAGAAGACATCTTGAGATTTCTAAAAAGTCCAAGAACACCCAAAAATGTTGAAATTGAGCAAGATACAAATTGTGCAAGTTTGGCATTTTTGAGGAGGTACATGAAGGAAAATACCTAGCAAAAACAAATATTTTCCAAATGGGCCTAAGTTTTTATGATCCAAACTTGATTATAAGATTATCAATGACTTTTATACTGCATGCCACGCCTTCTATCCTTTTATTTATTTATTTTTGAATTAAATGTCTTAAATTCAAATTTAATTAAATAAAATACAAAGATAAATTATTAATGCAAGATGGGCTTGATTTGTGCATGTCTTGAGGACCAAGGAAGCCCAAAATAGTTGTCAAATTCATGCAAGAAGATTGAGGAAAAGATTGAGCAAACTTGGAAAGATTTCATGCAAATTTCCAATCAAATATTTTTTCATTTAAAGAGAATATTTTCCCTTAAAGTCTTGACCTATTTCCACTCCTCTATATATACTTAACATCTCCACAAGACAAGAGGACCCTTGGTCAGCTTCTTACACGAAATCCTTGCCTCCACAACAACCCTAAATTTTCTCAAAAAATCCAAGAAGTTGGAAAAATCGTGCAACCATTTGCAGGCACTTTCCAGCCATTTCAATCATCCAATCGTGTTCCTAAGGTAGGTAAAGGTAAGAATACACCCTTGTACATAGTTCATGCTGGATGTATCATCCAATATGCATGCATCCCGTTTGTAAATATCTCAAAATCGTATTTTAAGTTATGGCTTATTTTAATCAAAACTAACACCACTAATGTCTTCATGGGATCAAATAAGACAGGTTTCATCCATCGTTTGCAAGGTTTGGTGGCCAAATCGTTAACTGCCATGGTTAGGGCAAGCTAGCTGTTGAGTTTCGAAACCATAGTTACAGGCCATTTTAGGACAAACGAATCCCACCATTGTGTTCGCAAGGGTCGAATTATTAAATCTGGATGTTTTGTTTTTGCTTTTCTGTTCGTTTTCGCAGATTATACAAAAGGTGGTGACCGGAGAAGATGACCGGAGTTCCCTTCCGGTGTCATCTCCAGTTTAAACTTGGATCTCCGAGCGTCTCCGAGCTCCACGGACTTCAGCAGAATCCTCCAAAGCTCCACTGGGCGTCCCGATCGAATCCCCGAAGCTCCAGCTTCTAGACGTACCCAGATCCAGATTCCCTAGAAGCTCCAGCTTTTGGAAGTTCCAGAAGAATCTCCAAAGCCCGACGGACCCTTTCAAGACTGGATCCCCAGATGCCCACTTGGACCCTTCAAGACTAAATCCCCGAGCTCCGGCTTCTAGATGCTTCAAGACAGATTCTCGAAGCTCGAGCTTCGGCGTCCTCAAAGAACCTCCGAAGCCCCAACTTGGACTATTTCGAATGACACCACTGGATACTCTCAAATTCTTACGAAACTCAGTTCGAATGTCCAAGGTGCGCCACTGACATAAGACTTGGTTTCTGTGACAGCCTCCGTCAAAAGCTCTGATGGATTCTCTTTATTTTATTTATTTTTCTGCTTTTTATTTCCTTTTCTTTAATTAATTTAAATAATTAATTAGTAATTAGGTTAAATACTTGGTTTAATTAGGGTTAACTGCACAAATAATTTTCCCCATGTTTTTGTAATTAATTAACTTAATTAGTTTAATTTAGGTTAATAATTTTCATTAAATTTTTTTTAATTAAAATCAATTAGAGTTAGGGTTCTTTTCACATTAACATTAACTTTCAAAACATACCAAAATATTAGGATTTAGTTTTTTTTCACTTAGATCATTTTTTTCCTCTATTTTATTTCTTTTGCATTTAAATTCTAGAAAGGATGTATAGGTTGCAAGGTTGTTTTCATGTAATAGTGTATATTTATATTTCTGCTTTTACTTTTCGCACCTCCTATTATGTATCTTCCCCAAAGCCATGTAATAGCGTATGACATTTACTTTCCCGCACTTTACATTCCTGCAATTTATTTTTTGCACCTATTAAACTGCTAGTAACTAAACATGTATGGCAAGATAAAAATCAATCTAGATCACTAAATGCAAGATAAAGATATCAGAATACAACACATATTTCACACTTGCACCACCTTTAGGGTATCCTCTCTTGTTGCCTTACGATAATGGTCATGTCCCTCGAACATGGGGGTATCTTAGCACAATATATCATCATAGTCCCTTCGACTTAAAAGATCATAGTCCCTCGATGACCCTCGATAATGCCTACGAATATATTATCTAGTTCCTCAGTTGTTGCCTACGAAAAGTGATGATCGTCCCTACGAATATGCTAGGATATCCCTACAAAGTTACCTTCTATGACCATCCGATGTCCCTTCGCATCCAACGGATAAGGTTACCTACCAACCAATGGTATGGATAACCTTATTCTAAAGGAAAGCAAAATAACACGGAAACGACCGTTCTGAGTAGGTAAAATAAGTCTCTTTTGCTTGCTCAATTAAAATACTCTTTTCACACCTCACACTTTTCAAAACACTTTGTATACATTCTAGCGTGAATCATTACAAAGTCCTTTCCAAAACAAAACATTTTCGAACACTTCGTATACATTCCAGCGTGAATCATTATGAAGTCAAAGCAAAATTCCCTTTTTCAAAAATCTTTTCAAATACACAAAAAGCAAGTCATAAAGTGAGCTAAAGCAATTAAGAGCCTGTAGATAACTACGGATGGAAAGGGTGCTAATACCTTCCCTTTTCATAACTACCTCCCTTACTCAGAATCTAACAAAGGTCTTTTCCTGATCTTTTCGCCTTCCCTTAATTGGGTAAAAGAAAAGTCGATGGCGACTCTTGCTATCTACAATATTTGCGACAAACGCAAAACAAACAAGTCAGTTCTCCCACCGTGTTACACATGTGTATGCATCATAATTACAATTGAAAGTCATGGAGCATGACTTTTGATTTTGAACATGTTTCATGATTTAATATGACTTTTGGTTGAGCAATGGTCTAAAATGGCTCAAGCTATCATGAAATGCCTATTCAAGTGTCAAGATTCTCATGGGAATCAATACCTATCATGGTAAGATCAGTTTTTGTGAGCAAAGTTGAGAAATTGATCAAAAGATCAAGGAAAAGCACCTTTAAAAACCCTAAAAGTATCCACTTTAATTTAATTGAAAAATGATGAAATATAAAAAATATTTTTGTGATATTTTTTTTATATTTATAAAATATAGGGGATAAAATAATAGTTTACAAATAGATCAAGTTAATTTGATTGGTTAAATAATTTGTTGAAGTTTGCAACAAAAAAAAACAAATGAAGAAAACAAGTGTTTATAAATAAGCTTTGGTGCTGAAGGGTCTTGAACTCAAGATCTCTTATTCATAGTTTAAAAGAGTAATCACTGGGCCACGCGCCTAGTGGCGGTGAAAAATGCAATCACTCAAATATATTTAAGGTGGATTAATGTGTTAAAAAAATAAAAGCAAAAGGTCTGGGGCAAGGGGATTCAAACCCCAAACCTTAGGGTGACAGGCGCGCATTGTTTACCACTTGGTGGATTTTTCTTCCGGTTATGAAACAAAAACCATTAAACATAAAATAAAGCCAATTCTTAAAACTTGAAAACACCAGATCTTATTCTTCTTCTTCTTATTCTTCGCGTGAATAGAACAACAACACCATTGTTGATTTTTGAAATCTTTCGTTTCTCAACCAAATTGAAAATTGTAAACACCAAATTTGCTTCATTTTTAACAAGGAAACCAACCATGTAATTTATGAAAGCTCTAAATCAAATAATAAAGAGAATTTTTATTGAACCAAATAAACCCTAGAAATTTCAGTTTTGAAATTCTCATAACACAGTCAATTAAAATGAATTTTAAAGACGTGGTTAGCTTCATAGATATGATATCTACATTTTCCTTTTGAACGTGAATACAAATGATGCTTAAATAAATAATTCAAAGTTTGAAAATGCTACCAGGTTGGAGAAAGTCCAACGCTTCTTCAATCATTTCCAGAAGCAATATGATGGTTGCTTTATCTTACAAGGACCTTGGTGAGTGTATTGCAACCCTTACTTTGCTTTGAGAGTGGTTGTAATACTCTGTCCAAGTCAAGTTGCAAGTGTTTCAAATTAAAAATGGAATATGGTGGTAGTGGATTTATAGTGATGAAAAAGGTGTTTGGATCACTTCAATATGGTGTATAGGAAGTGAGTGGATGGTTGATTTGAACAAAAGTTGCAAGGTTTATGAGTTTCAAAGATTTGGACTTCAAAACTCAAAAATGGAGTTTTTGCGACCAATTTGAGTTTGAGAGAAATAGGGAGGGTTTGAGGGATTGTGAATTGGTGTCCAATGCAGTGTGATATGCCTCTATTTATAGGAAAATTTTGAGAGAATAAGAAGACTTTGTTTACAAGTTATGAGCTTATAGCTTGGTTGACATGCAACTTGAAGTTTTATGAGAAATCAAAGTCCCAATGCATGGTACCATGTGTCATACCCCAAAATTTGCCCTCCTACTTCTCAAGACATCACATACATCCATACTCAAGGATTTCACAAGGGTTGACCAGACAAACCCTCTCCTAGGCAATTAACCCAAACTAGGGTTTGGCTATTCTCAGATCAAGGTGGTTTCCAACATCTCCAATGGTCATCATGCCTCATCATATGCTTCAAAGAATCTCCATGTCAAGTTTCAAGCCTTACAAGTCAAGTTTCCTCAGACAATTGCTCAGATGGTTGAAATTCAGTTGTATTGGACAAAAGTCAACTGAGGTCACCATACAGTCAAACTTCATGATTTTTGGTCAACATCAATATTTTGAAGTAATATTCATCATTTGATACAGGGTTGATCATGATTCATCAAGAAAACTCAAGATTTGATCAAAAGTCAAGCTTTCCAAATTAGGGTTTTTGAAGGGAAAAGTCAACAAAACTTTGACCGAGCATAACTTTTTCATACTTTATCAGAAATTTTCCCACCAAAGCTCATTTTGAAGAGAATTCAATTCTCTACAACTTCATGTCTCACAAGCTTGGTCAGAAAATGCTTCATTTGGAAGATATGGATCAAAACATTACAGGTCCTTTTCAAAGTCAACAAAAAGTCAACTTTTTGTAAAGAAGTGTTATGGAGCATGGAAAATTCAATTGAGATGAAACCAAAGATGTTGTTTAGAGGACATCTAGAGATTTTTAAAAAGTCCAAGAACACCCAAAAATGTTAAAAATTGAGCAAGATACACCTTGCACAAGTTGGGCATTTTTGAAGAGGTGCACAAAGAGAAATACTTGACAAAATCCAAATTTTTGCAAATGGGCCTAAATTTTCTTGGTTCAAACTTGTTCCTTAGCTGATTTGGAACCTCCAAGCCCAAGGCCACAAATTTTATCTTTTATTTTCTATTTATTTTGGATTTTAATCATTTAAAAACCAATTAAATTAAAATAAAAGGTAGAAAATCAAAATTAATTGCAAATTGGATTTTTCTCTCATTCTTGAGGTTCAAGCAATCCACACAAGCTGGCAAATTCGAAATTGGCATTGATTGGCAAGAGAATTGATTGAAATTTGATCAAAAAGGCAATATTTGGTTTTATACCAAATCAAATATTTTCTCATTGATTGGTACATTATTTCCTCATAATTCTTGACCTAAATCCATCCACTATATATATACATGATGTTATTACATGAACAAAAAACGAAAATTCTGCCTCTAAGAACCCTTACCAACTTCAAAAAAAACTGTGCATTACAAGCAACTTGCAGCCCTAGTTTCAGATCAATTCAAGGCATTCTAGGGATTCCAACACATTCCTAGAGGTCCCTTGAATCGATCCAGATATTCACAAGCCATCCAAACATCCAGAAACGTGAAATCACGAATTCGGTTTGCTCTTAAACTTTCAAAATCGATTTTGATTATTCATGCATATTTAACATGTTTTGATTGTTTGTCTGAGTTTAGAATGATATTTGCAAGCTATCTGGATGGTTTGATTGGATTTTAGATGCATAAACTGAGTTCCACCATTGTTAGGATTCTTGAGCTCGAATTAGGGACTCTCAGAATAGGAAAAATTGGACCAATCTAAGGACATATTCGTGTTCAGGGGACAATTTGCAATCAATCCATGGTCTTATATTTCATTTATATTATGTATTGCTTGAGTTATGAATTGCAGAGATTTAGCAACGGAGAAGCAGAAACCGTAGCCAAAAGCCTGGATATCTGAATTGGAGAAGATGACTCTGCGCGCGCTTTCTGATCTGGAGGGTTCCCAGAAGGTCCTGGGTTCGAACCCTCTCTTTTTACTTAACGTTTTGACATTTTAGGTTTTCTCGGCAAGCAAGCTCCGAAGCCTGGCGCTAAAAGTGCATACTTCTGGGCGTATCCTCCCCAGAAACCCTCCAGAAGTGCACACTTCTGGGCATCCCCTGGCCAGAAAGCCCCAAAATCCCAATTTCTGGGCACCTCCAGCCATACTCTCTCCAGAAATCCTAGCTTCTGGGAGAATTCCATCAGAAGCCCTCTGATTCTCCTTGGTAACCTTATTTCTCATATTTTCATATTTTCCCTTTTAATTTATTTTCTTTTCAAACAATTTTCTCATGCATTAAAAAATCACCAAAAATATTTTCTTTTTGCATTTTAATCAGAAAAATATTTATTCAATTTTTGACATAAAAATTAACATTTTTGCATGCATATTTTAATTAATTGTTAATTAACCATTAAATTGACTTTTAATTATTTTTCTTCATCAAAACCAATCTAGAAAATTCCCAAAAAATTATTCTATTATCTAATTATCATTACTAACCTAAAAACCTTTTTCTACTAATTTCCAAAACATTTTGCTAACATTTTCTTATTATTCCGATTATCTATTTCTTATTCCGCATTTACAATTCTAGAAAAGATGTATAGGTCGCAAAGTTTTTATCATGTAATAGCGTAGATTTACATTTTTTGCACTTTACTTTCCGCACTCCTATATTATGTAACTGCCCCAAAGCCATGTAATAGCGTAGGACATTTACTTTCCGCACTTTACTTTCCGCAATTTACTTTCTGCACCCTATAAACTACTAGTAATTAGGCGTGTATGGCAAGATAAAAAACAGACATAGATCACCTCTAATCACAAGATAAAATATCTGAATTCAACACACTCTTTTCACTCATGCACCCCTTAGGGTAATTCTCTCTCGTTGCCTTTCGAATAAATGGTCAAGTCCCTCGAACGTAGAGGTATCCTAGCACCGTTGCCTACATACATATCATCATAGTCCCTTCGAATCAAAGATCATGAGTCCCTCGACGTGGCCTATGAAAACATGATCTTGTCCCTCGATTGTTGCCTACGAAAAGTGATGATCGTCCCTTCGAATGTGCTAAGATACTCCTACAAGTTGCCTTCTATGACCATCTGATGTCCCTTCGAATATCCCTTCTACATCTAACAAATAGGGTTACCTACCAACTAATGGTATGGATAACACTATTCTAAAGGAACGTAAAACAACACAAAAACGACCATTCTGAGTAGGTAATAAGACTTTTAGTTGCTTGCTCTATCAAAATACTTTTCACACCTCACACTTTTGTCAAAGTTCAAACTCTTTTCAAAACGAAACATTTCCGAACACTTTGTATACATTCCAACGTGAATCATTACAAAGTCAAAGCGAAATGCCTTTTCAAAACATTTTTGTCAAACACACAGAAAGCAATTTTTAAAGTGAGCTAAAAGCGACTAAGAGCCCGTAGATTACTATGGATGGAAAGGGGTGCTAATACCTTCCCTTTTCATAACCTTCTCCCTTACTCAAAATCTAACGAAGGTCTTTTTCTGTTCTTTTCACCTTCCCTTAATTGGATAAAAGAAAAGTCGGTGGCGACTCTTGCTATCCGCAACATTTGCGATAAAAAGCAAAACAAATCTCAAAGTCAGTTCTTCCACCGTATTACACCATTCCTAATAACCGGCATTAATCATAATCGTCAACATCGCACTCGGATTGTCCATACGTGTCTTAAATCGACTAAAACGCAATCCGATTCAATTTAACCGTAATTTGGCCTATTTCGGGTCGTTTCGTAAAAATTCGTAATTTTGAAAAACTAACCTCACCACTACGTTCTACACGTCGAACTTAGCTAGCACGTCAATTTTCGTTGAATTCGGAGCAACTTGCTCCATCGCCGAAATTACCGAAATCGGAAAATCGGAACATAAACGGGTTCCAAATTTAATCGGCTAACTTATGCCCTAATTATATTTTATTAATACTAACTAGTAGTATGTGGAATTAAGGAAAAATTGAGAAACAGAAGTAAACTGCATAATTATGCAGAAAACAGAACAACTTACAGAAAACGAAGTTTTCCATTGCATCTTCCACAGGGAACGGGACGAACGTCCCAGAGTGAACCAAGGGAGGGGGCGGACGCCTTAAGGGGGGGAAGGTCGCCCTCCATGGGAGGTGGGCGCCTCCCTTGCCCCACAACCTTCACTTCTTCCTCTTCAAGGGTTTTCTGTATACTTAGTGTTTTTCTAGTTTTTTTATTACAGTTTATACATTTTCTTCTTCTAGCAACTCAATCCTATTAGCCATGGTAATATAACACCTAGATCAATACTCCTAAGTCAACTTTCCTAATTTATTCCAACAATCACACACACACAACTCATAAACCACAACATCAATTTTCATCTCAAATCCACAACATATCTATCAAACCCTAACTATAGGAAGTGGAAAACCAAACCCCTTACCTCATCTTGTTCTTGCAAAGCTTCTTGATTTCTCTACCACTTCCAACCATAGCTTCCTCTCTTGTTGCTCTTGCTCTTCTTCTTCCTTTCCTCTAAGACACTCTCTTTTCCTCTTATGATACAAAGCCAAACTTAGAGGTGTGTTTGGTTGGTGTTGGAATGGAAAGAAAAGGAGGAAAAGTGTTTTATAAAGTATTCTTACTAGCCAAGGGTGTACACCCAATCCTAAGCAATTAGTCCTCACACCCCTAATTTATTTTATTAAATTACACCTTAATAATATCTAATAATATTATTAACTCAATTAATTAAAATAATTTCGGGGAATTAAATATCGGTCAGAATAATATTTTACCGAACCGAATGGAATAAAAATCGGGCCGAATTGAAACGTTGCCAAATATATTATCAGATATATCGATTAATATAAATATTCTCGTCGCAAAATAAATATCGATCGGTAACTCGAAAAATATTAATATAATATAATATTAATTAAAACGGGGCGTTACAGCTCCCATGTTGGATGATTCTGACTATGACTGGTGGGAAGTCCATATGATAGATTTTCTGAAAGCTATGGACATTAAAGCTTGAAAGGCTGTTATGAAAGGTTGGAAGCATCATGTCGTGCAGAACATCGACAAAGATGGGAAGGATTTTGAAACTGACAAAATCAAACAAGAAGAAGAGTGGAATGAAGATGATGATAAGGAAGCCATTGGAAATTCCAAGGCTTTAAATGCTTTATTCAACAAAGTAGGTCTTCAGGCTAATTAATATGTGTATCATCGCCAATGAGGCTTAGGAAATTCTAAGGAAAACTTATGAAGGTACCTCTAAGGTGAAGATCCCAAGGCTTCAGTTTCTCACTTCCAAATTTGAGAACTTAAAGATGAATGATGATGATACAATTCAAGAATATCAAATGAAGATTCTTGAAATTGCTAGTGCATCAAGTGCATTAGGGGAGAAGATGTTAGAAGCCAAGCTGGTCAGAAAGATTATTAGGTCCTTTCCTAGGAGATTTGATATGAAGGTCACAACTATTGAAGAATCTCAAGACATCAACACCATGATAGTGGATGAACTTATTGGGTCACTTCAAACGTTTGAATTGACTATTGTTGACAAGGCTAAGAAAAAGGACAAAAGCATAGCTTTTGTATCCAACAATGAAGATGATAAAGGTTAAACTGAGCTAGACACTGACGAGGATTTGTCTAATACCATTGTTCTTCTTGGAAATCAATTCAATAGGGTATTAAAAAGATTGGACAAAAGAGGAGGACCATATGTCAAGAACATCTCATATAACATCGGTAATAGTCTTGATTCTTAAAAGAAAATTGTTATACCCCAATTTTTCCCCTTAAGATCCTATATCATCTCATACCATTCCATTGCACAAAGATCACAAGCTAGGCTTGACTATCTCTTATATCTCTAAGTTTGCTCTTATAGGGATCACAAGGCACCTTGTTTGTGTGAATTTTTGGATATGATGATTGGTTTTTGCCTAACCACAAAATATGTATACCATTTTCTCTTTAGATGTTGTGTTGTAGGTGGATTATACAAAGATTATTCTTCAAGAAGTCCATAGGTTCATGTGTTTATTCCCATGCCTTCTCTACCTAACACCCAAGGATTTGTCAAGCTTTATCATGTGGTGTGTCTCAATCTATCATCATTGGATGAGGACCAATGTAGCTCATCATGTTCTATCTTGCAAGTGGAATTCAAAATTCAAAGTTGATTCAAGTGAATTGACCTAATTTTACCAAGGTCCTTGAGTTGTGGATCACAAGTGCATGGTTCATCAATTCTCAATATTTTGAAGTGGATTTTCTTGATATGATTTCCTATTATCATCTACAACAATCTCTCATCATGTGAATATGCTCCATGTGTAAGGGAGATCCTCAAAGTTGAAAAATTCTCCATGTCATAGCCAATGCTCTTGGAATTAGGGTTTTGGACTTCTGAGGACCATATCTTGGTTGTTGATTGAGATTTATGATTGATTCCAAACCCATGAGCCTCTTAAAAGGATCCTTGACAAGTATCTTCATTGGTTCAAGGGTGTTGTTTGATTAGAAGATACTTTTAGGGTCAAAGGTTGCAAGCTCTCTAGATTGGTCTTCAATCTCTTTTGTGTAACTTCAAAGGATCATAACTTGGTCATATTTTATATCCTTGAGCTATTTATTTTTTCATGATGAACCTAAGGATGTCTAATATAACTTAATTCAATTGGCAATAATAGAAAATGCTTAGAAGATTGCTTGGGAAGTCAAAAGATTACAAGCCCTTGGTGAATTTCTCCATTTTTTGACCATCAACTTCATGGAATAATAACTTGGTCATTATTTATCACCTTGAGTTCATTATTTTTCCACAATAATCTTGAGAATGTTAAATTTATCTCCATTTGTGTTTCAAGACTTGAAGATGTTTGGAGGATGCTTGAAGAGATCAAAAGATTATAGGTCATTTCATGATTTTTCATCAACTTCACAAGGCCATAACTTTCTCAATTTTTGGAGCTTTGGAGTGGTTATTTTTTCAAAATTCCATTTAAGAGTTCTACTCTATGCCATATTTGTTGGCCAAGAGTAAATTTTGAGTGGAAAAGCATTTTTGAAAGCAAAACATTACAAGTCATTTCTTGTGCCAAATTTTGAAATTTTTCGAAGTATGAAAATCATAGAGCTTTTGTTGATTTCAAATGACCATAAATTTTGATCCAAGATACCAAATGACATATTTCCAAGCACATTGCAAACTTTGCAATCTCAGATTTCCAAAGAGTCCAAGATTACATCATGAAGGTCCATGAGTAATGAGCTATGCATATTTAAAGTAGGCTCCATGGCATTCATTCTTGTTTCGAATGAGAAAATTTACCATGAGTAAAATTGGATTACAAGGCGAATTACTCAAAGTTTAGTTGATAAACATGTTTAACTAATTGCTCAAATGCGTTTTGACAAAGTTTTCACTTGGAATGAGGTCGTTTTGATGCTTTTCGAGTCACATGTTTGGCATGATTTCAGCTAACTTGATTTGCACGATTTCATCACAATTTCTCCTCACTTTCATCACCATTCACTTCCCTAAAAATAGAGGGACACATTCCAATATTTCTCTCAAGCTTTGATAGCTAAAAAACCTCTGCCAATATTTCTGCAACTTCGAATTCTTAATTAGAGCACTTCCAGTTCCAAATTGACTACTCCATAAGCTTCCTTGAACTTCACTGAAGCTAACAGAAAAATTATCGTGCCTTGAGGTGTCGTAAATCGTGATATCCAAGTTCAGTTTTAGAGCTCTGAAAACGTACTTCGTTCAGGTAGAATTCTCAATCATTTTGCTCCAAGTAAATTGCTAGGATGTAGCCTCTTCTTCTCTGAAGTTCATGCTTCTTCTGGTTTTCATTTTCATGGCGAATTGAACATTTAATGCCAAAAATCATTTTCATGTTTTTTCTAGTTTTTTCCAAATCGACTATGTTGTAGTTAATATAGATTTTTCGCGAGGGTACCATTGGAATCGTCTTGAAGAAATGAAGCGAATGACACCTGTCTCATCTTCTAAATTTACCGTTTCCAAAACCTGCAAATCGCGTTGGCTGAAGGTTGAAGACGATGACATGTCTCGTATCAACCAATGACAAATTGCCACACATATTTTTTAAATCTTTCAAATAAATGGTCGCGTGTGATATTTCCTAAAGACCATGATATGCACAATGCATCTGGTCTGTTGGATTGAATTACTAACGTGTTTTGACATTATCTGATGGTCCACATTATTTTGTTTCATTCTAATTTTTAAAAACGGATCTGGTGTCATTTCCAAGAGGTCCATAACATGCACAGCGCATCACATCCATCAAATCTGCTTACTAAAACATTTTGACATTGATCAGACGGTCTAATTTTTTTTTTACTTTTATTTTATTTTTTTATTTTTATATTTAATTGTTTTAAACTTCAAAAATTCATAAAAAATTCATTTCTGACTCAAAAATTATGAAAAAATTCACAAAAATATTTTCAATTATTCTCTTTCTGATTTTTATTATCATAATTTTATTTTCAGATTTGATATTTTTTATGATTTTTCCATTTTATTTGAGTTATTTAAATGTTTAAAAATACTTTTTGACATTTTAAAATTCTAAAAAAATCAGGGAAGGATCCAATAGTATTTTGACAAATATTGGTGACCTCGTTTTATTTTTATTTTTTTATTTTACTATTTTTGCCAATTTTTGGTTTATTTTACTATTTTCTCTTATTTTAAAAAAATTATTTCTGACTTTTAAAAATTCTAAAAAATGTGTCAATACTTGTTGACCTTTGTTTGACCTTGGACAATTTTCTTGGCATTTTATTTTGATGTATGGGTACCATTATGTATTTCATCAATAAAATCCAATTAAAATATCCATTTTCAAGCCTTTTAATTAATATTTTATTATTTCTTTTTACATTAAATATTTGTTTCTGATTTTTGGATTTATTTGGAGTCATAAATTTCTTCAACATCAATGGAACTTGGGTGTTGATAGGTCTCATGACCAAATCCACCAAGATAGTTGATTGATTTTGAAGAAATTAGACCGGATGAATTCAACTGACACATTGATGATTTTGTGACTTATCCCCATCCCTCTTCATCTTATCTCACTCTCTTTTTATTTACATCTGTTTCCAAATATTAGAGAGTGATTTACATATCATTTCTCTCGTTGATATTTTCATCACATAGATCATGCTTGACCGACCTCGTTGTAGGGTGACCTCTATATAGGTTACTTGACGATTGCTCAACATAGCTCTAAATTTTTTCCCAAAGACTTCACTAAAATTTTCCAATTGGTGGCATAAACTTCATGTTTTATCAAGCCCCAAAGATGTTTGAGTTTTGACTTTGGTTCAACACTTGTGAAACTTGTCGTGTAGTCACTATGATTCTATCAAGCTTCTGATAAGTTTTCACTAAATTTTTCCATCTAAAATTCTCAAACATCTTTGATTAAGTGTTGAGATCTTTGATTGTTCTATAATAAATTATATACTTGACAAACAACAAATGAAACTTGTCGCGTGGTCACTATGATTCTATCAAACTACTGGCAAGTCTTCATGCGCAAGCTTCAAGATGATCATTCAGCTAACCTTACTAATTACTAACAATTGACCTTTATTTTATGCTTTTATTTTTATGCCTTTATTTTATGCCCTTTTATTTTTACGCTCTTTATTTTATGCATTTTATTTTAGCATTTATATTTCATGTCTTTTTTTTCTCACTTAAGCATTTTACTTTCTTGTCATTTTGAATTTGCTCACTCGAGCTTTATTTTTCCTTTTGGAAACACTTAATAATCTAACTTAAACACTAAAAATTCTTAATTTTGTTCTCGGACTTGATTATTATTCCTATGCTTGGAGTTTGGACTTTGGACCTAATATTAGAACCTTGACCTCAGTTCGGAGATTATTTGACTCATGTTGTTATCCTGTCTGTGCTTGGGTTTTTTTTTGTATGTAGGTTTTTCCATTTGTACTCGTATACGAGTGAATTTCCTCTAAATATAGTTGTTACTCTGCCTGATTTTTGAAGACATGATTTCATCTGAGGCATAGGTTTACTTGAGACTTGGTATTTTTATCTGGTTACTTGTTATTGGTTTGTGAATCCAAAGGATGAGAATATGGTATTGGCTTCTCAATGTCAAGTACTGGTTTCTTATCTGGTTAGATCTTTCTTTACCCTCACCTTTTACTTTTTGTACATAGGATAGTCCCTTCATCTCCTCCCATCTTCTTTAATTTTCAAAATCCTCTCCCTTTTTCAAAAGCTTCTTGTTTTTTAAACTCAAACCGCTTTCATAATAAATTTGGACTTAGATCCATGCACTTTCAAACTTATTTTCTTGATAAACCATTAACCAATTTAACGAAACTTTGACATCTTTTCATAAGACGATGATGTCTATTCTTCTGAAAATTAACCAACACATCAATTTTGATCTTTTTAGCTGAACTACATGGATTTTGATTTAAACATTGCACATTATTGGTATGTAGGCCTAGAACTCATTGAAAGTTCTATCAAATCAAAAATTGTAAGAAAATTACTTCTTTTCTCACCCCTACCATCAAATTTGTACAAATCTTTTTATAGCACATATACAAATTTTCAAAGAGGTTCCTGCGGAGTAATGTAGATGCTTAAGGTGCCTAATACATTTCCTTTGCATAATTAACCCCCGTACCTTGATCTCTATTTCTTTTAGGATTTTATTCGCTCTTTTTCTTAGTCCTTTGGATAAAATAAAAGCGCGGTGGCGACATCATTGTTATTTTTACGAGTTGAGTCAATCAATGGCTTAGTCTCAGAGTTTTTTGCTGCTAAATAACAAGATCAAAAGAGAAGCCATGTCAAAACAAAGACATTCAATGTTTTGAATGTGAAGGATATGGTCATATTAGACCTGAATTTGCCAACTTCCTCAAGAAATAACAGAAGCGTTTCACTGCATTTTGGTCTGATGATGATAGGTCAGAAGATGAAGATAATTATGAGTCTACCAAACTTGTGTGGGCTCTATCTGGAAGATGAGCAAATGAATTTGAAGATTGTGTTAAGTATAACACAAATGATCTTTATGAAGACCTAGATGTGGCATACAAGGATACGTGTAACAGGTGTGAAGAAGTCCCCAAGAAAGAGAAAGAGCAAAAGAAGATTATTGTTGAATTGGAGAAATAGAGTAAGTGACTTCTTAGTTATGTTTATCATCTACAAACTAAGGTAACACGCATAAATTCCAAGCTTGATAACTTGTCTGATTCTATGAATACGGTGAAAGAGAATAAAGATACCAAATTTCACTATTAGTCCGATAATAAACTGAGGAAAATGTCAGAGGAGAAGGATTTTCCTGTTGAAAAGAAGAAAAATACCATCATGTCTAATATCATGTTACAACATCTTGGAAAATGTGATAAATCTTCAAACCAACCTCAGTCAACTTAGAAGTGTTACTACTGTGGTGAGTATAGTCATATAAAGCCTTTTTGTTTCAAACTTGGAAGACCATTTTTTGTGTGCACAATTAATTGTACCTATTGAACACAAGGCCTTTCAATTCAATTCAGCATTCTCTTGCTACTTCCTTGGGTACCAAATTCCGAAGGCTTTTCACTTGGCCGCAATCCTCTTTTGAAAGTCTTGAACAAAAACCCCAAATCTACCAAAGATCTTGGAGGAAAAAACCTAGGTTTTTTTTGGATGAAATACCCTACAGATGCCAACCCAATATTCTCGGTTACACAAAACCTAATTAAATGTTATTGAACCTCGTATAGATGCCACCCCGACAAAACATGATTATGTGTGATTTGTTAGTGTGTATACATAGGTTGAAGAGCAAATGTAGTAAGTGTAAGTTACATGGAAAAAAGGAAGTTGTAGGAATCAAGGAATTAATAAAAAATGACTCAAATAATCAGTATGTGCCTACCTGAAACACAAATGTGGCGGCACATGGATACAAAATTAATAGTATGTGCCAACCTATAAAGGAGTATGTGTCGGCCTGAGCAAGTTACTGACTACAAGCTTCAATATGATAGTAAATGTGTTGGCCTATACACAACATGTGCCAGCCTATGCAACACATACTTAATAGGCTTTAATATTACGTTGCATGTGTCGGCATGAAACACGTATGTGCTGGCACATGTGTCGCACCCCAAAATTTTCCCCTTTGTTTCACCTCATTGTTTGTTGTTTGTTCTAAGCATAGACATTCATTCATTGTGGCTTCGGAGGAATTTCTACTGGGAAATTTCCATAAAAACTATGTTGAGTTTCGAAAGAAGGTTTTATTTTGTTACTGATTCAATTTGAGAATAATTCAAAATTCAAGGGGTTTTGAATTATTTTAAGAGGAACGGTTTCGAATTATTGGTTCAAAAGGATTTGTTTGGAATTATTCGTCCGAAAAGGAGTTATTTGTTTTTAGAATTTGAATTCAAAAAAATAATTATTTATTTTAGAATTTAAATTTTAAAAGGAATTCTTTGTTACTTGGGGAATTTAAGTTCGATGGAGGGAAAGATACCGTTCTTGGTATTTGAATTCGCTAGCGGAGAAAGATAGTTACGAGTAGTTATTCAATTCATATTGAGTGTTACTCATTTCAAGCAAAGGTACTCGAGCCAGGATTAATTCTGTTCTTTTTGTGTGGATTTTCATTCGATCGAAATGCTATGCAAATGGTACTCAAGTTTGTATTCATTCATCTCAAGATACACAAAATTATGGAACTACAAGTTCAATGTTGAAAAGGAAAAATTATTATTATTATTTCATTGGAATTCAATTACAATTGTGAATTACAAAAAAGTTTTACAAAGTTATTCAAATTCTATCATGGAGATTACAATTTTGTTACAAAGGATTTGTAAACTACAATTCTAAATCCTAGAAAAGTAAACTTTCGTAGCGCCTTCAAGGTCTTCATGTCTTCAAGTCTATCCGCGATTTTTTCTTCTACATTGCTCTAGTTTCTCCATTCCACCATTGCCATATTCCAATGTTACATGAAACAAGGAAAAGTGAACATGATTAGCGATTACAAAACATAAACGAAATTCATACGAAAAATCAAAAGAATTATTTTTTTTCAGACTCATCATGAGGGTTGTGTTAAGGAATCAGGTTTTGAAAGGTTATTTGTTTCAAACGACCAAAGCCTCAGAACTAAAGTTCCTTCATCGGCCACTACCTCTATTGCAAATCACAAAAACTTTTGTTGTTGGTTCACAAAGGGAGGTGAGGTGGAAAATCATATAACACATCATATTTTCCCCAAAAAAAAATCAGCCCAACAGTTCAAAAAAAAAGTCAGTTCAGCCTAAATAAAGTCAACATGTTCAATAGGCAGCAAGCAGAATAGATCAGCAGACAAGGAGAATTTTTTTTACCCAACAAATATGGTTATCAACATAAGTGAAATTTTTTCACCTAAATATAATGTGACAGCAGCAGGCAACAGGGAAAGACACAGAAAAAGCCAAGTTTCAAACTGAACAGCATAGCAAAAACCATAGTTGAAAGAGGAAAAATAGCAATAACTACAAGCAATCACAGAGGCAACATATTGTGTTTCCAAGGAGAGACAGATGGGAATTGCACAGAAGAGATAAAAGAGACAACATAGAAACAGGGACCAAGGTAGAGGTCTGTTCAAACCAATCAGAAAAATGGCATAGGAAATCAGAGGATAACCAAATATACAAGCATGGTATCTGTTCAGAGATAGCAGAAAGACAAAACATATCTGTTATAACATTCAAAAACACAAGAAAAAAAGAGAATCAACTGAGCATCTGTTCTTTACAAAAAAACACTCAAGACCAAAGATAAAAACACCTGTTCTACAATTAAAAAACCACAAGCAAGAAAACAAAATGGCATCTGTTCCAACCAACAAGTCCAAAACCATAACCCAGACCAAAACATAGTAACTGTTCCATTCAAAAACCAGAAAAAAGTATAAGCCAAGTGTAGTTTCAGTTCAAGCTCAGTCCAATACCAGAACAAAAACAACCATCCAAGCAAAAACAAGATACCATTACCAACAGCAAGAATAACTCAATAGCCAACACAGAACAAAAAACCTAAGGTATTCATCATTTTCCCAAACATAACCCTTCAGAAAAAGCTGTTTCAGAAACCAAACATCTGATACAGAGAAAGAAGAAAGAAGAAGCAAGGAACGATCTCACCCGAAGTTCGAAAGCCATTCCAAACGCGTCTCCAAAGACTCAGGTATTGTAACCTTCGCCAGAATCGTGTCGGAAGTCTAGGGTTTCAGAAACCCCTTGGATTTTCGGCCAAATCTGTTATACATCTGCAATCAATATCATCAAGCATTAGAAAACGTTAGAGAAACGAAGTAATAAGTCAAGCAGAGCCAAATCGAGAAAGATTAGGTTAGGGTTTCAATAGATAGCGAGAGAGATGAGTCTGGGTTTGGGAAACGAGTGAGAGAGGTCGAGGGAGATAACTAGTGTATGTATCGTGAGAGAGAGGAGAAGATGGGTTGTGAATTTCTGGGTACACATATCGCGTCTGATGAGAGAAGAGAGTTTCCATCGCGTTTGATGAGAGAAGAGATTTGAGAATTTCTGATGCATGTATCGCGTTTGAGAGAGAACAAATGCGTGTTTTTGTTCTTTTTGTTTTTTTTTCATTTTTGTTTTGTTTAAAAATTAGGATTAGTATAATATAATTTTGGTTAACTATTATTATTACTATTTTATTAATTAATAAAGGAAATGACTAATATATATATATATATATATATATATATATATATATATATATATATATATATATATATATATATATATATATATATAAAAAAAATATAATAATAATAATGTTAATTAGACCATTTTGCTTGGTGGTGACATTTGTCACCATCTCTAGTAGGGAAAAGTTTTAACATTTTTCTTTTCTTTTTTATTTGTACTATTTTATATTCATGATATATCCGTACCATCTCGCTTCCCGTTGGCCTCGAGTTTTCGGTTTTCTGATCAATGATGCATCACCCTCTAATACTCCATACGGGATTTTCTGAAGGCTCATTTGGCCCTTTATTTGGGCTCAAGATTATCATCTCTGGATTTCTTTTCACACCGCCCAGACTCGCTTCATACAGGCTATCTCTAAAACTTCTATCTTTTCAATTATTTTATTTTTATGTAAATAATATTTTTGTGCGATGTACTAAGTAATAATTAGCTCTAATAGTGTCTATTTGATGATTTATCGATTAAACTATTAGTCGATTTTTCATCAAACAGAAAAAATCCTTTCTAATAATTATTTAAATTTCCGATTGTATTGTGTGATGATTATCTGTTTGTTCAATATTTATTCACTATTGTACACTTCATACACTAAAATGTTAAAATTAATCTGATTTTGTTTCGATTGGCTCATATGCCAATTTCTTAAGGGTCTCATAGTTGGGGATGGACATGGCCATCCTCACGAGGTTGGTTAAAGCCCTTGTTGCTTTAATCAATCATAACCCGGAAATAACATTGGTCTATATACCAATTTTCCATGCACCAGGGTCTCATGGTTGGGGATTGGAGCACCTATCCTCACGAGGTTAATTAAGTCTATGTACTTGATTAAGCATAACCCGATTCCACATTTCATCTCCGCACGTATCTTAGAAACACTTTCATAATTAAAGTTCTAAACCTCGATCCAACGTCGAGTTTTCTATTCAAAATACTTTCACAAATAAATATTCTATTTCTCCCTCCTCCCAAACATATGGTAGTCAGTCCAGTATCAACCCTCGACTGTATGTTTGGTGTCTTAATTGGATTTAGTTAACGTGAACCATGTTTCACCTCACCTTTTCTTAACAAAACTTTTGGGTAGAAAAAGATGATTAGGATGTTTCTGTCCACTCATCCGAGTAATTGGGGCGTTAGCCGTTGAACGCTTATGGTCCAATACTTGTCTCCCACATAAAAATAAAATAACTCATTCAAACTCTTTTATCGCTCATATGCGATCATTAAACTCTTTTCCGACAAAGAGTGTGCAATAGTCGTTTCAAACACGAACGGGTGTCATACCCCAATTTTTGACCTAATATACCACCTTACATTTGCATCATTGCATCACTAACAGCAGTTCAGAACAGAGAATTAATCGGGTGTAGCTTCTACAGGTCAAAATTAGGGTTTCATCAATTTTTCATCTGATTCAAGAGGCAATCAATTAGGGTTTGAGCTTCATTCACCTCAACTGATCTATCTTGATCAAATCATCAACCTCTGATCTTCAGATATCAAATTTTTCCTCATGATCTATCGAGGATCGACCAATTAGGGTTTTTATCGAGGATGAGCAATTACTGATTTTCTGATCAATGAATGACTTTTTTGATTAGAGATTGATCTTCATATCTTAAATACAACATGTTGACCTAATTTCTGGATTCAAAACATCACAGAAGTTCATAGAATTCATCAGTCAATTTCTGGATCATCTGATGAAATTTCATCTGCACTGAAAAGTCAAACTTGACTTTTGGTCAACTTTTTCAAGACAAAACTTTTTCAATCATCAAAATACTTCAAATGATCCATCATGATCATAAAAAATCAAGAAATTTGGAAAAGTATACAAAAAGTCAAAATTTTCAACAATTAGAAAATTTTCAAAGTGTTAAAATTTCACATTTTTTCCAAACTTCATGGCATTTTTTCACATAGTTCCACTTGGAATTGGAAAAAACTCAAAACATGAAAGTTGTAGCCCTTGAAACAAGATTTCCAAAATGTCCAAGAACTCTCAAATCCATGGTGTATAGCTATGCTTTTGATTTTGAAACATAGAGCTCCAAAATCCTTGATTTTCAAAGTACAACTTTCAAGATTATAGGTCATTTTTGAGTTTCTTCTTCTAGAAGCCATGCCACCTTGCAAAGAGGGATAGAGCTGATAAAAAATCAGATGGAGAGTAATTATGATGGGATAAGATCAATTTGAATAATTAACCATGGTTAAAAGGAAGCTTCCTTTTGCATTTATTGCAAAAATGACTTCCTTGCCCTCTAAGGCAACTTGTAAATACCAAAGCCAATCTTTCTCACTTACCATTCAGAACTTGTGACCTATAAATAGAGGTCATGTTGGCCATTTGAAACTACACCAAAGCTATGCCAATACAAGCTTTCTCACTTCTTTCTTAAATTTCAAGTAACATAGTTCAAATTGGAAATTCTTGCATTTTTCAAAATTTATGAAGAGCTATGAGATATTTGGTGTCTAATGTGTCATAAACAACTAATGGAACTAGTTTGTAACTTAAAATCAACACAAGAATAGCTAGAAACCAGATTTGCATTTCACACTTTCAAACTTGCCCAAAACTGCCTTAACATTCGAATTGGATCATTGGCTCGAGCAAGTTGTGATTTTTTCACTCAAACATCATCAACATACTCCATATGGATGATGCAGACCATTAACTTCAACCTGTAACACCTCTAACATCGAATTCAAGTTTCACTTTGAAGCTTATGCAGGTGGACTTGGTTGGAATGATCCAGGCTAATTCATGATGTGCAGACCATCCTCACACAATCCTTGAAGTCCGTTGGTGCTATAGGAATCATCAAAACAGTTCTGGAAACACTCCATCATCAATTTCGATCTCAGCTTCAAGAGGTAAGAACACGAACTTCAAACTCCATGATTCCTTGCTTTCAGTTCAAAAAGCTCTTGGCCATTTTGTTTCTGCACTATCACTGATCAATAACCCTCAATCAATTGATCAATTCATCAACCATACACGATTTCAATTAGGATTTTCAGAATTAGGGTTCTTCGTGATTTCTGAGAATTTAATCATGTTAAGCTTAAAATAAATGAAATTAAATGACATCATCATGTTCCTGGGCTTAAAACGATCAAGTTTGATGTTTACATCGAGCAATTTCATGGAGAAATGAAGAATCCATGGCTGATTGAAGATTGGAGGAAGAAGAAGAAGCTGCGCGCGTTTTTTCAAATTCAAAAATCTGGTTTATAATATTATAACATTGTTTGATTTTAATACACGGATGTATTGCCGCCCCAGCGGTTGCCAACTCACTCTTAAGTCATTCATGCCTTGCCTTGCCTAATGGTCCCGGGTTCGAGTAGCCTTGGGACCATTTTTTGCCAAACTTTGTAATTTTTCTTCATATTTTTTGCAAACTTTGACTTTTTCAAAACCCAATCAAAACTCCTCATTTTGAGGTGCTTTTTTTGTACACATGTCAATTAACATATCTATTTTATGATAGTGTCAAAAATTTTCAGAAAAACTTTCATCCGATTATATTTTTATCGAGCTGAAAACGATGCATTTGAGTACTTTTTAAAGCACTTTCAAAGGCGTTTTTTTAAAACTTTCGAAGCCCGATTCTTTTCAAAACTTCTTGTAAGTAAATTTCATCTTTCAAAAAACACTTTCAAGATCTTTTTTCAAAACTTTTCACCAAAACTTACATCTTTTTCCATGATCGATCCGATTTAAACGATAAAATTGAATTCGTTTTCTCTCGAATTTCTTAACCGATCATGGGCCTCCCTTACGGTGTAAGTCCCAAAATTCTTTTTATGTACATAATTATTTCCTTGTACATATCAAATTCTTTTTATGTACATACCAATTTTTACCTGTACATAATACAGATACTTTTTGTAAATACTCAAGTACAGACAAACTTCGATCGTTTGTTTTCACTTCACTTGTGTATACACTAAATACCATTGGTATTAAAAGGAGCATTATTCCCGGTGAAACTGCTTTTAAACCAATGGGCCTCCCTTACGGTGTAAGTCTCAATCCTCCTATGTACATCCACATCCTCTTGTACATAAATACTCATTCGTGTACATATTTACTCCCTTGTACACAGTTTAAACTTGTAAATAATCAAGTTGCGCTCGTTTTAAACGTTCGTTTTATACACACTTGTTTATATTTCCTTCATAAACTCTTGTAAATAAATTTTACACGCATTGTTTATATTTCCTTCATAAACTCCTGTGAATAAATTTCATACGCTTGTTTATATAACTGTCTAGTTATAACATAACAACTAGTCTAACCAATAGGTTCCCCACAGAGTTAGCCTCCTCCTGGGCTTTGTACAAGATAACTCATTCATCCGAGTTAGCCTCCTCTTAGGCTTCATATAAGAAAACTCATTCATCTGAGTTTAGCCTCCGCTTAGGCTTCATATAAGACAACACTCCCCTGCTGAGTCAGCCTCCTCTTGGGCTTCGTTCAAAAGAACTCCTCATTGAGTTTAGCCTTCTCTTGGGCATCAAACAAGAAAGAGACCAGGAAATCTCTTAACAGCCTCCTATTGGGCTTCCAATACAAAGAATCACCCGCGCTAGGATAGAACCCTGAGAGTATGATTTCCCGGTGAAATCGCTCTTGAAATCCTAAGAGGATGGTTTCCCGGTGAAACCCCTCTTAAAGCTAAAGCCAGCCATACCCTATAGCTTCCTCTTGAGCTTCATACAAGGACCCTCGATGACCCTCGATGACCCTCGGAATGCCTCCTCTTGGGCTTACAATACAAGGACCCATGGGCTTCTTAAAAGCATCCCCCTAATCAATAATAAATTTCTCCTAGAGATTTAGACGTTTATCATCTCTATGGAAGAAATATCTCATCTATCACATCACATACAATCAAAAACTTTTCAAACTCTTTTAAAAAAAAACATCTCTTAATTGTAAGTGGTAACGCTTGTACACTCAAGCAAAACACCCAATGCTTACAATTAAAAGATTCAATCTTTTTTCAAACATCTTTCTTAAACATGTAAGTGGTAACGCTTGTACACTCAAGCAAAACACCTATAACTTACAACGAAAGATTCATCAATCTTTTCAAAATGTATGTGATGAAATAGATTAGATACATTTTTCATTAAGATGACATTTGTCTGTGTCTCTTACTAACATCCCGTTGCTTCCACTAGCATAAGTGGGAACTACGATTGCTCTGACTTTCTCAACATCCTTTTGAGAATACGTAGGCACAAGGTCTCATCCTTGGCGAGCAAATTTCTTTCTCCCTCAAACCAAACAAACCATAGATCCCTTTAGATCCGAGCTACAAATGCTCTGATTCCCATTAAGGGATATGTATGCAGAAGATCCAATGATCTTTGCGAGCACAATAATAACAATACTTAGGATCCCATATAATCTATCCTTCTTAAAATCCCAAAGGAGAAACCTTCCCAATCATAGAAATAGCAATTAAAACACACAAACATATCAAACATATTCATATATAAAGCTATAGATAACTATATATATTTAGGGTGCTCCATCTATTCCCTTTATATAACAAACCCCCTTACCCGGAATCTCCCCAATGCGTTACGTCTAGTTTGCGCTAGTCATAATGCATATCCTAATCAATTGAGGGTATTAACAGCTTTCCCCTTTTTCATAATCATAATTTCTTGTGTTGAAAATAATAAAGCTTGATGCTCGCGGCATCTTTATAAACAAATCAAAAGAGTAAATCGTTTCGAGCCAGAGAATTCGAATTCAGATTCAATTCCCTCGCGCGTCACTTTTTAACGCGAACAACGAGGACTTAAGCTTTTCAAATAAATTAAACAAGTCCAAGTTCAAGCATTTGAAATGTCTAATGCACGATTTTTCTTATAAAATTAACACAACCAATTTAAAACCTTTTTGAGAGGAACTACGGAGTTTTGACTTTCCCATTGCACAAGGGAATACGTAGGCACACGGTTCCGAAACCGTGCCAAACTCAAAATAATAATAAACAAATTCCATTTCTTTTTTCAATTATAACTTAGAGATTAGCGAATATACACACACACTTAGAATTAAATGGGTCCCATCGAGTACGATGGATGTAAGAGGTGCTAATACCTTCCTCTTACATAACCGACTCCCGATTCCATATTTTTGGTCGTAGACCGCCTTATCCGTATCTATGGGGTTTTATCTATATTTTCCCGTTCCTTTTGGAACAAATAAAATTAGATGGCGATTTCACTTATTTTTGAAAATTAAATGATTTTTGAAAAACGAGTTGCTTCAGTTGCCGACTTCACTGGGGACGATTGACTAAGCGTGTCAACCCTAGTTTAGCTCTTCGTATGTGTGTTTATTTTCGCTTTCTTTTTATCACTCTAGTTTATGTTTATAATTTAGTCATTTATTTCCTATCGCTTTAATTATTACCTTGTAATATATTATTTTGTGCGGGAATGATGGATGGGATTATAGGAAAAGCCCACTACCAAGGCTATAGAACATATAAATTAGAGTGGTTGCATAGTATCGATTTGCTAGACGGAAATGTATTGTAAGTTGGTGCGAAGACCACACCTAGGGGAGGTTCTTTCGAAGAAATTATTGCCGATTGCAAGTTACTTTTGCATTGACGATAGTGTTGTTAGAAGGGATTTTTCCCCTAGTTTTGACCTTTAAGGAAACCTAACCTTTAGGCTTTAAGAATGCTCGAATGAGACGTTCATGGATATATCATCTAATCACAAATTTATTTGCGGTGAAAATGGTACACTCAAGTTGGGATCAATGATTTTGAGTACCCCGTTCAGATCCTGATATTGAGGGTTACGTTTGTTAGATCGTTAGACCTGCTTTGTCTATTCGGATAATGCGTAACTCTCCCTCAAACCAAATTCTCTTGGAAAAAAAATATTGTAGCGTTGCAAGTATCATTTGCGATGCATCTCAATATTAGAGTTTATGTTTGTTGTATCAAAAACCCTAAGAGCCATCCAGGGGGGGAACTATTGGGTAGACGTCAAAATATACCCGGCAGTTCTAAAAAACTTTAACATGCTAATTCTGCATCACATTACATCACATCCAGCATGCATGAATTAATTATCAACATTTATTTGTTCCAATTTTGTAGGAATCCTAAGGACTTGGTTCGCATAAGCAAACAGTTAACAAATGGATGACAAAAGGCATACCAATTCGATCAAGGTCAAGATGCCAAAGTTGGAGGTTCTGTTACGTTTGAAGGAAAAGATCAAGAAGGCTGATATGACCACTTTCACCAGAAGATATGGTCACATTCTGAAGCTCTTGGATACAAATGTTGATATACATACTATGGTTGCTTTGTACCAGTACTACGACTCTCCGCTCTGATGTTTCACTTTTCAAGACTTTCAACTGACTCCAACCATTGAAGAGTTTGAGATTTTGCTAGGATGGCCTTTGAAAGGTGGCATCCCATTCACCAGCTTGGGAGAAAGAGAAACATGTGATAGGTTAGTTGAAGTGTTGTATCTTCCGGTCAGATCCAAATCGAGAAAGATTAGGTTAGGGTTTCAACAGATAGCGAGAGAGATGAGTCTGGGTTTGGGAAACGAGTGAGAGAGGTCGAGGGAGATAACTAGTGTATGTATCGTGAGAGAGAGGAGAAGATGGGTTGTGAATTTCTGGGTACACATATCGCGTCTGATGAGAGAAGAGAGTTTCCATTGCGTTTGATGAGAGAAGAGAGTTGGGAATTTCTGATGCATGTATCGCGTTTGAGAGAGAACATATGAGTGTTTTTGTTCTTTTTGTTTTTTTTTTTCATTTTTGTTTTGTTTAAAAATTAGGATTAGTATAATATAATTTTGGTTAACTATTATTATTACTATTTTATTAATTAATAAAGGAAATGACTAATTTTTTTTTTTTTAAAAAAAGAAAAAATATAATAATAATAATGTTAATTAGACCATTTTGCTTGGTGGTGACATTTTTCACCATCTCTAGTAGGGAAAATTTTTAGCATTTTTCTTTTCGTTTTTATTTGTACTATTTTATATTCATGATATATCCGTACCATCTCGCTTCCCGTTGGCCTCGAGTTTTCGGTTTTCTGATCAATGATGCATCACCCTCTGATACTCCATACAGGATTTTCTGAAGGCTCATTGGGCCCTTTATTTGGGCTCAAGAGTATCATCTCTGGATTTCTTTTCGCACCGCCCAGACTCGCTTCATATAGGCTATCTCTAAAACTTCTATCTTTTCAATTAATTTATTTTTATGTAAATAATATTTTTGTGTGATGTACTAAGTAATAATTAGCTCTGATAGTTTCTATTTGATGATTTATCGATTAAACTATTAGTCGATTTTTCATCAAACAAAAAAAATCGTTTCTAATAATTATTTAAATTTCTGATTGTATTGTGTGATGATTATCTGTTTGTTCAGTATTTATTCA
Organism: Vicia sativa; assembly: GCA_021764765.1. Lineage (NCBI taxonomy): Eukaryota > Viridiplantae > Streptophyta > Magnoliopsida > Fabales > Fabaceae > Vicia > Vicia sativa. The sequence continues at coordinate 115,648,896 of CM038796.1, read as the reverse complement.
CTATTGTACACTTCCTACACTAAAATGTTAAAATTAATCTGATTCTGTTTCGATTGGCTCATATGCCAATTTCTTAAAGGGTCTCATAGTTGGGGATGGGCATGGCCATCCTCACGATGTTGGTTAAAGCCCTTGTTGCTTTAATCAATCATAACCCGAAAATAATATTGGTCTATATACCAATTTTCCATGCACCAGGATCTCATGGTTGGGGATAGGAGCACCTATCCTCACGAGGTTAATTAAGTCATATACTTGATTAATCATAACCCGATTCCACATTTCATCTCCGCACGTATCTCAAAAACACTTTCATAATTAAAGTTCTAAACCTCGATCCAACGTCGAGTTTTCTTTTCAAAATACTTTCACAAATAAATATTCTATTTCTCCCTCCTCCCAAACATATGGTAGTCAGTCCAGTATCAACCCTCGACTGTATGTTTGGTGTCTTAATTGGATTTAATTAACGTGAACCATGTTTCACCTCACCTTTTCTTAACAAAACTTTTGGGTAGAAAAAGATGATTAGGATGTTTCTGTCCACTCATCCGAGTAATTGGGGCGTTAGCCGTTGAACGCTTATGGTCCAATACTTGTCTCCCACATAAAAATAAAATAACTCATTCAAACTCTTTTATCGCTCATATGCGATCATTAAACTTTTTTCCGACAAAGAGTGTGCAATAGTCGTTTCAAACACGAACGAGGACTTAAGCTTTTCAAATAAACTCAACAAGTCCAAGTTCAAGCATTTGAAATGTCTAATGCACGATTTTTCTTATAAAATTAACACAACCAATTTAAAACCTTTTTGAGAGGAACTACGGAGTTTTGACTTTCCCATTGCACAAGAGAATACGTAGGCACACGGTTCCGAAACCGTGTTAAACTCAAAATAACAATAAACAAATTCTGTTTCTTTTTTCGATTATAACTTAGAGATTAGCGAATATACACACACACTTAGAATTAAATGGGTCCCATCGAGTACGATGGATGTAAGAGGTGCTAATACCTTCCTCTTACATAACCGACTCCCGATTCCATATTTTTGGTCGTAGACCGCCTTATCCGTATCTATGGGGTTTTATCTATATTTTCCCGTTCCTTTTGGAACAAATAAAATTAGGTGGCGATTTCACCTATTTTTGAAAATTAAATGATTTTTGAAAAACGAGTTGCTTCAACATGCATTTCATTTTTGTGCAAAAATGGTTTTAATGAATGCGACCAATTTCAAACATGTTTTAGATGATTCATATGATTTCTAATACCTCTAAATGTACAAGATGCCACACTAACTTGGAGATACCGTCCAATATACATAAATGCTCAATTCTTGCAATTTTGACATCATGCAAAACACGTCTAGAAGCAAGTTGCACTCACAAGAATAACACATCAGGTCTTTAATGCCAAATTCCCAATTCATACACAAACCATGATAGAGCATTATCAGGTCAACATAAAGGGTGTTGGAATATTATCTATTTCCCCCCAAAATTTTGAAAGTAAACATTATCAACATCTTAAATCAATCCACCAAAATTCTTGACGCCGAGATTACCAAGGCTACAATCATCAACATTCAAAATTTTATCGCTACTTTTGTGTGTGTTCCACGAAATCATTCTCGTGGGAGGGGATAATTTATGCTTGAGAAAACATTTAGGTAACAAATTTGCATAATTAATTGTGAGTAGTTTCAAAGTTTAGGAAGATAGCACTTTATTCGCAAGACACCGTTTTTTCCTAGCGCACCACAACCATTAACAAGTAGACACAAAATATAGCCACCATCGGTACCATATTATAGCCCAATCATATAACTATTCTCTTAAAAGAATAAGGGGTTCAAAAAGTCAATAGATTTCTAAAAGTAAGCAAAGTTCGCAGTCTTTTAAACAATGTAATATCATCTTAACGTCCTAGTTACATCTAAGACAAAGATACAGATTGAATCAAACTACAATAACACTACTTCGATCTCGTAAGAACGGACTCGTATATAATTTTTTATTCAATATTATAACTTTTATCAATTGCAACTAGAATATATGATTAGACATTCTAGTGACTTGTGTTTTACTTTTAAATTTTCATAGCTATTAGGTCATATGTCAATTCCATTTTAGTTTTACATAGAAAGGAATATATTTATTTTTGTATTATTTGTCTTTTACTTTTTTAAAAAGTTGAATCGTACTTGTATGGACAAATTTTGCTGGCCCACCTGAATTAATTTCATTAAAGTGTGATTCTTGTGAGACTGTTTAAAATAATAACGTTTTTGTCGTGGAAATTATAAAATATAGTTTAATGGGTGAAAGCCTACAATGTCGGTAAGAACTTATGTTTTAGAATTATGCTACACATTTTATTAAGTAGATAAGGATAAGATTTTAAAAAATAAATTATTTAGTTAAAACATTTACATCATTAAATTAGTGAATCTTTTAAATATTTCATCTATTGTTTTGGACGGTAGAATTATAAAAATTATTTGTACAAAAAAAGAATTGTAAAAACTGTTTAATATTTTTCTGGAAATTATTTTTTGTAGATAATTTTTTAAAAAAAATACGTTAAAATATATAACAATAAATATTTAAATTATTAAATATCACTATCATGTCTTATTGTTACAATTTAATATCTGAATAATGATATTTCTTTGTAAAAAAATTGTTTGGATTTGAGTCACTAATAAAATTTTAATTTTACAAACATACATTTGAGTATAAATTGGCTTATAACCAAAAAGTTCTTTTTAATTTATAACGAATGAATTAAGTTATTACCTTTTTATGATTAATAAATTATAATAAAATATAGTTTTAAAATTATATAATTAAAATAATTTTTTTCTATTTATGAGATTTAAAAGGTTAAAAATATTTGCATATACAATTGCAAAATCCGACATACGTAGGTCATTTTTCTAAAATCAATTATCAATATTCAATATTTATTGAAAATGTTTCAGTTAGATGTATCATTAAGATATCAAAATACTTTTTAAAAGTGTTCTGATTAAAAGAAATTGTTAAAGAATTATATATATATATATATATATATATATATATATATATATATATATATATATATATATATATATATATATATATATATATATATATATATATATATATAGCCTAAAATAATAAAATTATTTATCTTGAAAATATTAGCATACCGGGACACTTATTGAAAATGCTTCGGTTTGGTGTATTATTAAGATATCGGAACACTTATTAAAAGTGTTTTGGTTTAAAAAAATTTTTTAAAACACTTTTATAAAAGATGTCTTGTTTTTATAATATACTTACTCAAAATACTTATAAAAAGTGTTTCGGTATGATATTTATTTTAAATTTTTTTTAAATATCAACCGAAACACTTTCAAAAATTATTCTGATATGAATTTCAACACTTTCAAAAAGTGTTCCGATTATATTTTTGTAAATCGGATAACTGTGAAAATGTGTTCCGGTTTATTCATTTTTGAATATTCTGAGAGCTTTTCTGAAATATGAGAAAATAATAAAAAAATTTAAAATATAAATTATTTATTTTTCGTGTAAGAGTATGGGTAAAATTGTAGAAATACAAAATAAAATTTTAAATATTTTATTTTGTTTAAAATAATAATAATAATAATAATAATAATAATAATAATAATAATAATAATTATTATTATTATTATTATTATTATTATTATAAAATTAGCTATCACTTGATAATACTTAGAAATTAAGCGTCCGTTTAGATATTTTTAAATGATTCTTATAGTGTATATCTTTTTTGAAAAAAGTTTTATAAGATATTTTTTTTAAAAGTTTCAAATAAAAAATTAGTTTATGTAGTTATTCCTAAAATATCATTTTAAGTATTTCATCATTTTGCTATAAACTGATTTTGAATATCAAATTTTCAAAAAGTTATTTAAGTTTAAAACTATTTTGAATAGCTTTTCATAAAGTTCCATCATGCAAACAAGTAGTGAAATTCTGGTACAGCAGTCTCAGATGTCTTATAAGAATGTCAAAATATTTGGTCTGACATTAATTCACAGGCAAGGTAAAAAAAACAGTGCAGGAAAACATAAAGAACATAGAGAAATTGTTCACCTAGTTCGGTGTTACACACTTATATTTTGAGGCTTCCAAGTCAGGGACGAAATCCACTACCAGCAGAATTAATTCAGAGCTAAACTATCCCGTTTACAACTCCTCACTTAATCACTACCCAATGCAATTTCAACCTAAGAACCTCTTAGATATGAGAACCTTTCTCACTCCTCATCAATCACACACGGTGATAATAACAATAACAAAACAACTTGAAGACACACTTCAAAGACATAAGATTAGAAGAACCACTTCTGTCACACACTATCTAAGACTTAAAGCAATTTTCTTCTAGCTTAGAACACACCTTGCAGTTGCTTCATAGCTTCCTCCAAGAACAAAACATGTTGCCTCTCACCTATGGGTTTTGAGGAGCATGGTGATCATCCCACAATCCAGATGGTTCACTACATCTAGTCCTAATGGTTACATCTTTACTAAATTCGGCTTGCTACCTAACCTAGGTTACAAATCCTTATTCATAACCTATACCCAAACTGGACTTGGGCCTTCAAACAACAACATATCAGCTGTAACAAGCTGCAGAAAACTTCTACTACAAGTAAGGTCTTCAATCTTTAGTTTCCTGATTTTTCTCCTTAACTTCTAATTTAATCTTTTGGACCCTTAAGAGACACGCCATATAGGTTGCATAATATTCCCTGAATATTTTGCATCCTTCACAACAGAACTGGACTTCATATTTATCAGTTCAATAAGCATGATGTTAAATGCCCGATGTCACGACATCTTCTTCGACATGTTGTTCCAGATGTTGAGTTAGTTCAACACAACATGTTCAGGCATTCCAATAGGACTTCTAGTTGTACTTGTTCTTCTTATTCAAGTTATACATCCTATTGTATATTACATTATTGCTGCTATTATTTGTTTTACTAAAATTAATGTCAATCCTTAAAAACAAGGAACTTACAAGTAGTGTTAGCTCATGCAAAGCAATATTGTTCCGAGAATCTTGGAAACACTATTACCCATGCCCAATCTTCATCTTCTCCTATAATCCCTCAACTTGATATGGGCTCTCTTGCCATTAATTTTCTCTTCCCTGTAACCAATTTTCCTATCAATTGTCAAAACAAAAACAGAAAAACTTATCCAAGCCAAACGAAAAACTCAAGGAAACAACTAAGCCAAAAATATTCACTAATGTAGTTGCTAATGCTTGTAACGTTCCACAAAGTCGAATTCATGTTCCATGCTTATAATTTCAGAAGAAGATTCAAACTAGGGCTTGAAGCTTGCAAGCATAACCTCCATAGAAGGATATTATGGACTAAAGGTGCAACACCATTTATTGTAGCTAATGTAAGAACCAAGTTATCTACATATTCGTCATTCATTGGAAATAGGAGAATAACTTCTCTATGAAAGAGATTATACGAGATCACCTTGTCTTGTCTCAAAGATGTACAAATAGGCAAGTTATAATCTCTTGGAAATTAAACTCGTGTATACTCAAAATCATTCTCTAGTCTAAGGATTGTTCCCACTCAAATGTCAATCAAACCTCTACTTAGGCTTGGGTTATGATTTGTGACCTTTTACAAGAATAATGGAGGCCTAAAATAATTTCTCAATAGCCAAGAGCTTAGACTCACCCATTTGAATGGACTCTACATCAAGCAAACAAACGTTTAATAGACCATTTTGCCACTTTGTTAGAGTCTTGGTGGATATTGACTTACACCAAGACTAAGGGTTGGTTTTCCATTCTTTGTTGAAATTGAATATGAGAAACTTCCATATTTTCATTCTCATTGGAATGTAATTATCCACTCCATTGGTGTTTGTAGAAGAAGAAACATGATTGCAAATGAAAGCAACAAGACCAAAAACATGATAGATGAACATAAATCTTATGTCCATATTAAGCACAAGAACAAGGAACAAATTGCTGATAAAATTGATTTGACAAGAAATATGAATGTGGAAGGGGAAACAAGTGGTGTCAAAAAATATTTTGAGAAAGAAAATGCAAATGAGCATGGACCTTTTAGCGTCATTCAAGTAACTCCAACAATCGTCGATACACAAAAGTAAAAACACTCAAAATAAGGGAAATGGTATTTAAACAGTTAGAAAAAAAGATAGAAGAACGGAGAGCGACATATAACACAATAAGCAACTAGCTACCATGGAAGTGATCAGATGACTCTAAATTTGTGGATTCAACTCAAACGACATATTTGGAGGATAAGATAGGTATATATAACATAAAAGGTATATGCAAATTTCTTGATTAAATATTGGTCCAAGATGGCTAAGATTAATGATGATGTGTATTTATCTAAAATAGATGAAGATCAAAACACACACACACAACCAAGGTTTCCAATTGGAAATAGCAAAATCAAGAAAGAAATATTGGCTTTAAATTAACCTATAAGTGTTTTCTTGTAACCTTAGAGTTAGCCTTCTCCCTAACCACTGGTTTCTCTTTAACAAGTTCCTTAACAAAAAAGTAATATCAATTTCATACCAACATGTTTCTTTCTCTTTCATTTAGTACTTCATAACTATTAGGACCACGGTTGTTTATGCCTCTACTTGTTATATCTCTATAAGAAACAAGTGGCTAAATCTCTTTTCTACCCTAAACAATAATATTATACATTTGTGCACTATCAGAGACATAAAGGAAAACATACACCTAACAAAAAACACATGCAAGCGTTTATCAACTAGACAGAGAGCAATAATGTTATAAACATCCTCGCTAAAAGATCTTTTTCACTTGGAACAATAGCTTACAAGGAGGCAACTTTGTAGAGAGAAGATTTAATATGGACCTTTTGCAATAACAGTTGGCTAACCACATACACTACATTGAATGTATCAACCTTACCATGGATAAGATCTTATCACTATCTTTATCTTTTGGAAACTAGCTTCTCTCAACATAAACCTATAACTAGTTTCAAATTCCTTGGAATGTGGATTATGCATGAGAAATATGAAGAGTTAATTGCTACTTGTCGATTTATTCTTGTTATAGGATGCCTCATGTACATTCTCAACAAGATAGTGCAGATGCTTAAGGATATTATCAAAATATGGATTCGAGAAGTCTATAAGAACATATGATAAGTGTCAAATTGTAGTTATTTTGTATATATGTTTTGTGGTACTTATCGGTTCTTTTGTTGATATTCGTTGAATAATTCCCCGCTTTGTTTGGAAATACGTTTAGTTTGTGTATATTTGTATTTTTGTGCGCAAAATGTATCATTTGATAGTTTTGTATCTATTTTATAGGAGTTCATGCATGGTTGGAGCATTAAGTAATAAAGGCCAAAGGCTAAGCTTCAAGAATACAATTTTAGCAATTCATCAAAGAATAAGGCTCAAAACAAAGACGATAAAAATCATCAATTTTGTTGATATTTAGGCATATTTATATAGGTCATTGAATAATCTTTCCAACTCTTCAAATCATGCGTAAATCGGAGTTACGATTCTCAAGTTATAGGGGAAACAAAATTTGGTTTTTTCTACTACCGCTTAGCGGGCTTTGTGCGCTAAGTGCAGTCTCCTGGGAAGAAACATGTTAAAAGGGTCAAAACACACATTTTTTAGGTTATGTTTTGGGATATTTGTTCCCAACTCATCAAACCCTCATTCTTGGTAGTTTAGAGCTTAGAAAATAACATTGGAGCTTGCACACGGATGATCCGGGATAGATTTCTCATCGATCGGTGCTAACAAACCTGGAGATTTTTGGTTCATTTCTATTCCTATTTGTATATTCTTTAATTGTTGGGTTTTAAATATTTATTTACTTTGAACATATGTATATGTATTGATCATGGTGTTGTATAAAACTTTCTTTTCAAATCATTGTTGATGTCTTTCTTGATCTTTTTGCTTTATGTTTGGATTTGGGTTTTTATAGACATATAAATCCTAAATCTTGATTAGGGATTAATATATATTATTATCTAGATTCTAGAGATAGATTTAGAGCTAATAATCACTATGAGTATCAGAGCTTACTGCCTTTGTGTTGTTTGTGTTGTGCTGAGAGATCGCTGACGCGAGTAATACAATTGTCTTCAACTTTGCGTTTGCATTACCTTTGTTGTGATATATCTCGTGGTGTCCATCATGATTTTGACGAGTAGAGTGCATTGAGTACAACTGATCAATAGTTTTAAGTTTGTGGCGAGTAGTTTAAATTCATGCAAGATAAGTTTCCCCTTTCAAAATAATGTATTTATTTTATTGTCAATAGTTTTTACCCTTTTCTTACAAACCATTTAAAACCAAACTCAGAAATGCGAGAAATTGTCGAAAAACAATTAAGTAGAACTAATCCATGTGGAGATGATATGAAAAACTTAAAACACTTACTTTTGCTTTCCATTTTACCGTTTCAGCAAAATGACGTTGTTGCCGGGGATTGATGTTTTTATTGGATCACATCCCGATAGTTTCTTTGTTTTTTAGTTTTGTAACGATCATATATATTGTCTATTTTCACCTTTTTATATTGATACTTTTATATGTTCATCATATTTGTGAATTTTACATGTTTTTATACTTGTGAATATAGTATATATATATATATATATATATATATATATATATATATATATATATATATATATATATATATATATATATATATATATTTGTTTCTCTTCTTGTTTGCCAAATGTGTGTTTAGATGTGTTGTTTCGGTTAGAGCTCGAAGAGATGAGAGCAAAGGCGGGAGTGAAAGCATTTGGCTTATTCGAAGCAACATGTTGGTTTGTAAATAACAGGCGTCGAGCTTACGACATAAAGCAAGCATGTTTTATTGTTTTTCTCTTTGTTAGTTTAGGTAGTGTGTTAATTATTGTTTAAACAAATTGAAATTGGACTTGTTTTAAAAATCTCAAATCTTCACTTTACAACTTGTTTAAACTTCCGAGAACTTACTTTTATTAGCTTGAGGAAGTGTGTATGTGTGTAAACTCTGTTTATTTTTGTAGTTGAGATTGTGAACATAAAAGTGGAGGCATGCACTAGAACTGCTCTGTTGCTTACCTATTTTTCTGGTTCTGGTGTGGCTTGCCTAGCGCGGTAGAGCTCATTTAGCGTGCTCTACTATTTTGAGTCAGTGAAGTTTTTTTAGTGTTCACTTGTCTCTCCTTTTCCCCACTTTGACCAAGATTTTATTGTATTAAATAACAGTAGTTTTACTAATTCGTTTGTTATTGTTTGGACTCCAATTTTGGTTTAATAGTTTGAAGTCGCATTTGGTAATTTTCCGAATTTGATTGGTTCAACTTACTGGTGTATGGTAATGATAGTTTTTGAAGTTATCATCCAAGGTACTCGTTTATCGCTTTCTATAGCATAACATGTTTAGGAAACTTTTCATTTGTACAATTACCATGTGATTCATTCTTTTACATTACTTGCTTTTTGATTGAATCACTTTAGTTCTTTTTTACTCTCAAATGTGAGGAAGCTTTCCATTGTTCATAAATGTCAGAGGCCACAACTCTTGTTCTAACAAGATTTTATTATGCTTAATCTATTATTTGTGTTGATTATATGAATGCATGAAAAAGATCAAGGTATTTTGTTTCATTTTGAGCACAACTACATGGCCAAATAGTCAATTCACGTTGTAAGTGTGTGATCATTCGTAACCTCTTTGAGCCTTTTGTCATTATCCATGTTGTTTGAACTTTATACTTGTCTACAAGTATTACATTCACTTTTTGTATGGATTTTGATTGTTTTTTTTCTTGAGCCCTCAACTTTGTGTTGTTATATGAATTTTTGCAATGCCTTGGAATTTAGGGAGTATTCACATGATAATCCGGTTGAATTCAAGTTGGGGAGAGAATTTTTGCTCATTTATATGTTGGTTTCTATGAAGTGTTGAAAAATAAAAGAAAAAGAAAAGAAGGGTGAAATAGAAAAGAAAAATAAAGAAAAAAAGAGAAAAAGTTTTTAAAAAACAAAAACAAAAAGAGTATGGAATAATATTGTGTTAATAAGCATTGTGACATTATCTTTCTAGGGAAAAAAATTGGCTAGTGAAATCCAAAATCAAAAATGGCACTTGGAGTATGATAGGAATAATTCATTCTTTCACGCCATTGTTAAAATCAGAAACTCCAAGAACATGATCACTTGCTTAAGGAATAATGATACTCTGGTCATTGATCCCGAGGAGTTGGCAAGCCATGATGTGTCTTATTTTACTAACATATTTTTTTTTAATAGGAATCCCAAGATCTCTCGATCTTTAAAGAAGTTATTGCATCTCTTGTGGACTCAAACATGAATAAATTCCTCAAGAAAATTCCTTCTACTGGAGAGATTAGTTTGGTAGTTTTAAATCTTAAAAAGGATAGTAGTCCTGGTCCAAATGGATTTAGAGGGGTTTTCTACCATATCATTCAACAACATATTATCAACGTAGTTATGGAATTTTTCAAAATAGGTTAGATTCTTCTAAAATACAATTCAAATACCATAATATTGTATCCTAAAACCTAGGATTCCAACACAATGGAAAATTTTAGGCATATTGTCCTGAAAAATTTGAAGTTCAAAGTAATCACAAATATTATTGCAAATAGGCTTTATACTTTCATGCCAACTCTGTCTTCCTTAGAACAAAGAGGGTTCATTCAAGGTAGATGCATAAACGACTGAATATATCTTTCCTCTAAAGCAGGGGCGGAGGGAGAGGGGATATGAGTATTCCCTGGAATACCCATATTTTCTTAATTGTTTTTACTATTTTACCCTATCTTTTTAAACCCTTTATTTATTCTAGTGTCACTCTTTTTAGGTTTAGTAAAACAACAGTTTTTCACTTTGTCTCCAAACAGTAGCAGCCGCAGCTGTGAGTCACTTTCTGTAAGTTTTTTTTTTTTTCATTTTAAAATTTCAATGTAACTATAGAATATTATAATTTTATGAGGTTATAGAACCATTCCACAAGAACCAATGTAACTATAGAATATTTTAAATTTTCATAATTTTATATTTTAGCATAGTTTTCAATTTTACAAGAACCAATATTCTATAACCTTGTAAACTCTATGCTTGTTTTATATTTTAACTTTTGCTGTAATTTTTTATTGTGATTATAAATTTTGACTTGCAATAGAACTATAAAAAATGAATCAATTGTGATTTGTAATTATAATTATGATTTGAAATTTTTACTTGTAAAATTAATTGAATTTTGATTGTAATTGTAGAATGTTGTTCAAATACTTTACACCCAAACCGAGATTTTCAAAGCCAGAGAAGCTTACTCCTTCAAATGGGCAGCCTGAAGAACCTTCTTCGGTCCCTTCTTCAAAAGAAATACAACCGGAATCTCATTCGTCATATAAGGTGTTTAACAAAGGGGCTTATTTGGAGACGGATCCTGAAAAAAGAAGTCAAATTCTTGAGTATCATCCAAATGATCAAGATGAGGTAAGAAGAGCTTACCTTATGAATGGGCCATGTAAAATTAAATTAACTGAATATGAATCCACAGATATTGGGGGAAGGGATCGTTCTTTTCAATATAGTTGGCATGAAGAGTATGATTGGTTGGAATATAGTGTAGAAAAAGATGTTGTTTTTTGTTTGCCTTATTTTGTGTGCTACAAAGGTACTAGTAATTCTGCATTTGTGGTGACGGGTTTTAAAGGTTGGAATCTAAAGCATAAGTTGAATAAACATGTTGGTGAGAAACCGAATAGTCATCATAAAAAGTGTGTGAAAACATGTGAGGATCTTATGAAGAAAAAGCAGGGTATTGAGTTTTCGTATGCAAAATATAGTTCAAAAGAAGAAGTAGATTATCTTGTTCGTTTAAAAGCATCACTTGAGGCTGTCAAATATCTTGTTAGAGGCGGATTGACATTTAGGGCACATAATGAGGGTGAAAATTTGGTTTATAAGGGTCATTTTCTAGAATTTGTAGAAGCCTTGGGGAGAAATAGTGAGAAAATAGCTGCAGCAATAACAAGTGGTGGGGGAAATTGTAAGATGACTTCTCCTGTTATTCAAAAAGAACTTGCAAATGCATGTGCGGTTGAAACTATTAAGAAGATAGTTGGAGAAATTGGAGATGGTTTCTTTTGTGTTCTTGTTGATGAATCTGATGATTGCTCTGGTAAAGAACAAATGGCTGTTGTAGTGCGGTTTGTTGATGTTAGAGGGTTTGTTGTAGAAAGATTTATTGGAATTGTTCATGTTGAGGATACAAGTGCAATAACGCTTAAAGGTGCTCTTGAGTGTTTGTTGTCGGGGTTTGGGTTGTGTATATCTAAAATTCGAGGTCAAGGGTATGATGGAGCAAGTAATATGCATGGTCAATTTGGAGGTTTAAAGACTTTGATTCAAAAGCAAAATCCGCAAGCATATTATGTCCATTGTTTTGCTCATCAACTTCAATTGGCTCTTGTTTTAATGGCGAGAAAGCATGAAGATGTTGATTGGTTTTTTTGTGAAGTGTCTCGTATTGTTACTTTCTTACGCTCATCTAACAAAAGACAAGCTCTACTTCGGAATAAACAAGTTGCACATTTTGCAAATCTAATTGAAAAAGAATTGGTGGAAACTGGTACAGGTTTAAATCAAGAGTTATCCATTGCAAGAGGGGTGATACACGTTGGGGATCTCACTTTCGAACTCTTAATAGGTTGGTTGATTTGTTTACTCCTATTATTGAAGTGTTCGAAGATTTGAAAAGTGATAGTCATTCTAAGGGTGAACCAAAAAGTTTGTTAGTTGTTATGCAAACTTTTGGTTTTGTGTTTATGTTGCACTTAATGGTTGAGATTTTATCATTGACAAATAATTTGTCACAATCATTGCCAAAGGGGGATCAAGATATTGTTCATGCCATGGAACTTGTCCAAATATGCAAGAAAAAGTTGCAAGAATTTAGAGATGGTGGATGGGAAACACTTTATGACCAAGTTGTGGCTTCTTCTGGTAATGTTGAAATTGATGTTCCTGACATGGAGTCTCGGTATGTGAAAGATAAGAAATCCAAATGGCTTGCTCCTTTTGTTACAAATTTTCATTATTTCAAGAATGATTGCTTCTTACATGTCATAGATGTGGCATTGAAAGAGTTGAATGATCGGTTTACACCTGAAAATACTGAGTTGATCAATTGTGTTGCTTGCTTGAGTCCTTGTTATTCATTTGAAGCATTTGACATTAAATCACTTGTGAGATTGGCAAGATTATACCCAAATGACTTTGAGGATATTATAGATAAGGAATTGTCTAGTGAGTTGGAGACTTATATTGAGAGTGTCAAGATGGACGATCACTTTTCTAATTTAAGTGACATCTCGGAACTTTGTAGGACTCTTGTTCGAATAAAGAAGCATAAGACATTTAGGTTTGTGTACACACTTATCAAACTAGCTTTGTCCTTACCGGTGGCCACTGCAAGTGTTGAGCGAGTATTCTCAGGGATGAAATATGTTAAGAATGAGTTAAGAAGTATAATGGCTAATCCATGGCTAAATGATTGCTTAGTGACATTTGTGGAGAAAGAGGTGTTTAATACAATCGATGATATGGATATCATCAAGCGTTTTCAAGGAATGAACAAGAGAAGAATGCATTTACGATTAAACTAGATTGTTGTCTATTTTTGAGTTGTAATTGAAATACTAGCACATTTTTATTAAGTAATATTATCATATTTTTGTCACTAATTTTTTCATACATTTTTTTTGGTATATTTTACTCATTATGGGAATTCCCTTGATTTTGATCCTGGCTTCGCCCCTGCTCTAAAGCCACTAGTCACTTGGACATTAAGGCATTTGGTGGGAACTTATCCCTTAAGGTTGACATAGAAAAAGCCTTTTATAGTATTTGCTGGGAGTTTCTCTTCAAGTGCTCAAAACTTTTGATTTCAACATAACTTTTTGCAACTGGATTCAAAGCATTTTGTCATCACATTTCCTATCAGACTTAATCAATGTTACACATCAAGTATTCTTTAACTATAATAGAGGGGTAAGACAAGGTGATCCATTATCTCCTCTTATTTTTTGTTTAGCTAAGGAGGTGTTAAGTATAAGTATTAACAAGCTTGTGCTTTTGGATTCTTTGAAGATGATCAAAAGTACCAAAGATATTTGTATCCCATATCATGTAATGTATGCATATGAAATACTAATCTTTTATAAAGAAAACATATCCAACCTTCAAAACCTGATAGCTATTTTTAATAAATATCCTTTTGCTTCTGATTAGAATGCCAACAATCCAAAGTCCTATATGTATTCAGGTTCCATCCCTTCTTTTAGGTTTCATCTCTTTATGAACATGAAGAGTTTTTCTAGAGGAGCTTTACCCTTTGTTGGGTGAAAACTATATAACACACAAGCATAGTCAGTTCATAGTATCAAGTGATAAATATTAAGAATATTGTTCCCATAAAGAGTGAAATAACTTAGATTTATTTTCAAAACAGTCTTTTATGAATGGGCATGATCAAAGGTAACAATAATTGATGGTTGTCGTAGGTTCAGTTTTTAAGTAGACAATGATAAAAATAAGTTTGAGTAAATAAGTGAAATCAGTAATGAAGTATATGTTGGGCAGTGATATGTTTAATATAATTTATCTTATGTGTGTATAATATGTGATATACCATTACATATGAGGTTGGAACATGATATTATGGTGTATTTCTACAACATAATACATATGCAAGAAAGGAAGGGGACAAATTCCTAAGCCTCACATTTAACTTTAATGCATGTTTGGTTTCACTCAAAATTTCTCCTATGATTGTAGATTTTTATGCCTAAAGCAACTATTCTATTGGATATTCCTATCCTACTATTTTCAATCATATTTATCATAAGTTACACTTGTTGATGAATCACATCAACAAGCTTTTGTCTTTTTCTAATATAATAAGCCAAAGAATCATATATATATATATATATATAATGATTGATAAAATCAGTCACTAACATCACATCAATTGACACAAAAGAATAATTCATATTAAACTTCACATTTCTCAACATAAAATAATGAACACAAGTTCCTAAGTTAAACATTATTAAACACATAACAAAAAAGAAATGAAAACCTCAGAGTAACTTCTTCATTGTCTTGCAATCTTCAATCAGCAAGAGACTGGTTTTGTCATGCCATATGTTGTTGGCTTCTACTCAAGAAGAATAGTAGAGAAATCTTCCACACTTGATTCAACTTACTTTGACACAAGTCTCTCTCTGAGTATGAACCTCATTTCATTTCTTCCGAAGGTCCTTTTATTGGCAGCATCATCTAGGGTTTCGTGAGGTATTCAATCATGGGCTTATTGATTATCCATCACCTTTATACCCATGAGAATTACCATAGTTCCTCCTATCCTTATCTCTCGTACCAGTACTAGGTGAGGTACACAACGTATGGGGACAAAGTGTTTGGTGATAGGCCTGTTATGCAGAGGGGAAAGCCACACTTTGTAGTAGATGTACTATTTGTTTTCATTTTATTGTAGCTTTTGTTCATATCCCTTTAGTTTCTAGCTCAACTTCTTGCTTTTACACAAATCTCCTTCCATCTTCACCTTCATCTTGGAGTTCTTTACTTACTTTAGCATCTTCTGGCTCTAAAGCCTGGTGAAAATGAAGTGTCTTCCGGATGCGATAATGCTCATTACCAGAGTGACTCCCGCACAAGAACAAAACACATAAAATTCACAAAAATATCACCTAGTGAGCTCTATATTAATCTAGCTAAAAACAAAAACAAAAACTCAAATAAATACTCCAATTAAAATCAAATATATCAACACGATTTCGAGTGTTAAGGGCTAAAATATTTCATAGCATATGATTTATCACCCTTCATCTACCTTGAAGTGATAATATTCAAGGGTGGAGTCAAATCCCTTTACCTATAGCATATTTTTAACAAGATCATTTCAAAACCAGGTGCTTGGAAAGGTTAATCTCTATCAATTATTAGTAGGATTTTGTTGGTCAAGTCAATCATTCAAAGCATGTTCACTCACACCTTCACTTGTTACTCTTGTCCTATAATTATTCTAAAGGACATTGAGAAGGAATCTAGGATTTTTATTTCGATTAGAGCAGTCAATAAAGTAAACTAGTAATGGTGTCTTGGAATAAAACGCATCCCTCAATCTCATGGAAGGCTAGGTATGAGCCCCCCTCGAAGGTCAATGCATCATCCATCTTGAAACTTGGTTGGGATTTATCGACTATCAATGAACCTTGGTCCATAATCCTCAAAGTAGAGTCATCAAATGCCATGTCACGATTAAACATCACATATTACCTTCTATATGGTTTAGCAACAAATCTGAATGAAGCATTATATCCTCCAAAACTAATTGGTCCCTTGGTAGATGTAACTGCATTAACTTCTGGTAGGATGCTTGGTATGGTCGTCCACTTCTGTAGGACACCAGTCTAGATGTTCTTCATAGTCTTGGTCGTAAACTTTGAAGACATTATTATTTGGCCTCTATCTTAGTCGGGCTCCCTTGATTTGGAACATGCATATCAATTCAAGGCTCCTTGTTCTCCTCAACCATAGGCCAAGATTATTTGGTGTCTTGATATCCCACCTTCGAAATCTATGATTTCTTGTAAATTCATGATGGATAAGATCCCCACTGATGATGAATTGAAGCAAAGAGGATGTAACATGGTCACTAAATGAAATATTTGTAGGAAAGCAAAAGAAATTGCACAAAAGTTATGCTTTAATTTCTTATTTGTCAAGCGCGTTTGGACTTGGTTATATAACATTGCTAACATTTTTAGTGCTCCCTATACTCTTGAGGATTGGTGGACTGTCTGCACCATAAACAAGTTAAAAAAATTCATTGGTCCTGTTGAGAATCGATTACAAATCAATTAGTATTGATTTGTATTCAATTAGTCATAAGTGTAAATTACATTATTACCTATTGTGTATACATATTTTGCATATAAATATACAACATGTATGATCATATTCGACACACAGAAATACAATTACAACATGCTATCTAGAACTGGTTGACCCACTGTCCTCCAGAGAAATTTTTTTCTTTTCGTTTCCGCAAAATATCCGGCCATTCACGGCACTACACGAGCGCACCACTGCTCCTGACGACTTTTCCTGCGAAGTAACCATACCGTCAGCATCGTCTCCTTTCGATCGACAGGTATCCAAAATCACCGTCGTGATCCTCTTTACAATGCGCCCTCACGCGCCTCTGTCGCCTCCATTTTCGTCGCCGACATCGCCTTCCTGTGCTCTTTCCATATCTGCTCTCGGTTTTTGCATCCAAGCAACCAAAAATCATGGGAGATACCGATTTCGTCACTTTTACAAAGGTTCCACTTATCCTGTGTGAGAAACTCACCGGAACAGCCAACTATAATATATGGGTTGGTGCTGTCAAAATGTGGTTTCATGGTCAAGGACATGAATATCACTTAACTACAAAAGCAGAAAGTATTACCGCTGCCAAACGCGATAAGTGGAAACAAACAGATGCTTCTTTATGCATTGTGTTATGGTTTTCCATAGCAACTAATCTTCAAGCACAATACCAAGCCTTTACCACTTGCTATGAGGTTTGGGAAAAGGCTAAGAAAATATTCTCCAATGATGTCCATAATCTTTATAGTGTCATCACCAAACTCAAATCTTTGTAATTGGAGAATATGGATATGCAAGCATATCTGAGTAAGCTTGACGCGTTAAAGGCAAATTTCACAACCCTAATGCCCTTTACCAAAGATCCAACAACTTGTGCTGAACAACAAAGTAAGTATTTCATGATCGTGGCACTTGTCGGACTATCATCAGAGCTTGATTCCGTACGGAACCAGATTTTATCAGGATCCAATGTTCCTAACTATGAAGCAGTTAGTGAACAACTATTGTGTTTGGCTACACCTCACGCCTTTGGACCGGTCTCCACTCCATCTCCCACTATCATCTGCTCTTGCTTTCCACTATCATGGTCGTGGTGGAAGAACCGGAGGAAGGGGTGGACAACGTCATGGTATTCGTTGTAACTATTGCAATCGTTACGGTCACATTGAAGCTGATTGTCGTACAAAGGCAAGAGAACAACAACGACAACCACTGGTCGCTGTCGTTGCTCAACCGGACAACACTAAAAACATTACAATTTCGGTCGCTGATTACAATGATTTTCTCCAACTCAAAGCAGCCCATCAACCATCATCATCTGTTGCTGTTGCTCAGTCGGGTAATCCTGTAGCCTTTGTATCTACATCTTCTCTTGGTCCTTGGGTCCTTGACTCTGGTGCGTTTGATCATATGAATGGTAATAAATCCCTTTTATCTCACTTGTCTTATTCTGATTCTTTTCCTTCGGTCACTGTGGTTAATGGTTCTAAAATCAAAGTTCAAGGCCTCGGCAGGCACATCCACTTCCAAACCTGTCTTTAGAGTTTGTTCTTTACATTCCTGGTTGTCCTTTTAATCTGATATCTATTCACAAGCTTACTCGTACTCTTGACTGTTTAGTCATTTTTAATAATAATTCTGTTTATGTCCAGGATCGACGTACAGGACGGACGATTGGAGCAGGGAGTGAATCTGGAGGATTATATCATCTATCTCCACCGGTGGCATGTTCGATTTCTTCTCAAGACCTTACACATGAACGCTTGGGTCACCCTAGTCTTAATAAAATAAAATGCCTCTTTTAGTTCCTGGTTTTTCTAAGCTTTCATCTTTTGAGTGTCAGTCATGTCAATTAGGGAAACATACTCGTAGTACTTACTGTCAACGAGTAAATAAAAGTGTTGCATCACCATTTGCTTTAGTTCATTATGATATTTGGGGTCCTAGTCGTGTGAAGTCTACCTTAGGATATTACTATTTTGTAACTTTCATCGATGATTTCTCACGATGTACTTGGTTATTTCTAATGAAAAATCGTTCAGATGTTTTCCATATATTCCAAGAGTTTTATGCTGAAATTAAAAATCAATTTAACACTTCCATTTAAATTTTACGTACTGATAATGCTCGTGAATATATGTCATCCCAGTTTCAATATTTTTTAACATCACAGGGAATCATTCACCAATCATCATGTGCTCATACACCAGAACAAAATAGTGTTGCCGAACGAAAGAATTGTCATTTAGTTGAAACCGCACAGACTCTTTTACTTCACCACAGTGTACCTTCTCGTTTTTGGGGTGATGCCCTCCTCACCGCTTGTCACCTTATCAACCGAATGCCTTCATCGGTCCTTCAAGATCAGATTCCATACTCTATCTTGAATCCACAACATGACATGTACCACAATCCCCTTCGCGTCTTTGGTTGCACATGCTTTGTTCATGATCTTAGTCCAAGTAAAGACAAACTCTCTGCCAAATCTCTAAAATGTATTTTTCTAGGCTACTCTCGTATACAAAAAGGATATCGTTGTTTCTATCCTCAACTTCAACGATACATTGTTTCCTCTGACGTTACATTCTTTGAAGGTTCCCCATTTTTCTCTGCCTCTGTGTCACCCGATGCGAATTGTAACTTAGATGCTCAAGATGTCCCTTCTGTCATCCCCACATCCATTAAACCTCCATTGCAGGTCTACCAGCAACGGAAACCCCGTCCATCAGAAGTTAGAGATGATATTAATCCACCAGCACCATCTCCTACTCCAACTGTTCCTCCAGCTATGTCACCTGAACTTGACTTCCCTATAGCATTACGAAAAGGTATTCGATCTCATACTCCAAATCCTAAATATGTTTGTGTTTTAAATTATGACCGTCTTTCTACTTCCTATGTGTCTTTTGTGTTTGCTTTGGATTTTGTGGCTATTCCTAAGTCTACAGGTGAAGCTATGACTGATCCCAATTGGCGTCAGGCGATGGTGGAAGAAATGGTTGCGTTGCATTCAAATAACACTTGGGATATTGTTACTTTACCTTCCGACAAAACTATAGTAGGATGTCGATGGGTTTATACAGTGAATATTGGACCAGATGGTCAAATCGATCGTTTCAAAGCTCGTTTGGTAGCCAAAGGATATACACAGATATTTGGTCTTGATTATGGTGATACTTTTTCTCCAGTGGCCAAGATTAGTTCAGTCCGTCTCTTCCTTGCAATGGCTGCTATTAATCATTGGCCGCTTCATTAATTAGACATTAAAAATGCCTTTTTACATGGAGAATTAGAGGAGGAAGTATATATGGACCAACCTCCAGGTTTTATCGTTCCCGGTAATTCTAGACTTGTCTGTAGGCTTCGCCAGTCTCTTTATGGGCTGAAACAGTCTCCACATGCTTGGTTTGGTCGCTTCAACTCTGTCTTGATACAATTTGGTATGACTAGATGTGAATCAGATCATTCGGTTTTCATTTTTCTTTCCTCCACCGGTCAAGGCATCTTTCTTGTGGTCTATGTTGATGACATTGTTATCACTGGAGATGATATAGAGGGTATCCAACGGCTAAAAACTCATCTTTTCAACAACTTTCAGACAAAAGACTTGGGTCCACTCAAATACTTATTGAGTATTGAAGTTACTCATTCCTCATCAGGCATTGCAATTAACCAACGTAAGTATGCAATAGACATACTTACTGAAACTGGTATGCTTGATTGTCATCCAATTGATACTCCTATGGATCCCAACGTCAAGCTTCTTCCGGGTCAGGGGGAGCTGTTGAAAGACCCGGGAAGATATCGACGTCTAGTGGGTAGACTCAATTATCTTATCGTCACCAGACCAGATATTACTTTTGGAGTGAGCATTGTAAGTCAATTTCTGAATGCTCCTTGTGATACTCATTGGAATGCAGTTATTCGGATTCTCAAATATATAAAGAATGCACCAGGAAGAGGCCTATTATATGAAGATAAGGGTGATGCTAAAATCACGTGTTATTCAGATACAGATTGGGTAGGATCACCGTCGGATAGGAGATCCACTTCTGGATATTGTGTTCTTATTGGAGGAAATATGATCTCATGGAGGAGCAAGAAACAAAACACAGTTGCACTATCTAGTGCTGAAGCTGAATATCGTACTATGGCAGCAACATCAAAGGAACTTGCGTGGCTTAAGAAATTACTCTCAGAACTTAGGTTGGGAGACCTTCAGGACACAAGACTCATATGCGACAATCAAGCGGCGCTTCACATTGCATCCAATCCGGTATTCCATGAACGGGCCAAGCACATAGAAATAGATCAATTCTGAAGATCAATTGGCTATATGTTTACCAAATCTGAAGATCAATTGGCTGATATGTTTACCAAGTCTCTTAAGAGTTCTCGAGTGAATTATATTTGTAACAAGCTTGGATCATACAATATATACGATCCGGCTTGAAGGGGAGTGTTGAGAATCAATTACAAATTAATTAATATTGATTTGTATTCAATTAATCATAAATGTAAATTATATTATTATCTATTGTGTATACATATTTTACATATAAATATACAGCATGTGTGACACACAGAAATACAATTATAACATGTCCTAAAAGTTGTCGCCATATACATTATAAGAAAATGTTTAGGAAACAAGGAATTGGGCCATGTTCAGGAATATTCTTCCAAACATCAGGCTCACAATAGACATGTCTTAAACGACTGCATCCTCCTTTTAAGATGATTTCAATATCATCAAGGCTTTCAATGTTCCTATTAAACCTCCAAGAGCAACAAAGGTTACTATAGTGATATGTCACCCTTCTTCTCTTGATTGAATCAAATGAGATTGCGACAACGCTTATAACCATAATCTTCTTATGGATGAATTTTTTGAAACAGGCATGTTAATTTTGTCTTGGCTTTTGCATATCAAGTCATTTGGTCTTCTTCATGCCTTACCGAATTTGTTACAGAGAGCAATGTGAATAGCTATGAAAAATGGTTAGCATAAACTTTCGATAGAAACTGATTCAAGCATTGTAGTGTATACGTTTCATAAATCGTAATTGTTATCTTGGAAAATTTAAAACATTTGAAATAGATGTATGGCTTATTTTGCACACAAACAAATCTTCATTTCTCATATCTATATAGAAGAGAATTCTTATGCCGACTTTTTTTTTCTAAACTTAGGTCTCACTTGTAATTTACTAACAACCATTTTTGAATCTATCCTAATAGAATATCCTACAAAATAAGTTAGAAATGTCTTTGTTTTAGATTTACTATTTTTAATGGGTTGGTAGGATATATATATATATATATATATATATATATATATATATATATATATATATATATATATATATATATATATATATATATATATATATATATATATATATATATATATATATATATATAAAAATAAATTTTTATAAAAATTATTTTTGAGATATATTATTTTTTTAAAAAAACTTGATTTTAACTATGTTTTTGTTTCCAATAATATATATTTATGTTAAAAAGATATTAAAGACAGTCTTTTAATTTATAAAAAAAGTAATTTTTATAATATTTTAAAAATAATATTCACAAAAATTATTTTTAAATAAATAAATAAAAATATTCATAAAAGTTATTTTAAAAAATACAAATAAAAGATAATTTTTAAACATTAAAACAAATAGGGACTAAATTCACATAAAAATACTTAAATCAATAGCTTTTCATATCACATTTGAACTTATGTCTTCAAAGTCAAATAAAATAATACAATTTGAACTTACTAAACAGCCTACATTATTGTTCCAACTGATAAAATATCATTTTAGTCTTGTGGCTCATTTTTGTGTGTGACTTTTATAAGAAAAATCATTTGTAATTGACTCATATGCTGAAAAAACTTTATGATAATTATTAAGTTAAAAAAATCTAAATATATTAAACTATTTATGAAAATAATAACAATAATATGATAAAATAAGTTGTTTCATAAATTATTTCATATTTTGATTTGAAAACCTCAACTAATATACAAACTTGATCATAATTTATTTTTAAGTTTATGTTAAATATAATTAAAGTTATTTCAGATATATATTTGATTTGAATGACCTTATTTATATTAAAAATAAACTTAAAATAAATAATCTTATTTAAAAAAATGCATTCTTTACCATTCTCTAATTTATTTATGGATATTTTTGGCATTTAATGTTAATTTGTCATAGGTAGAAATATATATCAATTGGATCAACCCTTAAAACCTATTTAAATCCAACAAAAAAATCTATAAATACGGGTTACGGGTAGAGTATGATAATTAGGAAATTTTTTAGGGATAATCAGTTATTGAAAACAAAATACACAAAGAATCATGTTTGTGAGAAAATTATGCAAATAATCATGTTTCAGAGTATACATAATGGAGGCGCCAATCAGGATGGTGCATGAACTCATTTTTTAAATGGAGGTGCCAAGTGAGATGGGGCATAGGTGCAACATGTTTGCCCTAAACCCCTTAAGATGGCGCCTAAGTGCTTTTGGTGGCCAATTTTTTTATTTTTAAATAAAAGACAAGCGCGAAACGATTTTGCGTAAGTTTGATTTTCATTAATAGTTAAACGATTACATAATGAGAATAATAGTTACATATTATTTAGTTGTTCTCTAGAACTCTAGAACGACTCTCAGTGTGTTTCGACGAATTTCTTGTTGTTGCTCGGTCGAGGCCCAACGTAGTCAATGTGTTCAATATCTATGAAATTCGTCAGATCAGCATAATCGGGAGATTCACTTTGAAATAGTCGGTTACCTATGCCCTCAAAGTTTGGTTGTATTGGTGGTTAGTGGGGCTCCATGGGTGGTCATAGCACTGATCATCTGAATAAGGGGGGGGGGGGTAAAAAGGAAATGGATCTTGTGGAGTTTTGTATTGCGATTGTTAGGTGCTATGGGGATGTGATGGTCGAGGGTAAGTTGGGTTGGCTGGGTCATATTCTCCAAGTAGGCCTAGATCTGGGCTAGGGTGAGATGATGAGGGACCCAAATCGGGATGTTGAATGCATGGTCTATGTTGAGAGTGTTGAAATTGTGTGTGAGGCATATGGGTGTATTGGTATTGAGGTTTAGATTGGGTTGGGTGTGGGGCTATGGGTATATTTGTATTAAGGTGGTGATTCGGGTTAGGTGTTTGTGGATCGTTATCGTCGTGGTGTCTGATGGAAGGTTGATGTGTGTTGGAGTTGTTGTTGGGGATTTGAGGATTATACCCATTATGTGTGTGGTTCAATCAAATATCTTGGGTCAGACATAAATATTCCAGGGCTAGTAACCCATTTGTACCAATCATAATATTGATTTGCGTGTTGCATATTATCATGGGTGACGAAAACAGGGAATTGTAAGACATGTCGGTGACGCCTCTTCCACATCTTACACCATTTCGCAGCAAAATATTTCCAATTATTAACACCATATTGGGCCTCGACCCGTTTGAGATGCCAGGGTGACACAAAAGTTTGATCGCATGGTATATCTTGATGCATTCAGAACTGCATCTTGACATGGTTGCTATGGTGCATCTTCATAATGTTGAATCGAATGATTGCAATTTTGTCATCCAAACTACTGCATCCTCAGGGTTGGGATCATGGTCCAAACCCAAATATGGTATCTGAAACAACCGGTTAAACATCATCCGATAACTATATCAGTGAAGTCGCCATCGAACGTTTTTTATCTCGCAAAAGGAGAAAGGTAAACGCATCGCGAAAACCTAAAAGGGATAAGGCACGGTCTTGCGACCGAGAGATAGGGTAAGGGAATCTATTACGCGAAGGGAAGATATTAGCACCCCACACGCCCGTAGTACTCTACGGTATCCACTTCTATTTTCTGTCTAATGGGTGTGTTTGTATCTATTTACTGCTTAATTGCTATATTTGTATGCTAAAAGAAGAATGCATGTGAAAGAAAAAAAAATAAAGAAAACACGGGGAAAAGAAGGAAGTATTTACAAAGTTTGCTCGATCGAGCCCCGTGACAAGATGCCTACGTATTCCCTCGTGCAATGGGAAAGTCAGAGCACCGTAGTTCGACTCATATGTTTTGGTGGGTTATGTGTTTTTTTACTTATGAAAAAGATTTCAAACACAAAAAGAAAACCCGTAGGCAAAAAAGGTTTGTATTGGTTGGTTGCTTTTACCTTGAAAAAGGAGTTTGAACCATTATTAAGTGTTTTGATTTGTAAAGGAAAAAGAAAACAAGTTTAGTTTTATTACATGCAAGGATGCAAAAGAAACTAGAAAACAACCAAGGGAAACTATCTAACTTTATCCCTAATGTTATCATGCATGGATTACAACCTAAGGTCTAACTCGAATCACTACCTAAAGTAGATTCAAGAGAATCCTAAGGGAACATGCAAATGGTTTGAAACCTAAATCTATGTCTATCTCGATTCGCTACCTAAAGTAGAATCGAAGACGACAAAAAGGAATGGAACAGGTTTGTAACCTAAATCTATGTCTATCTCGAATCACTACCTAATGTAGAATCGAAGATGACAAAAAAGGATGAAGCAAGCAAGTGCTTTGGCAGAAACACACAAACAATGCAATGCAAACAAACAAATCGCACACAAGCGCAGGAAAAGGAGGAAGTCCCAAAGCCTCGAACAATAACGAGCATACCGTGAGTCAACCAGGAGCCGACACATCCGATTCCTGTGAATAGTATCACCGCATGACATGAATTGTCAAGTGTGAAGAGCAAATGGTGCAAGTTCTGCAATAAATACGAACCCCGGGAAAGCGCGGAGAGTCAGAATAGGGAACTCTTGTCACTTTTATTATTGACTCGATAAAGGAAGCAACACGATTCGCGTGTGCTGAGCTGACACGGACTAGAACTGTGCGGGGGTCGATTGCGGGCCCTTTCTGCTTGCCCATCATATCATCATGATTCGATAGCAGGAAATATAAAAAGCGGGACTTTGCTTGGTGGTACCACGTCGGGTGTCCTAACCACTCTTGACCTATCCAAGCACAAATATAAACACTTACTGAGAATTACCTCCCTATGCAGATGGAGGATTTTAAACAAACTAAACACAATTAGCAAACAGAAGCGCCCTAAACGGGTCTTTAAATAAACTAGAGGGGTTCCTGAACATGCTCCAACTACGGAAGCCCCTTCATACGTCTCTATTCCTACTTCTCATGGCAAGGAAAGCGGTAAAACCCTACTTCTCATACTCTCTAGAAAAACGGTAAAAGAATGCGGTAAACAAAGTAAAATAAATACCAAACGGATAATAATCCGAAGAGCACTGCGAGCTAAGAAATACTCCGGAAAACTTCGAGTAAACTGCCATCAACAAAGCAATGATAAGAAACAGCTCGATCAATATAATCCACAAAGTGATATCGTGCAACATGTGCGTGTAGCAAACAAGTCCTCATAACAATCAGAACACCTGCACAAAGGTACATATCCAGACAAAACAACAGAATATGTGTTTCTCGTAATATGAGAAAACACAAAGCAAAATGCATTTCAAACGCAAACAGAACCACAAGAGAAGTGGTAACCACGGGAGAAATGGCATGTTAGTGTACCAAGATTAGATACCTAACCAAAGCAACCTCAATGTACCTTGCACAAGTCAACAAACATGTCAAAAATAACAAGGAAGCGGGAATATAGTTACATATCCACATCACAAGTCAAAATATGATCCAAAGGTGAAGAAATGGAATGTAAATGTGTATAGCAACATAAGAATGGAAAACCGGGCAGCAACGCACATATAATTCAAAACGACTCATGAATGATATCAAAATCGAGCTAAGTTCATCACAATAATCCTCAAATGCAATGTTAAACATAGTTAGAGACCTAGAGTAGTTAGAAATCAAAAATCTACACTAACATGACTTAAAATGCATTATTTACAAAGAAATCTAAGCATGAAAGGTAAATTCCTAATAGAGGGAAGCAACTATGTAACACCTCAATATTACCCAAAGTTTAATATGCAAAAATCAGAGTAATTTAAAAATTTCATAAATTAAATACTAAGGCGTCACACCTTCAAAAATAACTCACTTTAAACAATTTGCTTTAAAGTATAAATTTCGGATACATAGCATCGCCGAAAGACATAAATTGATTCAAACACATCAAAACATCTTCTTTAATAAACTTCCTTAATAAATCATATTTTCACAAAGTATGATTCTTATATACAAAAGGAAGAACGACAAAAGAACAACAACAAGACAACATAAATATTCCCCCTGAGTGCTACGTATCAGAGCGGCACCGACTCAACTAATAGCAGCTATAATCTCCGTCTTCATAACATGCACGTTACCAATATAAAGGTAACAGTGAAACAAGTAAAGGGTGGGATACTCCAAAACATATAATTAAAGGCATGATAAATATATATATAATTTTGGAAATATAAATGTTAAAAATTAGTAAGTGCATTCCAACACCTATCTAAATCTCACTTACTTTGATCGCCATACTAAGTGTATAATCTACACTTAATCGCCTTAACCTCATCGGCACAAATCATCACAACAACACATAAACATCCGTCGCCACGAAATCGTCACAAGCTAATACATCACTAATTAACACGGCAGTCTTAAACAACAACATCAACCAACAACATTAAATAATGCTAATAACATAAGCAACATAAACAAAATCATCACAAATTGGCTAAAGCCCGTCGTCGCTTTTGGCATAAAAGCTCATCGTCGCTTTTGGCATAAAAGCCCATCGTCACAAACATCATCACGTCATATTTGCATTAAGCATTTCATTTAAGTTAAATCGTCACAAAGTTCATCATTTATATTCATCACCTAGTTATCATGAAATTATCAAGTTATATTCATTTCATGTTTATCATAAAGATCCTCACCAAACAAAACATCATATATCATCGCAATTTAACATCGTCAATTTAATTAAAACCCAACGCCAAACAACTCAAACATAAACATAACCGACTCCATGAGACACGACTATGTTATGCATGTGGTACCCGTCGCTTTGTCCATAAATAGGAACACTTGGCATAAAAGCCTCGTCGCTTGGCATAAAAGCCTCGTCGCTTGACATAAAAGTCCATCGTCGCCAATGCAATGTATGTGACTCGACAATAAACAACACAACACAAAAACATCATCATCGCTTATCAAAATTGGCATAAAGCCCACATCGCCACAATTTATCCAAATCAAGATAAATATATCATCGCATTATATTTGCATTATGCAAAATGTCACATATAATTCATCATCATCAAAAATCATGCATTCACAAATCGGAAGCATTTATTAATAACATCAATATAATCATCACATCATCATGTACAAAGACATATACCATCGCATCGCATATCAACGAGTATTCACTAACTAATACGTCGTCACAAACATTATGTTTAATCACCCCACCTCATTATCGATTTGTTCGCTAAATTCTAAATACGGAAAAATAGTCAAACACTTATCATCGTCGCAAAAGTCATCCCTAATAACCGGCGTTACTCCTAATCGTCAACATCGCAATCAGATTGTCCATACGTGTCTTAAATCTACTAAAACGAAATTTGATTCAATTAAACCGTAATTAAGCCTATTTCGGGTCATCTCGCAAAAACTCGCAATTTCTAAAAACTAACCTCACCACTACGTTCTACACGTCGAACATAGCTAGCACATCAATTTTTGTTGAATTCAGAGTAACTTACTCCGTCGTCGAATTTACCAGAATCGGAAAATCAGGACATAATCGGGTTCCAAAAGAAGTGCAAAAAAATCAAAATTTTGGAGGCTACAGATGCATCAACACGGGCCCTCGTATGCATCAACACGGCCCGTGTTGAAAATCCCCCAGAACATGCAAAATCACCCAAGACAGTGAATCAACACGGGCACCCGTGTGAATCAACACGGCCCGTGTTGATTGTCCTGTCAACAACTCTTCCTCGTTTAGAGGATCAACACGGGCACCCATGTGAATCAACATGGCCCGTGTTGATTGATCTGTGTGAAAACTCCATTTTTAACATTCCCAACTTCACTTTTTCCCTTCCCATTGATTCTAATCATCATCAACCTCATAATCCCTACTCCTATTCCAACTCTTCTAATCTATTTCACTTAAACAATCAACCAACCAAACCCTATAAACCAACTATCAATTTTTCTCCAAATCCAAAACATATATATCAAAACCTAATCATATGAGATAGAGAAATCAAACCCCTTACCTCTAGCTTGGTTGATTGCAAGATGCTTCATCACAATCCCAACTTCATGCTTGATCTTGCTCCTCTTCTTCTCCTTCTTCTTCTTCCACAAAACCCTCTCTTTTCTCTCCCAAGTTTCTATTCTTGGTGTGTTTGGAAAAATGGAAAGAAAAACAAAGGAAAGGGTTTTTATAAGGTTGTTTCTACTAGCTTCCAAGTTTCCATGTTTGGTTTTGGTATTTTGAATGGAAGGAAAATGAGAAGAAATGGTTTATAAAGGTATTTCTACTAGTAACAAGGGTGAAAACCCAATTCTCATCAATTAATCCTCACACCCCCATCTATTCTTATAAATTAACACCCTAATAATATCTACCAATATTATTAATTCAATCAATAATTCTGGGGAATTGAATATCGGATCTGAATAATATTTTACCAGACCGAACGGAACATCGTCAAATATATTATCATATATATCGATTAATATATTTATTCTCGTCGCAAAATAAATATCGATCGGTAACTCGAAAATATTAATATAATATGATATTAATTAAAACAGGGCGTTACAAACTACATATTCTAAATCTTTTCTAAACATTTAAACAAAAGAAGGAAAAAAACCACAACTTAAACATGCGAAAGGAAGCTAGAAAAACTATACAATTAACAAACTAGTTCCTAAGAATCGAACTATCAAAGGTTAGCTTTGAAATTCTATTTACAATCCTAAGATAAGATATACATTTAACTACAATTAAATAGTAGTAAAATAACCTAACGTTTCTAAGAACACATGGTATTACACTCCTAAGATTGATCAATTCAAGTGACAAAGGAGAAACATGCTTTTAAACATCGTTACATGATCAAAACTTGAGGAGGAAGTAAGTATTGAATTAAATTAGACATGGAGCTTTACAAGTCAGTAGCTAATTCCTATTAAATGATCTCAAAAAAAATGTACAAGAAAAATCACGGTTAAAACATATTCGTGCACAAAACGAAGTTAAAATGATCAATCGTCGCTCTAACGGTTAGCTACCATGAGATCCTAATTATATGACTCGATTAAGGGTTCTAAATCAAAGCGCCAACTACCTAAACATTCCCACATATTAGTCAAGATTTTAGTTGAGGGTTAGAACAAGTATTAGACATTATATGCAAAGAAAATCAACACCACAAATGTATGTGTGTGTAGTGTACAAAAAAGGTTCGCTCCGACACCTTTCGAGTCAAAAAAACACCATTATGGATAAATTTGAAAAGTGAACCAAAACACAAGGCATAAGCTAAAGAAAACAATCAAAATGATTTATCAAAAATATCGGAAGCTATGCACACGCGTATGGTCTAAAAAATGCGGACGGTTCAATCAAATCTTGTTCAAAAATATATTTTTCGCACAAAGGTCAGCAGCTCCCAGATTTGATCGAAACATGTCCAAATAAAGAAACCGTTCGAGCGGATAGCTTCGGATGGCTCGAGAAACATGATTTACATTAAGAAAAGTCGAAAAAACTCATCACGGATCAAATATTAGAGCCAAAACAAATATTATGTCCAACTTTATCAATTTTCAAGTGTCATGCTATTCTCCACCAAATACAAACAAGCTTATTTCCAATGTGTTTTGGTGGTATTTAGATGAATAAAAAGGCAAGTGTACGTGATATCATGTGCAAGTGATACATACTCAATGCAAATACTACCTAAATGCTATGCAAACATATAAGAATGTTGAGAGAAATTAGATGTTCAAAGTGTCAAAGTGTTGTGAAAAGTGAAATTTCAACATATTTTTATGCCATAAAATCCCAACAACACCACATCAAATTAATTCAACTATCCTATATGCATGTATGGATATGCAAAGATGCAACTTATGTCATAATGTATGAATTCAAGTGTGTGTATGTGAGTTGCGTGCAATGTGTAGGTGTAGTGCAAGTGTACCTAAAAACGAGATGTTAGTTCCTACATTTCAACGCAATTTCAATGCACGAAATAAGCCTCAAATTAATGATTCAATGCATGTCAAATAATTTACATATTAGTTGATGCATGATCATATAATTTGTGATGTAAAATTCTCACATCAAGTACCTAAATACAATGCAAAGTCACAACACAAGTGTAGGTGTGTAGAAAGTTTCACACCGACACCTTTAAGGCTCCAAAAATATATCAAGATAAATGAATTCAACAAAATAAATGCTATAATCAGAATCCACACGGAATTTGCAAGCAATCTCAATATTCAATTTCAAGAAATTCAACAATTGAAAAATTGATTAAGATAAACACTTAAGTAAATAAGCACTTACTTGTACTTGAAGCTTTGAGTTGAAATTGATGAGGAAAATCTTGTAATTATCCAAGAAAATACCAAATGAAAGTTGAATTGATGATAATAAGAGAGGAGAATCTTGAATCCTTGAAGAATTGATGAAGAGGAAAACTTCAACTCTTCATCTCGACACCTTGAATGCTCTTCAATGTTCTTGATTGATGAAAAGCTTGACTTGATCCTTGAGAATTGAAAGGGAATAGAAGAGTATGGAGCTGTACCGAAGAAGGAGAGAAGAAGAAAAAAATAAGAAATTTTTTTCCGGCGCGGTGGTTTTGGAATTCCGGTGGTGGTTGTTGATGGTTTGAGGTGGTTGTTGGTGGTTGTGCAACTTTGAGTTGAGAGAAAAGTGAGAGCTCTTGGGTCAAATTTAATAAATGATTCTCTCCCAATTTTGTTAGTGGTAAAATATATTTATAGTGTAAAAAATTTGTCTTTGGAGTGCCTTGGATCCACAATTAAATCCAAATCGCGATTATCAAAATAATTTTTGTACACAGTCCAAAACAGTCAAATCCGTGCAGAATTTGAAATTAGAATGTAAACGAAAAATGTCCAGAACGCGATTTTGCTTGAGTGAATCAAATTTTCAATGCAATCAGATGAACGGTCAATGTGATATGAATTTTTGAAGTTTCAGCACAGTTTTCGGGCGTCTGACGCATGCAGAATTCTCAATGCGCTCTTCGGAGAAAATGCCTCGAACGAGGATCTTCTGATCAAAATTTGCAAGTGAGTGTTTCTGAGACAACCGAAGCTAACAAAAATTTTGAACTTTTGGTACTGGTCCCATCTCGTTTCAATAAAAAACAAGCGAGATATGATTGTTTGAAGTTCGTGTACCAGATAAAAATTGCCCGGTTCAGCTCAAAATTGCGTCCGAAGAATAAAAGACTGTTCTTAAACGGTGAGGAATCAGCTCCCGAGTTGTAAATGAAAGTTGTAGAAGGGTTCGATAAGAAATTTTAGAAATTGGTCCCGTTCATTTTCGAGTTTCCAGCTAAGAGATATGAACTTTTTAGTGGGCAGAACACACGGTTCAACACTAAAATTCAGTTTAATCCTCTTGAGAAATTGAATTTTCCGAGGACCTTCCTCACATAACTTGCTTCCGGATTTCAAACAAAAATTGTAAATAAAAATGAGAGGGACATGCCAGTCAAAATTCATCAGAAAATACTTGACGAGCTGTGAGATACACTCTCTAGAGTGCCCAAAACACACTGAAAACCCAAAATCCACTTTATTGAGAAATAAGCGAATAAATTCATTTTTTCTTGACGAAATGACATCCAACCTGAACAGATAATCTGGAGGATATATTGATATGATTCTAGAGATTGTGGAACCAAGCCAAAATAGCTTCCTGACCAAAAAATCTTGCAAATAGTCGTACGAACCGAGAAACATTGATTCTTGGCTCAAAATGATCTGAGATAGCTGAAACAAACTGTTTCTTTCATACTTGGGATGTTTTGAACCTGGTAACCCCATGATCAATGATATGCATGCACCTATATGTATGTTTATGCAATCAAATTATAAGCCAGAAATACGAAAAAGAAGAGGGTGAATTTTGGGATACAACAGTATCCAAACAAACAGTGGATAAAATTAAATCAGAACAATAAAAATTTAAAAATAATTAAGTTAAAAGATGAAACGTTTAGAGGTACTGCTAACATCGTGCTGTTAAAACATAGTTTGGTTCTACATCTCTTTGAAGAATTTTTGATGATAACAAACACAATTGATGATATTTATGTTCTGACTCTAATAGATAAATATTTTGCATAGAACATTTTTGCTTCCTAATATTTTAAAAAAATATACAGATGAAGTTCTGATTCTGGAAGCAGAAGAAGTTATGATTCTAGAAGAAGAAGAAGTTTTGATCGATAAAGAAGAATGACACTAAGAGAACTCATAAGAAATATACGCATGTGAAAGAAGTCTTCAAGATTATCACGCTCTTTAGAAGAAGTTTCACTTTGTTCAAACCAAACTTCTAAAAGCACCATGCTGCATTACAAACTCTGATAGATATATTTTGGCTGCATTTCATACCTTAGTTTGATGCATTACAAGACTCAAATGGAATTATTCAAAGTAATTTTTGTTTGAAGACAAGATTTGTATTTATGGATAGGAGCACTTAATGCATTTATCAACATTGCTTTTGCACATTATGGTGACTCCTAATGGTTCAAAGCTACGCCTATATAAAGAAGTCTCATCATTAAGCTTTGGTTGTCGAATCTCTCTCTCTCTCTCTCTCTCTCTCTCTAAAACAACTCTAAAGCTTCCATCTCAATCCATTTAAAGTTGTTTTATAATCATTTGCGTCTAAATAGTGTATACATCACAGTTGTGATATAGCTTGTAAGAAGCACTGTTAACACATATTTGGTTGTAAATTGTTTGTACCTTGAGAAACCAAGTTATGGTTAAATCTCAAGAAGACGTTGGCAGTTGTCATCATGCTTATAATCAAGATTTGATTAGTGGACTAAGACCTCGTTGAGAGAGGCAAATCACCTTGACAGGTGGACTGGAGTAGTTTGAGTTCAAATGAACCAGGATAAAAATATTTGTGTTTTTAATTTTAAAAACCCAACTTAAACCCCATTTCTTGTGTTTTTCAATCTTCAATTGGTATTAGAGCGGCTGGTTCTGGGTGCTAACACTTAATCGTGTCAGAACAACAATGACCACTATGACGATAAAGACAAAATAAACGGCAGACCCCCAATGTTTGATGGAGAAAACTTTAATTACTGGAAGGAAAAAATCGAGAGTTTCTTTCTGGCTCATGACACTGATCTTTGGGACATGGTAACTGATGGCTACACTCACCTTGTTGATGCAAGCGGTCAGAAGATTGAAAGAAAGAAAATGTCAGATCAACAAAAGAAATAATTCAAAAATCATCACAAGGCCAAAACTATCCTCCTAAGTGTTATCTCGTACACTGAGTATGAGAAGATCACAAACAAAGACTCAACTAAGAACATATTCTACTCCTTGAGAATGACACATGAAGGCAACACACAGGTCAAAGAAACAAAAGCTCTAGCTCTCATTTAGAAATACGAAGCGTTCAAGATGGAGGAAGATGAAACTATTGAAGCAATGTTCTCAAGGTTTCAAATTCTGGTAGTTGGTCTAAAAGTGTTGGACAAAGGATATTTTATTGCAGATTATGTAAAGACACTCATCAGAAGTTTACCTAGAAATGGAGACCCATGGTCACATCACTAAAGCTTACAAAAGATATGAACAAGATCTGTCTAGAAGAACTCATCAACTCATTAAGAAGTCACAAGATAGAATTAGAAGAAGATGAGCCCCATAAGAAAGGTAAGTCTCTTGGTCTTAAATCTAACAAAAAATATGATTCTAAAGCGTTTCAGGCTGAAGAAGAAAACTC
This sequence comes from Vicia sativa, assembly GCA_021764765.1. Lineage (NCBI taxonomy): Eukaryota > Viridiplantae > Streptophyta > Magnoliopsida > Fabales > Fabaceae > Vicia > Vicia sativa. Next base: position 115,613,776 of record CM038796.1, on the reverse strand, counting down.
TTGAGGATCATCAGAAGAAGAAGATGAGCTATCTCTGCTTTCTAGAAGAGTACAACAACTCTGGAAGAATAGACAGAGGAAGTTCATAAATCCAAGAAGATCTAGAAATTTCTCTGGATCATCCTCTGGATACAAAAAGATAAGAAGTAAAGAAGTTGTCTGCTACAAATGCAAGGAACCTGGTCACTACAATGCGATTGTCCTAAGCTTTAGAAAGAGAAGCCAAAGAAGAGTTTTGACAAAGAAAAGAAAAAAATTCTTATGGCTACATGGGACGGTTCAGATTCCTCTGAAGCTTCATTAGAATCAGAAGATGAAAGAGCCAACATAGCTTTTATTGCTAACATAGCTGACAACTCAGCTTCCTTAGGATCTGATTCTGATACTGAAGAGGTATTTCCTAATTTTTCTATTAATTTCTCTAAAGCTGAGTTAGAAGAAAGTTTGTCTGAAATACTTGAAAACTATCAGAAAATTCAAATCAAAGACAAGAATCTAAAACGGAATCTTGCATCTGATTTTGAAGGGACTAAGAAACTCGAAACAGAAAAATTTGAGCTTAAAAAAACCATTTCTAAACTAAAAAATGAAAACTCTGTTTTTAAAGAAGATTTACAAAAAGCTCAAGAAAAATTTGTTTCAGAAGTTCTAAATGACTCTAATAAAATTATAAAGGAATATGACATTGGTTTTCAAGAATTTCTTACTAAAAGCATAGACAGAAACAATGGCTTCAATGATCTATGGAGTCAGCAGAAATAGTAGAAGAGGTTTAGGATATGTGTCACCTAGAAATGAAAAACCTTATCTTGAAGTGGATGATATGGCCATTAAATACACACCTCTGAAATCTCACTTCACATATGGTCACCCACATGACATAAAATACACCAGTGAATCATATTATGCTAAATCTTATGTTAAACCAAAGCTCAAACAGAACCTTGGTAATACTAACCAGAAAGGACCCAAAAAGATATGGGTACCTAAGGAGAAAATAGTATATGTTGAATATGTCTTTAACATCAAAGTTGAAACACCAGTCTTAGTACCTGCACTCTAGATGCTCTCGACACATTACGGGAAGAAATAATATGTTCCAAAGTTTGGAACTTAAAGTTGGAGGTTATGTAGGTTTCAGAGGCAATCAATAGGGTAAAATCATTGGCTTTGGAGCTATCAGTAACAGATCTTTACCCTCTATTACTAATGTTCTATTAGTAGATCGATTAATGCATAATAATCAATCAATAATCAATGATATAATCTTTAATCAAAAGTCTTGTATTGCTGTTAGTCGGAAAGATGGAACAATCCTTTTTAATGGTAAAAGGAAGAACAACATTTATAAAATCAAACTTTTTGAACTCAGGAGTCAGAATGTTAAATGCCTTATGTCTGTGGACAATGAGCAATGGTCCTGGCACAGACGATTGGGGAATGTTAGTATGAGAAGAATATCTCAGATTAACAAACTCAATCTAGTCAGAGGACTTCCAAATTTGAAGATTAACTCAGATGCTCTGTGTGAAGCATGTCAAAAAGGAAAATATGCAAAACCTCCTTTTAAATCAAAAAATGTTGTTTCTACCTCGAGGCCATTAGAACTTTTGCATATTAATTTATTTGGACCAGTGAAAACTGCATCCATCAGTGGCAAGAAGTATGGGTTGGTGATCGTAGTTGACTATAGCATATGGACATGGGTAAAGTTCTTAAGACACAAGGATGAGTCACATTCTGTGTTCACTAACTTCTGTAATCAAGTCCTGAATGAAAAAGAGTTTAGAATTGTAAAAGTCATAAGTGATCATGGTGGAGAATTTGAAAATAAATATTTTGAAAAATGTTTTAATAAAAATGGTATTTCTCACGATTTTTCTTGTCCTAGAACTCCACAACAAAATGGAGTTGTAGAACGTAAAAACCAAACTTTACAAGAAATTGCTCGAACCATAATCAATGAGACTAACATTGTTAAACATTTCTGGGCAGAAGTAGTGAAAACAACATGTTATATCCAGAATAGAATCTCCATAAGTCCTATTATAGAGAAGACTCCTTATGAATTATGGAAGAAAAGAAAGCCCAACATTTCTTATTTTCATCCTTTTGGATGTACTTGTTTTATTCTAAATACCAAAGGTTATCTGAACAAATTTGATTCTAAGGCACAAAAGTGTTTAATGTTAGGATATTTTGAATGGTCAAAAGGCTACAGAGTATATAACACTAAAACACGAATTGTGGAAGAATCTATTAATGTCAGATTTGACGATAAGCTTGGCCCTCAAAAGTCAAAGAAAAAATAATCTCTTGCAGATATAGAAGTTCAACTTATAGGTACAAAAGATAGCCCTGGAAAATACACAAGCTCTGAAAAAGCTATCAACTCCAAAGAAACTTCTGAAGAACCCATCCAGAAGAAACCATCTAGAAGCAGCTTAGCTCATCCTGAGGAAATGATTCTGGGAAAGAAAGACGATCCAATCAGAACCAGATCAACATTCAGAAACTTTGAAGAATATCTCATGGATCTGGTGTCCTTGATTGAACCAACTTCTATAGATGAAGCTCTTCAAGGCAGTGAATGGATCATGGCAGTGCAAGAAGAACTAAATCAGTTTACTAGAAACGATGTATGGGATCTTGTTTCCAAACCAAAAGGTTTTAACATTATTGGAACTAAGTGGGTCTTCAGAAACAAGCTTAGCGAGAAAGGAGAAGTAGTTAGAAATAAAGCTCGACTGGTAGCACAAGGTTATAATCAACAAGAAGGGATATACTATATAGAAACCTTTTCTCCAGTCGCTAGTTTAGAATCTATCAGACTCTTAATTTCATATGATGTTAATCACAATATTACACTTTATCAGATGGATGTAAAGAGTGCCTTTTTAAATGGTTACATTGATGAAGAAGTATATGTACACCAACCCCCTGGTTTTGAAAATACAAAACATCCAGAATATGTTTATTAGCTTAAAAAATCTTTATATGGTCTAAAACAAGCTCCCAGAACTTGGTATGAAAGACTGAGGAACTTTATATTGGAAAAAGATTTCACCAGAGGGAAAGTGGAGACTACGTTATTTTGTAAATCTTTTAAAAATGATATTCTGATATGTCAAATTTATGTTGATGGTATAATTTTTGGTTCTACTAAAGCCTCCCTTGGGAGAAAGTTTTCTAAGTCTATGCAGGCAGAATTTGAAATGAGTCTGATGGGCGAACTCAAATTCTTTCTAGGAATTCAAATCAACCAATCCTCAGAAGAAACTTACATACATCAGAGTAAGTATGCTAAAAAAATTATGGAGAAATTTGACATGTCAGATAGAAAACCTGCCAAAACCCCTATGCATCTGTCATACCCCAAAATTTGCCCTCCTACTTCTCAAGACATTTCTCATATCCATACATAAGGGTTTCACAAGGGTTGACCAGACAAACCCTCTCCTAGACAATCAACCCAAACTAGGGTTTGGAAATTCTCAGATCAAGTTGGTTCCCAACATCTCCCATGTTCATCATGCCTACTCATATGCTTCAAAGAATCTCCATGTCAAGTTTCAAGCCTTACAAGTCAAGTTTCCTCAAACAATTGCTCAGATGGTTGAAAATCAGTTGTATTGGACAAAAAGTCAACTGTGGTCAACATACAGTCAAACTTCAGGATTTTTGGTCAACATCCATATTTTTAAGTGACATTCATAATTTGATCAAGGGTTGATCATGATTCATCAAGAAAACTCAAGATTTGATCAAAAGTCAAACTTTCCAAATTAGGGTTTTTTGAAGAAAAAGTCAACAGAACTTTGACTGAGCATAACTTTCTCATACTTTATCAGAAATTTTCCCACCAAAGCTCATTTTGAAGATAATTCAATTCTCTACAACTTCATGTCTCACAAGCATGGTCAGAAAATGCTTCATTTGGAGGATATGGATCAAAACATTACAGGTCCTTTTCAAAGTCAACAAAAAGTCAACTTTTTTTAAAGAAGTGTTATTGAGGATGGAAACTTCAATTGAGATTAAACCAAATAGGTTGTTTAGAGGACATCTAGAGCTTTCCAAAAAGTCCAATAACACCCAAAAATGTTAAAAATTGAGCAAGATACACCTTGCACAAGTTGGGCATTTTTGAAGAAGTGCACAAAGAAAAATACTTGACAAAATCCAATTTTTTCCAAATGGGCTTATAATGTTATGATCCAAACTTGATCATAATATTATTTATGACCTCTTGATGCCTTGCCACGACCTTTTCCTATTTTCTTGATTTATTTTTGAATTTAAAAGCATTTAATTCAATTTTAAATTAAATAAAATATGAAAACAAGGTGTAAAACAAGTTGGGTTGGATTTCTATCAACCTTGAGGACCAAGGAAGCCCACAAGACATGCCAATTTCGTGCAAGCTCATACAACAAAGAGAAAATCAAATTTTGGAAAGATTTGATGGAAATTGAAAGGAAAATATTTTTGCATTCAAAGCTATATCTTTTTTCATTCTTTTTGCTCCAATCTCTTGCTCTATAAATACCTAATGCATTCACAAGACAAAAGGACGAAACCCTAGCCTCTTGGAGCAACCCTAATTTTCTCAAATTTCTCACAAAGTTGCAAAATTCGAATTTGGTTTTCTAGCAGGTTTCAATCAAAACCAAGCATTCCATTGCCTTCCTGAGCATTCCAGCAATCGATCCATACCCTTACACGAAGCCAAATCATCCCAGAACGTGAAAACCACACAGCTCCGGTTTGGTAAACTTTTGAAATTCGATTTTTGTAATTCATGCATTGTTAACTGTTTTCAATTGTTTGTATGATCTCAGGACATCCATTAGAACATGATTGATGCATTACCTGTGAGCTTTTATGCGTGAATCATAGATTGCCATTGTTAGGGCTTCAGATCGGAAAAGCTTCGAATCTGAAAATCCAGGAGCTTTCAGGCCAAACGGCCACCACCATCGTGTTCGCAGCCCTCAAATTAGGGGGGGTAGGGTCCTTCCTTGCTCTTTATTTGCTTTATTTTGTAGGATTGACCATCGTGCTTGCCGGAGAAGACGACCGAAGTTAGGGCTCCGGCGTCGTTGACTATCTAACTCATGCGAAGGCATGCGTGGCACAATAATCTGTTCTGATTCGCTCTCACATTATAACTGGGTCCCATGGCTTGACTTGGTTTGAAAATTCAAACTGGAACGTTGGATCACTTATAATCCAATGCTTGCAATCCAATAACAACAAATGCAGCTAGCTCAGTCGGTAACCCGTGTGTGGTTTCTCCAGGAGGTCCTGAGTTCGATCCTGGCTGCCAGCATTCTTTTTTTTAACAGTTTTCCATAACTAACATTTTTCTATTTTTTCTTTTAATATTTTCATTCTAATTTATTTTCTCTTCAAATATTTTTCTCATGCATTTAAAAATCACCAAAAATATTTTCCTTTTGCATTTTAATCAGAAAAATGCTTATTTAATTTTTGACATTAAAATTAATATTTTTGCATGCATATTTTAATTAATTGTTAATTAACCATTAAATTGACTTTTAATTGTTTTTCCTTATAAAAAACGATCCAAAAAATTCCTAAAAAATTATTCTATCATCTAATTATCATTACTAACCTAAAATCTTTTTTCCTCATTCAAAAATCTTATTTTTACTAACATATTTTCTCTTATGCGAATTTCTTATATTTTCCGATTATTATGTACTTGCTTACAGGTTGTAATAGTTAGGATTTATTTTCTCGCATTCTTTTCCGATATTATGTAACTGCTCATAGGATGTAATAGTTTAATTAGGACTTTTACTTTCCGTACTCCTATTATGTAACTGCCCCAAAGCCATGTAATAGCGTAGGACATTTACTTTCCGCACTTTACTTTCCGCAATTTACTTTCCGCACCCTATAAACTGTTAGTAATTAGGCGTGTATGGCAAGATAAAAACGAACGTAGATCACCTCTAATTCCAAGATAATATATCTGAATTTAACACACTCTTTTCACACGTGCACCCCTTAGGGTATTTCTCTCTCGTTGCCTTTCGAATAAATGGTCAAGTCCCTCGAACGTAGAGGTATCGTAGCACCGTTGCCTACGAAACATATCATCATAGTCCCTTCGATACAAAGATCATAGACCCACGGTGTCGCCTACGAATACATGATCTCGTCCCTCGATTGTTGCCTACGAAAAGTGATGATCGTCCCTTCGAATGTGCTAGGATACTTCCTACAAGTTGCCTTCTATGACCATCCGATGTCCCTTCGAATGTCCCTCTACACCCAACGAATAGGGTTACCTACCAACTAATGGTATGGATAGCACTACTCTAAAGGAAAGTAAAACAACACGAAAATAACCATTCTGAGTAGGTAATAAGACTTTTAGTTGCTTGCTCAAATACTTTTCACACCTCACACTTTTATCAAAGTTCAAACTCTTTTCAAAATGAAACATTTCCGAACACTTTGTATACATTCCTACATGAATCATTACAAAGTCAAAGCGAAATGCCTTTTCAAAACATTTTTGTCAAAACACACATAAAGCAATTTTTAAAGTGAGCTAAAAGCAACTAAGAGCCCGTAGAAAACTACGGATGGAAAAGGGTGCTAATACCTTCCCTTTTCATAACCTTCTCCCTTACTCAGAATCTAACGAAGGTCTTTTCCTGTTCTTTTCACCTTCCCTTAATTGGATAAAATAAAAGTCGGTGGCGACTCTTACTATCCGCAACATTTGCGATCAAAAGCAAAAACAAATCTCAAAGTCAGTTCACCGTATTACAGCATCCCACATGCATGTTAGAAAAGGTAGAGGTAAGTAAGAAAGTAGAACAGAAGCTCTACAGAGGTATGATTGGTTCTCTCCTTTATTTAACAACTTCAAGGCCCAATATTTTATATAGTGTTTGCCTCTATGCTAGATTCCAATAAGATCCTAGAGAAACTCACTTAACAATATTTAAGCAAATTTTCAAGTATCTGAAAGGTACTACTAACCTTGGCTTATGTTATAGAAAATCCAGAGAGTATAAACTTGTAGGATATTGTGATGATGACTTTGATGGAGACAGAATAGAAAGAAAAAGTACTTCTGGGAGCTGTCAGTTTCTGGGAGATAATATAATATCATGATCCAGCAAAAGGCAATCCACCATTGCTTTGTCAACTGTTGAAGCAAAATATATAGATGCAGCAGGTTGTAGCACTCAGATGCTCTAGATGAAAAGTGAACTTGAAGACTTTCAGATATTTGAGAGTAACATTCATATCCTCTGTGACAATACTTCTACTATTTGCTTATCTAAAAATCCTATTCTGCACTCTAGAGCTAAGCATGTAGAAATTAAACATCATTTCATTTGGGACTATAGTCAGAAGGGAATTATTTCATTAAAATTTATTGACACAGACCATCAATGGGCTGATGTATTTACAAAACCTCCTGCTGAAGATAGCTTTAATTTCGTTCTGAAGCATCTCAGTATCAAATTATGCCCATAATGAATATTTTAATTCTGTATGTTTAACTTTCAGAATAGTTTTTTTTGTGAACATCTGATTAATTGTCCTTCTTAAGTGAGAAGAGTAGTTAACTCAGAATCTATCAAGAGATTTGAACGTGATCCCAAATGATCCAGCTCAAGAAAGATGCATGCAGTTCACCATATCAACATTTTTTAATCTCAAGCGTTGAGTCATACTTAGAAAATGAACACGTGTTCAAGATTTGATATACTGAAATGGTTGAGTTAATGCATTGAGGCACTGGTCACATCGGTAACTGTTCATTAAATCTTTACGCTATCTCCCTTGTTAGAAATCATTATGTCTCTTAATCATTTCTTGTGTGCTTTAAATTCCTTTAGTTGCATGTTTTCAAGAACTTTTTTTCTATATATACTCACTCTTTATTACTTTTTCAAATCACTGTTTTCAAATCTCTTTCATTCTCTCTTATTTGAAAAACCCTTATTTCCTTCTATCTTTTCTCTAAATCCTAAGTTTGAGAACAATGGCTTCATCGTCCCAACAAAAACAACAACCCCCAAATTAACTCCAATGAAGAGGTTTTCACAGATCCCCACATAATGCTACTCACTCCCTACAACTCTCTTGAGGTTCTTTGTGAACTTCTTGTGGACTTTGACAACATGAAGGAGAATGGGCATCATCTTCTTAAAGAAGTGGAATTTTAAGGATGGTCCAAATACTTTGATCGTTTGATTGGTCCTGTTTTCCCTAAATTTGTTAAAGAATTCTGGATTCATGCTTCTGCTTGTCAACATTAAGTTACTTTGTATGTACTAGGGAAGAAGATAGTCATCACTAAAGATCTCATTGGCCAACTCATTGGCAATGATGGCAACGGTGTCAAATGTAATGATATGGCTGAAAAGGTTGTGTCTGGCCTAGCTAAAGTTTCATAAGAAATCTTCACTTCTGGGAAACCATCAAACAAAATCAAATATCTGAAGGATCACTTCAGAATTTGGGCTAAGATAATTCTAGGGTGCATCAACCACAGGAAACCTTCAAGTTCTGCAGACTACAACAACATTGATCAGCAGTTCCTCCTCTAGTTCATTGCAACAAAAACAAAAATTCACCTTCCTCACTGTTTGTTCAACCATCTGAAGACAAGTGCCAAAGAAAAAAGAGAATAAGAAAGAACCAAAAGAGATTGGATTCCTCTGGGAAGGCTCATCTTAGATATTCTGAGAGAGAATCGGCTGATTGATCATCTGAGTGAGGATAAACTTGTAGATGATCTGGATCCAATCATTGGAAAACCTCTCAACGCAAAGAACCTCAAGAAGATGAGAATCATTGACTCTATCAAGAAGAAACCCACAACAGTGATGAAAGAAAGTGTCTTAGTCAGAAGAATCCCTATGGAGAATTTCCTGATGTTCATAAAAATAGATGCTTTGAGACCTGATATAGTTTGCATGTATCCAGAAGCGGGCAAAGCTGATAGCACTAATCCTGGTGTCACAATTCAATATATTTATAAACTACCTCCAGGTGTTGCTATCGAAAAACCAAAGAAGAGAAAATTTGGTGATGAAGGCACCTCTTAGAAAAATCCAAAAGTTGCTAAGAAGAAAGGTAACTTATCTTTTATTTCTGTTATTGAATCAATTCTAACACCAACATCTACTCCATCCTCTCCCCCCAAAAACTATGTACCACAAAATTATCCACAAACTCTTGATGATTTTGACATAGAAATTAACACCTCTGTTCCCCTAGCTAAACATGTAACTCAACCACAACCAGAACTTGCCAAAATTCTATATGATATTGAAAATTTTGACTCTCATCTTGAAACACCTCAACCAGAAAATCCTCATTCAACTACTGCACAACTATCTCATGCTCCCCAACCAGAAAATCCAAATGTATCTTCCGAACCAACACCAAAAACAACACCCATCATTCCTAGCATTACCTGTCCTCTCAACACTTCAACACTTCAATACCGAATACCTCTACCATTCCATCATCATCATCATCTATCACTTTTCTTGGTCCTCCATCTCCCTATGACTCTACACCACCAAATTCTCCCAACTCTCCAATCTTCATTGTTGACTCTCCATCAGCTCAAAAATCTCTAGAAGATCCCTTCAAAATAGTCATTGATTTAAATGTCTGGAATTACCTTGTCTCTGCCCCTCACAAAACAGTTGTTTCTAAACCAAAACCATAACCCTCTAAATTAGATGTTGGTGAATCTTTATTAGTTTTTGAAACAGAAATCCAGGCTTGGGTTAACTCTCTAAAGCATGCGTGTTTGGACAATCTGAATCCAACAGATTCTGACTACCTCTGGACTCAGTTCAGAAAATGGTTTATTTCTTAATCTCAGAAGCAGAATGAACTCTGTTATGGAATTGTGCAGAATGAACTCTGTTATGGATAATTTTAGTGAATGGATGAAACTTCTTGAGGAGCACATTGCTCATCTTAGGGACGCAAACCATCGGTTTCTAGCCAACGCTCCCTGGGAATCTCCATCAGCAACAACCCTTCAGAAACCTGAGCCTCAACCTTTGGTTCTTTTTCAAGATAAAGGGAAATCGATTGCAGAATCCTCTAAAGTCCCTACTGCTGAGATGATTCCTTGTGCTGAAAAAGAGACTCCTCCATCATCTGTTGTTCTTCAAACTCTATAAGTTTTGAAGAAAGAGAATGAAAAGGTCAGAAAAAGGTTAGACAAGCAAGATGAAACAAAAAAGGAAATCAAGGAGATGATGGAAAACAAGAAGTCTCAACGTCTAAAATCAAAGGATTGCTGGAGGCATTATTCTCAAGACTTCCTCCTCCTTCTTAGTTTTCTTGTTTTATTTTCTGAAATTTTTATTTTCTGCAACTTGTTTTCGTTATGCAAATTTCTATTTTTTGCATCTCTTTATGTACTATGTTTTGATCTTTGAATGAAATTATCTTCTCTTTTGCTTTAATATTTTACTTTTTGATTTATGACAAAAAGGGGAAGAACGTAAGATATTTTGAATATAACAATAATCATACCATCCTCAAACATTTCTAACAAAACTTTAGAAAATTGTTTGATAAGGTTTCAGGTAAAGCTGGTTAATCAGAATCATCAAGCACAATATATGATCGATTAAAAGTTCTGATAAGCCAAAGCTAATTTAGGGAAGTAAAAATTTTCTCTAAGTTTTTGATGAGTATTAAACTCAGGGGGGACTCCTCTTGGTCAAAATATTTATGTTTTGTCATCATCAAAAAGGGGGAGATTGTTAGAACATATATTGGTTCTACATCTCTTTGAAGAAGTTTTAATGATAACAAACACAATTGATGATATTCATGTTCTGACTCTGATTGATAAATATTTTGCATAGAACATTTTTGCTTCCTAATATTTTAACAAAATATGTAGATGAAGTTCTAATTCTGGAAGAAGAAGTTATGATTCTATCAAAAGAAGAAGAAGTCATAATTGATAAAGAAGAATGACACTAAGAGAACTCATAAGAAAGATACGCATGTGAAAGCAGTCTTCAAGATTATCATGCTCTTTAGAAGAATTTATACTCTATTCAAGCAAAACTTCTGAAAGCACCATGCTGCATTAAAAACTCTGATAGTTATATTCTGGCTGGATTTCATACCTTAGTTCTGATGTGTTACAAGACTCAAATGGAAATATTCAAAGTAACGGCTATTTGCAGACAAGATCTGTATTTATGGAAAAGAGCACTTAATGCATTTATCAACATTCCTTTTGCACATTATGGTGACTCCCGACGGTTCAAATCTACGCCTATATAAAGAACTTTCATCATCAAGCTTTGGTTTCCGAATCACACTCTCTCTAAAACAACTCTAAAGCTTCCATCCCAATTCATTCAAAGTTTTTTTATAATCATTTGCGTCTAAATAGTGTATACATCACAGTTGTGATATAGCTTGTAAGAAGCATTGTTAACACATATTTTGTTGTAAATTGTTTTTACCTTGAGAAACCAAGTTGTGGTTAGATCTCAAGAAGACGTTGGCAGTTGTCATCGTGTTTAAAATCAAGATTTGATTAGTGGATTAAGACCTCGTTGAGAGAGGAAAATCACCTTGATGGGTGGACTGGAGTAGTTTGAGTTCAAACGAACCAGGATAAAAATATTTGTGTCTCTTTGTTTTTTAATTTTAAAAACCCAATTCAAACCCCCTTTCTTGTGTTTTTCAACCTTCATATTATGTCCAAGGTGCTCCAAAAAATTATGTTATATAGCGACATTGAATCTTGGATTCTTGCTGTAATCCATGCCTCTTACACAATACCTAAAGGAATGATAAAAAATTTAATTTATACATCTTATTGGTGAAGAGATAAATAATAAATTATTTACGCTATTGACTTACTTTGTTGCATAGGGAACATGAATGGATGGTTGTTGACATGGTTTAAGGACTCCATTCTCCACCAACCCCATGCTCGGATCAAGAAAATGCATCATAAAAAGTACATTTCTCCTTCGTTGTGTTTTTACATAATGAATTGTATAAATGGGCTAAAACAACAACTATAGTTTCTTGTTTTTCAAAGTTCCTAAGCAAATTTAAATGCATAAAATTTGCAGTATTCCCCATAATTTCGAGAAATAACAAGCTTCCAAATAATATCATTATATAATTTCTAACTTTAATTAATATTTGTTGCTCGGTCGAATTTTCATTCAACTCAAGACTCCCATAATGCGTTTTAAGTACGGATAGGTATATACCTTGGCCCCTAGCACCAGTTGCTTCCACCATATCTGTAACACCCCGATTTAATTAGAGTTATTTTATTTAAAATAACTAGATGTTATGATGTATTTAATTTTGTTGGTGAATATTTTGACGTTTTGCCGTGTTTTTATTGGGAAATTAGAAATATTGAGAATTATAGAAGTTGTGGTGTAGGGGTGTGTGACTAAATATGTAGAAATATGAGGTGTAGAGAGCTAATTTATTTATTAATATTATTTGGATTAAAATGTTAGGTTATGCCATAGTATAATGATTAAAGTAAAATTATTATTAGAATAATAGGATTCTTATTATCGTATGATAATTAAATAAATCTAGTAATTAGAGGAGGGGCATAGTTGGAACATTGATTAAGGGATCCTAAGGGTTAAGTTGTCATAAGAGGAAAAATTAGAATAAGGGAAAAGAGTCCGAACGTGAAAACAAAATAGAAGCGTAGGAGTCAGAAGAGGAGAAAGAGCATAAAGAGGCTAGGGCAAAAGGTTTCACCGTAGGAATCAAGAATAGTCACCAATCTAAGGTAATGGGGATTCTAACTCTATAATGGGTTGCGTAATGATGTGGTATGGTAGTATTTAGGTTCCATGATTGTATGTTCTTGATTCCCCCTATTTGTTTGTTTTGGGGATTGACCCATTGATGAATTTATTTGATGTGTTGTGTGAGTAATTAGTGAAATTGGATGATGTAAATTGAATAGAATTGATAGACGGTGTTGGTGAATGATTAGCATGTTTAAAAAACATTTTTTGATGGAAAAATTTAGGATTCTAGGCTTGGGAACATGAAATTTCGTAGCAGGAAAATTGCAGGTTTTTGGATTTGCAACAGCATGGTCCCCGGGTACCCAATTATGGTAACTCGTTACCACGTAAAATTTTGAAAATCCTAGCTACTGTTTCAGTGGGTAATCGGTTACCATAACTGGGTACCCGGGTACCCTACTGAAACTGACAGGTTTGGAAAATCTTCGAAAATTTATAACTTTTGACTCGGGAGTCCGTTTGACGCGCCGTTTTGATCGTTGGAAAACTAAAATTATTTTCTATATTGTAAAAATAAGTTTGAACTTGGTAGTTAATTATTTCACCAACATTGATGCCTATCTGTGTGTGTATTCTTGATTAGTATGATATAATTTGTGTTGTGAGTGTATAAGATGACGTTGTACGAATGTCTTAGTCGTGTGACATGATATACTTGATGATGATGATGATGATGGCCTCTATTGGCGTGACATTGATGAGTAAGAATAATCAATGTAGAATTAATTTGTTGCATATTAGTTTTGCATGCATTTATGAAAGATGGCCTGTATTGGCGAAACATGGCATGTATTGGCGTTGTTGTCCAAAGTTGGAATTATTAAGTTTAAGGTTTTGCCCTATTGGTACCACATGCATTGAGTCAGTGTCATTATCATTGCATTACATGATTGTCAATAATTGATTTTTGAATATTGAATGGATTTCTGATTCTGTTATGATGGATGTTTGTGTTATTTGTGCCCTTAATTATATTGATGTGCTCCGTAGAATGATGAATGATGAAAAGATGTGAGGTGAATATGTATAATAATGCGTACTTGAATTTCTATTTACTCATTATTATGTTTCCTATTATATTGTTATGATATCTCATCGTTTCTGTTTGAATGTTGCCTCTACGTGGCTAACATGCAGATGATCCAAAGTAGTCTGAGGTAGGGGTGTTCGCGGACCGGTTTGGTTCGGTTTTGAGAGAATCCGATATCTAAACCGTTTAAAATTATATAGATTGATTTGGATTGGATTTGCAAATTTTTGCGATATAACCCAAACTGAACCGAACGGAAAAACAATGGATTGGTTTGGGTTGGATTGACCGGCTAGATAAAAAATGAAAAAATATTTAAAAAAATTACTTATTTACGGAAATTAAATTTTCATAATAATAAAAAATAGTATTAATAGTGTTTAATCGTAAATATTAAATTAGTAATTTTTCCCTAACAAATTATAAAATATCTAACAAGAAAAATATCTAATATCAAGGCTTTTGAATCTATAATTAGTCGTTTAAGTTAGTATGATAACGAATATGCTACAATAGCCCTTTACTCAATTAGCATAATACACTAACAATTTTCTAATAACAAATTAAAATAGAATAATTTATCCACGTACGATATTTCAATTTTTTCTTTTTGAACTTGAATGATTGATAGTAATTTTTATGATAATTAATTATGATTGGTTTGAGTTGGGTTTGTGGGTAGAAAATTGAAAATCCGATGCCCGAACCAATTGTCATTGGATTTCAATGGTTTGCCTCGGTTCTTGCCCAAACTGAAAAAATATCCAACCCAAATGCTAGGGTTTGGTTCGGATTTACCCAAACCAATGAACACCCCTAGTCTGAGGTCAAGGTTAGCTGAATAGTTACTTCAGTTTGTGTAGATTGAGTCGGTGTCTGCTCTGATACGTAACACTTGGGGGTTTTGCGTTTGTTTTATTATGTTTTTGAGTAAATTTTGTATAACTTCATTTGTTTGGTTTTAATTGATGACGATGTTGGAATTTTAAAGATGATAATTATAACTCATGTTAAAGAGTTGAGATTTAATTATTAATGATGGTTTTCCGCTGTGAACAAATGCAATGAAGTTTAAGACTTTGAAGTATATGATTTTTTTTTGCGTATCTCATTTCTTGAGCATGTTTGATGTATGAAGAATGTGACATCCTATCCTGATATTTTGATTTAAAAAAAATAAATTTACTCTGATTTTTATTTAATTACCGATGAGGAAAGTAGGGTGTTACATTAGTGGTATCAGAGCAGGTCGGTCTTTCCGACCAAGTTGTCGAGTCAGTAGTGTAGTATGACAATCGAATACAGTCGATGTGATGTTCCTTAGTATGAAACATGTGTATGAAACAATGTCAGCACTCTCTTGCTTTTCTAATCACTTGTTTGCAGGAGTGGGATTGAAACAAGTGGGGGGGAAGTTTGTGCTTCTGTGAGATGGTTCAGGTGTGTATATCTCGGGTCTCCACCTCTCCAACATTGCAAGTATAAATTTGTATCAATTTTGCAGTTTAAATTTTTTATAACATTTCCAAAATAGGAAAATTCTTGATATGGGACAATAAACAGATTCGGAGCAATGTAGTTGTGTCTGCGACATCTAAATCTTTTAGTATCCTAAATTACATATGAAATAGTGTAAGTGTTCATAACATGACTAAAATAATATTTTTATAAACTGTATATATAACATAACATAATATATAAGACATTGTAATAACTTACAAATGCCGGAATGTTTGCTCTTGTTCCTTTGTGAGAATCGCCAAAGGTGTGAAGAACCATATTTGAGAATGTATAAAACAATGTAGTGTTTGTATCAGAGAGTGTGAGGATTGTTGATGCAAAACAAGTGTCTAAGGTGCCATATTTATAGGTGAATTCGTATAAATATGATTTAATGAGGTGGTTGGGTCTAGCATGCATGCAGGACACGTGTCACCATGGCGCCATGTGGGATGGCGCCTATATGCAATATACAATGCATGTGTCATTCAAATAGGCGAGGGACGGTCCTACATGCATAATAGGCGGTAGTGTGGGTTCAATGTAGGTGTAGGGTAGGTGTATGGTAGGTGTCACCATAGGCACAAGATATAACACAGTCCGGCCAGGTGACATGCCTAATAGGGATGCGCCATCCTAGATAGCGCCTAAGGCCAAAATAAAGTGGATTCTCCATGTGTGAATGCGCCTTCGTGGCTGAGCAAATTTTTATTGTTAAATTCAAATTCCTCTTATTTATTCTCCTACAGACACCTAATGGTATCAACACTCAAACATCCAAACACAATGTCCTCACAATATGTTATCAGTGCACATTTCAACGGTGAGACATACAATTATCCCACTTGTGGTTTTATATTTAGAAACACTGATAAAAGCCGGTTTTGTTTAAATAGAAAAGCCAATTTCTCATATTTCAAAAAACGACTAGAGGTCAAACTTGAACGAGGTCCCGTTTCAGACATCTTCTACCAGAATCCGATATTTTTGGTGAGAATTAAATAATATTTTATTAGGTAGAGGTTCAAGATACCGAGGACCTTCAAAATATGTTTTCAAGTCATGAGTATTATGGATATAACTTGATTGAGTTGTACATTCTGCTATCAGTGGCTAAGTTGTCACAACCAACTCAGTCACAAGTGGTTGATCCCATCGAAGACGAAGAAGCTGAAGTAGATGTCATTGACGAAGAAGAGGAAGATGAAGAGTTAGAGTTTGACAATATTGTCATACCCCAAATTTTGACCTAATATACCACCTTACATTTGCATCATTGCACAACTAACAGTTCAAACAACATTAATCGGGTGTAGCATTCACAGGTCAAAATTAGGGTTTCATCAGATTTTCATCTGATTCAAGAGCTAACCAATTAGGGTTTGAGATTTTCTCATCTTATTTGATCTATCTTGATCAAATCATCAACCTTCAATCCTCAGATATCAAATTTTCTCACAGATCAATCGAGGATCGACCAATTAGGGTTTTGATCGGGCATGAGAATTCTCTGACTTTTTGAACAAGAAATAACTTTTTTGGATAGAGATTGGTCATTATATCTTAGATACAACATCTTGACCTAATTTCTGGATTCAAAACATCACAGAGGTTCACAGAATTCATCAGTCGTTTTCAGAAACATCTGATGAAATTTCATCTGCATAGAAAAGTCAAACTTTGACTTTTGGTCAAATTTTTCAAAACAAAACTTTTTCCATCATCAAAATACTTCAAATGATCCATCATGATCATAAAAAATCAAAGAATTTGAAAAAGTCAACAAAAAGTCAAAAGTTTTCATACTTAGAAATTTTTCTAAGTGTTGAAATTTCTCATTTTTTCCAAACTTCATGCCATTTTTTCACCTAGTTCCAATTGGAATTTGAAAAAACTCAAAACATGAAAGTTGTAGATCATGGAAAAATCTTTCCAAAATGTCCAAGAACTCTCAAATCCATGGAGTCTAGCTATGTCTTTGAAATTGAAACATAAGGCTCCATGACACTTGATTTTCAAAAGTCAAAACATCAATTATAGGTCATTTTTTGAGTTTTCTTCACCAAGAAGTAATTCAACCTTGCCACCTTGCCAAATTGAGTCATCAAACTGATAAACATCAGTGAGAAGTGATAATTGAAAGGATTGAATCAAAATGTAAAAATATAGCACATGGTAAAAAAGGAAGGTTCCTTTTGCTTTTGAAATACCATTCTTGCCCCTTAAGCTTTCTTTGAATCACAATTGGCTTGTCCTTCTTGCCTAACAAATCAGAACCTCTTGCCTATAAAAGGATCACATTTCAAGCCTAAATGGACACCAAAACAAATACAAATTCATGCTTTCTTTCACTTTCTTGAAAATCAAGTAACATAGTGCAAATTGAGAAACATAGCATTTTTGAGTTTGAGCTAAAACCATGATAAAATTTGGTGTCCAACATGTTGCATAATCACTATGGAACTTGTTACAAACTTAAAATCAACATGAACTAAGCTAAAAATCAGTTTTCATTTTTCACACTTTCCAAACTTCCAAACTGCCATAGCCATCGGATTTTGAGTTTGGTGTGAGCAACTTGAGTTCTAATCCTTTGAACATCATCACCATACATCATATGAGTGATCCAGGTCATTGGTAATCATCTGTAACACGATTTACACCAAAATCCAGTTTCTATTTTTCATTGATGCAGGTTGACTTGGTCAGAGTTATCCAAGCAATTTCAAAGCAAGCTAATCACTCACAAAGCTTCCACACATGCCGCTGGTGCTCAAATGATTGAGAAACAACAACTGGAAACACTTAAACCCAGAAATTGATCTCAGCTTCAACAGGTATGTAACTGAACTTCAAACTCCATATTCCTTGCACCAATTGAGAAAAGCTCTTGACCATTCTCTTTCTGCACCTCTAACGATCATAAGCCCTCAATAAAATCAAACAATCATCCAACATACATCATTTAATTTAAGATTTTCAGTTTAGGGTTCTTCGTGTTTTTCAAAACCTAAATCATTCTAGACTGAATATAAATGAAATTAACAACCATATTCATGTTCGTGGTGCAAATCGATCAACTTTGATGTTTACATCATTGAATTTCATGGAGAAACGAAGATTTTGGATCGGATTTGGCAAACTGAAAATCAAATGAGAAACCCAGGACTGCGCGCGTGTTCTTGGTGTTCTTCAATTTTTAAATTTTTAAATAAGCCAATCCTTTTTCAACGCGTGTTTTAATCCACTAAACACAGATGCGCGTTTGGCCTAGTGGTTGTCTGCTTGCCTTTAAGTTCTTCTTGCCACGTGGTCCACCTCATGGTCATGGGTTCAAAACCCACCAAGACCATTCTTTTTTACAAACTTCCAATTTTTTCATGTTTTTTATCAAACTTTCAACATTTTTTTGACCAATCAAAACTTCTCATTTTGAGATGATTTTTTAAACACTTGTCAATAAATACATCTATTTTATGATAGTGCAAAAATTTTCAGAAAAAAACTTTCATCTGATTAAATTTTAATCGAGCCAAAAACGACGTTCTGAACACTTTTCAAACCTCCTTAAAAGGTGAATTTTTCAAGTTTTCGACTTCCGATTTTTTTCAAAACTTTTCATAAATGAACCTCACATTTTCAAAACATTTTCAAAACATTTTCAAAACATTTTCAAAACATTTTCAAATCATTTTCAAAACATTTCATCAAACTTGCATCTTTTACCATGATCAATCCGATTTAAAACGATAAAACTGATTTCGTCTTCTCTCGAATTTCTCGATCGATCATTGGCCACCCTTATGGTGTAAGTCCCAATCCTTTATGTACATATTTAGTTTTACTTGTACATATTCAAATCATCATTGTTAATATTCAAAAGTAAACAAATTTCTTTCGTTTTCATTCGTTTGTTTATACGCTGAATCCATTGGTTCTAAAGGAAGGTTTCTTCTAAGCGAAATTTCTTTTTGACCAATGGGCCTCCATCACGGTGTAAGTCCCATAACATTCTTTTATGTACATAATATTTCTTTGTACATATCAAACTTTTGTCAAACACTTTTTACAAAGTTTCATCTGTACATAATACAGATATTTCTTTTATACTCAAGTACAGACAAACTTCGATCGTTTGTTTTTTTACATCACTTGTGTATATTCAAACAAAATAGTCTTTTGTGTACATATTTTCTGTGTACATATCAAATACTTTTCATACAAAACTTTCATCTGTACATAACACAGATACTTTTTACAAATACTCCAACACAGATAAACTTCGATCATCCGTTTCCGTTTCATCTGTATACACACTGAATACCATTGGTATTGAAAGGAGCATTATTCCCTGTGAAACTGCTTTCAAATCAATGGGCCTCTCTCACAGTGTAAGTCCCAACCCTCCTATGTACATCCATCTTTTTCTGTACATAAAAACTCGTTCGTGTACATATTCACTTCCTTGTACACAGTTCAAACTTGTGAATAATCAAGTTACGCTCTTTTAACGCTCGCTCACGACACTTGTTTATATTTCATAAATCGTAAATAAACATCATGCATTGTTTATATTTCCTTCATAAACTCCTGTGAATACATATCACACACACACACTGCTTATACAACCGCCTAATAATAACATAACAATTAGACTAATCAATAGGTTCCCACGCTTATAGCCTCCTTGGCTTCATACAAGATAACTCATCCTCAATTGAGTTTAGCCTCCGCTTGGGCTTCATACAAGACAATCCATCACCAAGATGGGTCAGCCTCCGCTGGGCTTCATACAAGATATTTTTATCTCCAACGAGTTTAGCCTTCTCTTGGCTTTATACAAAGAAACTCTCCCCACGAGTTAGCCTCCGCTAGGCTTCATATAAGACAACACTCCCTGCTGAGTCACCTCCTCTTGGGCTTCGCTCAAAAGAACTCCTCATTGAGTTTAGCCTTCTCTTGGGCATCATACAATGAAAGAGATAGGAAATCTCTTAACAACCTCCTATTGGGCTTCCAATACAAAGAATCACCCGCGCTAAGATAGAACCCTGAAAGGATGGTTTCCCGGTGAAATCACTTTCAAATTCCCAGAGTAAAATTTCCTGAAATTGCTCTTATTCGAAAAGGATGTTTCTCGGTGAAATCCCTTTCAAGCCAAAGCCAGCCATACCCTATAGCTTCCTCTTGAGCTTCATACAAGGACCCTCGATGACCCTCGATGACCCTCGGAATGCCTCCTCTTGGGCTAACAATACAAGGACCCACGGGCTTCTTAAAAGCATCCCTTTAATCCAATCAATTTCTCCTTGAGATTTAGACATCTATCATCTCTATGGAAGAAGTATCTCATCCATTACATCACATATAGTCAAAACTTTTTTCAAACTGTTTTCAAACAAAAACATCTCTTAATTGTAAGTGGTAACGCTTGTACACTCAAGCAAAACACCCAATACTTACAGTTAAAAGATTCAATCATTTTTCAAACATCTTTCTTAAACATGTAAGTGGTAACGCTTGTATACTCAAGCAAAACACCTAATACTTACGATGAAAGATTTTAATCAAATCAAACTTTTCAAAAATGTATGTGATGAAATAGATTAGATACATTTTTCATTAAGATGACATTTGTCTGTCTCTTACTAACATCCGCTGCTTTCCACTAGCATAAGTGGAACTACGATTGCTCGACTTTCTCAACATCCTTTTGAGAATACGAGGCACAAGGTCTCATCCTTGGCGAGCAAATTTCTATCTCCCTCGACCAAACAAACCATAGAACCCTGTAGATCCGAGCTACAAATGCTCTGATTCCCACTAGGGGATATGTATGCAGAAGATCCACAGATCTTTGCGAGCACAATAATAACAAAACCTAGAATCCCACATAATCTATTGTTTCTTAAAATCCCAAAGGAGAAACTTTCCCAATCATAGAAATAGCAATTAAAACACACAAACATATCAAATATATTCATATATAAAGTCAGATAACTACATATATTTAGGGTGCTCCATCTATTCCCTTTATATAACAATTCCCCTTACTCAGAATCTCCCCAATGCGTTACGTCTAGTTTGCGCTAGTCGATACGCATACCAATATCAATTGAGGGTATTTCAGCTTTCCCCTTTTTCATAATCATTAAATCATCTTTCTTGTGTTGAAAATAATAAAGCTTGATGCTCGCAAGATCTTTATAAACAAATCAAAAGATTTAAATCGTTGCGTGTAAGATCCGAACTCACGTCAGATCCTCAAAGGCCACCTTTAACGCGAACAGAAAATGGCGACTCTGGGAATACTGAAACTTTGATTTTTCAAAAAAAAAAGCGTTACTCGCGAGAGCACCAAGCTTTTTTGTTTTCAAAAGAAAAGAAAGGGATAAGCTTTTCATATTTTGCATATATCTGTTTTCTTTATTGTGTGTTTCGCGATTTTACTTGATGGAAAGAAATCCTAACCGGATTTAAGAAAAATTTTAAGATCTAGGTGAAGGTATTAATACGTGAGCGCTCAATGCTTTCGGTTAATATTTCCCGCTGGAGGTTGTCTTGAGGGTATTGTGTTTAGCAAGTAATTGCGAAGACGCGTATTTTGGAGAACTTAAGAAGTCGAGTGGATAGAACACATAAACCATCCGGCCATTAGGATGTAGTGTAGATTATTCGGTGTAAGCCTAGAGTAATTGTCATGCGATACTACGATCAAAGTAGTTTCTCTTGAAAATATTATTGGACCATCGAGTATTCAACAAATCCAATAATGTTTTGAAGGGAGTGTTGAGCTGATATCGTAGAACCCGCTTCACGATGAATAAGCCAATAGAACTTAACCACGTTGATTCTTATCGCTGGCTTCATGCTCGTGACTTCAACGCTTGCCCATGTGTATAACTACTAACCATGTTTGCCGCATGCATTCATTCATTCATTCAAAAACAAAAAACTTCATTTTCTTTCCATTTCCAAAGAATTTAGAGATTTTTCTTTGTAAAATATTTTAGGTTAGAGTGATGGACGCCGAGGAAGATTCACCAAAAGATACGCTTTAGGATTCTCGACGAGGAAAGTTGAAAGAGTTAGCATCCTTGGTAGAAGATCCCTGATTTCGTAAAACGCTATGGAACTCTTTTAACTCTTCCGAACGCTAACGTTGATGAAGGACTTCTCAAAACCTTCGCTCTTCTACGATCCACTATCGTTGTTTCACTTTCCCCGATTATCGCTGATGCCTACTTTGGAAGAGTATGCGCATATCCTAGGAATCTCAGTATTAGACAAAGTGCCTTTCAATGGTTTGGAAGCTATTCCCAAGTCACAAGTCATTGCAACAATGACTCATTTAAAGAAATCGAGATAGACAAAACCTAACTACCGAGGAAAACTCTTAGGACTAACTTCAAAGTTCCTAATGGAGAAGGCTCTCAAGTTCTCTCGGTAGTATGGTAGCCTTTGAAGCTATTTTAGCTTTACTCCTCTATGGATTGGTGTTGTTTCCCAACGTCCCAAATTTCGTTGATATCAACGCCATAAGGATCTTTTCGATTAGAAATCCTGCTCCCACTCGCTTGGTGACACGACGCCTCTATTCATCATAGGAATCGCCAAGGAGACGGAACTATCGTGTGTTGTGTACCTCTGTTTTTCAAATGGATTGTCTCACACCTGCCTAAATCTCATATCTTCCGCGAAAACAAAGACGAGTGGCATTGGTCCGTAAGACTCATGTCTCTTACAAACGATTTATGTCCATTGGTATACCTTGGCAAACAATGAGATGGAAATCATTGAGAGTGTGGAGAATTTGCCAACGCACCTATCATTGGTACGAAAGGAGGAATCAACTATAACCCATTCCTAGCAAAACGTCAGCTCGGATACGCAAATTCTGGTAAACCTCCCGGTTTTACAGTAGAAAGCTACTTCTATCATGAAGGAGAGGATTCCCAAGGATCAAGGCTAGGATGATTAAAGTTTGGCATCACATCCGAAAGAAAGGAAAAGGTAAGGCAAAGAATGTGTAGCCATGGAAACCTACACTTCTTGGATAAAGAAAAGAGCGAAGGAATTTCAATGCCTTACGCTTATGAGGATCCCATGTTCTCACCGCCCAAATCGACAAATTTTCCCGCTGAAGTGTGGAGAATACCAAGAAGCCTTGACCAAGATAAGGTTTGAGAAAGAAGCTTTGGAAAGAAAATTCCTTAAGACTAACCTTGAGAATGAGAAGCTCAAGAAGCAAGTCAAAGATCATGAAAAGACGCCTACTTCCGTGATGAATGGCTCATGGAGAAAGATGAGAAGATTCGCCGAAGGATAACGCCATCCGTAAATACGTCAAGGAAAGGAAAAGAAAGCTCGAGGAAATGACAACCAGAAGCCCGCTCCCAACGAGTGGAAAAGAGTCATTAGCAAGCTAAAAGTCGAGAAAGCCAAACTAAAAGCTCACTATGGAAGGAAACTCGTCAAGTCGCATCAAGCCTTTGGATCGTCATCCGACGAAGACGTTTGATTAGTTTAATTTAGTTTGTAATTTTATCATTTATTTTATCATTTGTGTGAGCAATGCTCCAACCAAAAAACAATTGTTGTAATCTTCCTTCATTAATCAATAAAATTCGTGTTTTCCATCCAAATATTTGCCAGAAATATCTCTTTTAGCGTAAATTCTTTGGAAATTTCTTTTCTTTACAATCATATTCATGCATCATATCTTGCATTTAGGTCTATTGTCTAAAATCTAACATTCCCAGTTGGAATCATTTTTCCAGATAGAAAAATTGTCAAGCTGTCGCGTCTTAGAGTTTCTCGATCGCCTGCACCAACTCGAACGTACGATACTAGATCAAAAAGAAGAAAAGTAATGGAGAATTTTGAGCAAGAAAACGTTGAACTCCGTAGTACGGTAACTACACTACAAGAAGAAGTGGAGAGACTCACATCTTTGGTCAACTCGCGCCACAAGAAAGTCAACAAGCAAAGATCGAGCGTCAAAATCAAACAAAGAACTTCAGAGGATACTACTACTCCAGTCACACAAGAGTTCACCTTTCAAAGATGCCGAGGGCTATCCATGGGAATGCCTTTTAACTTCGGCATTGGAGTTCGCCAACCGACTTCTCAAACAACCTCGCTTGAAATACCTACTTTGCAGCAAAACGCTACATTCACTCCACAACATGGAATAACTTTTCCACAAGTAACAATGTCGGTTTCTCAACCGATCATGTTGAACTCAGCTTCCGTAGTGCACGCTACCACAGACGAAGAAGTTCATCACACTCTAGGAAATAGCACGAACGCTCGTGGTCCAATGGAGAATCTCCAGGAACAACTCCTCAAAATGCAGCTTGAGATAAAAACGATTCAAGGGAAAGAATTGTTTGGGAAAAGCGCCAGATCTCTGCTAGTCCTCGTAAAATACCAAATTCAAAATCCGGATTTTGAAAAGTACAAAGGAATTCTTGTCCTCGAGTCATCTTACAATGTATGCTAGGAAAATGTCTACGACAATGAGGATCATCACCGTTAATTCATTACTTCGTGATAGCCTCACCGTGTCGCATCAAGTGGTACATGGGTTTAGACAGACGAATATCCAAACATTCAACGACTTAGGTAAAGCCTTCAGACAACAATATAAGTTCAACTTGATATGGCTCTCGATAGGATCAACTCCGCCTCCATGTCTCAAAAGGAAAGAGAGACATTCAAGGAATATGCGAACGATGGAGGGAAATTGTTGCCCAAGTCAACCCGCCCTTGGAAGAGAAAGAGATGACTAAGGTATTCTTGAATACTCTAAACTCATTCTACTATGAGCGAATGATCGCCCCGGAGACTTCAACGAAATGGTAAGCATGGGAATGCGACTAGAAGAAGGGGTTGGACAGACGCCAACCAAGGAAGTAGGATCTTCTAGTAATACCAAGAAAGTTGGAACCAGCTTCCCAAGGAAAAAGAACATGACGTAGGAATGGTATCCCGAGGAAACCACGCAAGAATGTCATTCAACAACGATGTAGCCATAGCACCCTCGTCAACACAACTCCGTGAATTGCTCCGCATTTCAACAAAATCAACAAACTCAACACCTCGCCAATGTGCTCAGCAGCTTTCAACCAAAACCGTGACGCCTCGGTCACTCGGCTCAACCCAATTCCCATGACGTACGTAACTTTACCCGCTTATAGAAAGGAATCTAATACGATAAGGTTACCACCTCGGTCCCGAAAACTACCATGGTGGTACAAGGCGACATATCTTGCCCTTTTCACCAAGGGGCACCAGGCCATGACCTTGAGCATTGCATAGCATTGGCGTATACGTAGATTAGTGAAGGCTAATCTTCTTCCTTCGTAAACACAAGTCCGAATGTGCAAGCCAATCCACTTCCCAATAGTGGACACTCGTGAATCTAATGCTAAGGAATACGCAGTACCTTGTCACGTATGTAAACTTAGTCAAAGGAAACTTGGTGCATCTCCATGAAGCATACAAGAAATGAGTACCTTCACTAAGCACAATTATGCACTTGCTATATCTGCTCCAAGAATATCCATGGATGTCCCACCATAAGAGCAGATATCCAAGATTTGTTAGACATTGGTGACCTACAAATTTACGTAAATAGAGATGACCATGACGTAAATACAATAGGGCATTTTCCGCATGAGCTTTTAGTCTCGTGATATCAACTCGAAAACCCAAGTAAACGCTATCATCCCTTGTTTCAACGCACCGATCGATCAATTCAAAGACATGTCCCTGCAGAACATGAAAATCCGCCATCCTTGAATTTGGGATACCTTGGGAGAACCAAGTGGCAAATACGACTACATGGTGAAATACTCGCCGTAAAGCTCAAAAATCCGGATCGAAGATATCCAACCCACGGATGGGGTGATGACTTTGACTACCCTAGTCAATCGTAAGAGGAATACTGCTTCTCAAACTAATCAATGATCGAGGTCCCAAATGAAGATCTGTTTCAACACGTGGATTTCACCAAGCCGCATCTCGTTACCACTACATCAACATGATCATCAAGATCAAGAGTATGATTCAGATACGATGCGGAAAGTGTCACGACAACGAGTCTCTTCACTCAAGACCGGAAGGAACATCCCAGATTCAACACAAAGATCAACAGAAGTATAAAGGCTATCTCTCATACTTCCCGATCCGTTAATCAAGAAGATCGCTTAGCAGACCAAAGGCAAAAGCCATCGCCCGTAGTCTTCAAAGCCCGTCACCAAGAATCAAAGTTTACTCGAGGGTTAAACCAAGCGGAAAATTACCCGAGTACCTCGACTTCCAAGGAGTTCGTCACTATTGGAAACCGCTGAAGTTAGGACTAATGTTCATAGCTCTAAGTAGTTTATCTTTGCTTTTTGTTTTGAACTCGCCCCAAAGAAGAGATATTTTATAGGTTTAGCTTTTAAATAATTTCTCTTTGTCTTGCCCAAGACAAATGAGTTTGTATTTTAGGGCCCTGCTCATATTGTGAAACATAAATAAAATGCGTTGTTTTGTTTCCACACTGTGTTTATTTTCATTTTTACCCTTTTCCGAAATGATAATCCTAAAAACATAATAAAAAAATCTTCAAAAAAAATCATAATGAAAAATTAATCATGACACTTTCACATTAACTTTAAAAAATGATGATAAAACTTTTTAATCAAACATAAATCAAAATGCAGATTAAACAAATGGACAAATCCATTGAAAGCAGAACTCTACGCTCTTTCTCAACTTTGAAATTCCGTGAATTCGCGTCAGTATAAAAGAAACTTCGACATGGTTCTCGCTCGATGCGCCGATGCATGTGAAGCGACAATCATCCATGAAGTGCATGAAGGGTCCTTGGAACCCATTCAAATGGGCATGCAATGTCCGTAAAGATCTTAAGAGCGTGATACTATTGATAACGATGGAATCGATTGCGCAAACACGCCAAAAGATGTCACAAGTGCCGATCTACGCAGATAAAATCCATGTGCCTCCGACTCTACTCAACGTTCTCCTCTCCGTGGCCGTTCTCCATGTGGGGCATTGACATGATTGGAATGATTGAACCAAAAGCGCCCAACGGACATCGCTTCATTCTAGTATCTATTGATTACTTCACCAAATGGGTCAAGCAACATCTTACGCCAACGCCACAAGACAAGTGGTTGTGAGGTTCATCAAGAACAACCTCATTTGCCGATATGGAGTTCCAAGCAAGATCATTACAGATAATGGGTCTAACTTGAACAACAAAATGATGAAAGAACTGTGTGAGGAATTCAAGATTGAGCACCATAACTCGTCTCCTTACCGGCCAAAGATGAACGGCGCCGTTGAAGCAGCTAACAAGAACATCAAAAAGATCATCCAGAAAATGGTCATCACTTACAAAGACTGGCACGAATGCGCCATTTGCTCGCATGGGTATCGACTAAGACGCACTTCAACAGGGGCAACTCCTTTTTCTCTAGTATACGGCATGGAAGTAGTGCTCCCCGTAGAAGTTGAGATCCCGTCAATGAGAGTTCTCATGGAAACAAAGCTATCTGAGGCTGAATGGTGTCAAAGCAGATACGACCAACTGAACTTAATTGAAGAAAAGCGCCGACCGCCTCGTGTCATGGACAACTCTATCAAAGAAGAATGAAAAAGCTTTCACAAAAGGTCGACCTCGTGAATTTCAAAAGGCGACTCGGCTTAAAAAGATTCTCTTTTCAAACAGATTCTAGGGCAAATGGACTCCTAACTACGAAGGCCCATACATCGTCAAGAGAAGCTTCTGGCGGTGCTATGACTCTCACAACCATGGACGGCGATGAACTCCGCACGTGAATGCCGACGCAATAAGAAATATTTTGTCTAAAAACAAAAGAACAGCTCGGTAAGTCGAAAACCCGAAAAGGGCGGCTTAGGCAAAAAAGAGCGTCTCGATGGATTGAAAACCTGAAAAGGCGATCCAGGAAAAAATTAGAGACAATAAACAAAAATTATCCTGATAGATCGAAAACCTGAAAAGGCGATCTACGCAAAAACAAGGATACAAAAACGACAAAGTAACTGCAGTCAGTCTATATTTTGTCCACATGAAGAATCTTCCATCGACGGATCTTCAATCAACTCTTCTGAAGCAACAAGCACAGTTGGAATTCAAAGTTGTTAGGGATGGTAGCGGTTATTTGCTTTCAATGTAGCCTTTTCCTAATAAATTATCATTTCCAACTTTTGTAAACAGTTCATGGAATCACGCCTTTGGCTGATTACCATTCTATCAATAAATTTGAGCCTTGTGCCTTTTGTTTGCAATTCCTACTTTATTCTGTTTTGCAAAATAACGCTTTTATTGTGAAAATCACTTTTTGAAACTAAAATGTTTTAAATGAATTTTTACTTCAAAATTTTGAAACAAAAGCAAAATTCTCCTTTGAAACTATGAACACGGAAATAATTTCAACAGTTTCTCCATGAGTGTTTTGATCTCCGAAGGATAATGTAACTGCTACAGCAGTATTCTCCTCAGCAGAAATCATCAAAGGACGGCATTCTTATCCAAAAAGAATCCCCGACCAAGTTGCTAATGAAATACCTTTCTCGGAAAGTTTAAAACATGCAACTCAAATTCTTTATTAGTGAATATCTGCACCATTGCTGCAATTTTCACCAAGTATTTGTTCGAACTGTGACGCGGTCCTTTTCCCAAATGTCTCTTTAGTGTCTTTGTCAAGTATTGTTAGCATGCATATAACATTCATGACATTCATACATAATAGCATCATTCATTGCATTTTTTGCATCTCTCAAAATGTTTGCTTCCAAATCACTGGTATAAATCATACTTACTCATACGAGTAATCATATCCCCAGCAGATTCTCTCCAAACGGAAAAGATACATTTTCCTTTTCCCTGGCGGAATCCCCAAACAGAGAAATGCATTTTCTTCTCTCCACCACATTCGCCAGCTGAGATTATCCCTCGTTGGGAACAATGTCTTGATTAACTTCTTTCTTTCCAGTTCATTCCTGGATAGAACAACATCGTTATTCACAAAGCTGAATACGCAACAACTCATTTCTCAAGATTTACCTTGTTATAGTTATCACTTTGCTGATAATTGGTAACATCTTCAGAATTCATTACCATAAACTATCACAGAGCTGATAATTGGTAATATCATTTCCACTTACCTTAAACATTGTCACAAGGCTGACAGAAGGTAATCTTTTTGTTTCCCAAAACGAAACAAATGTTCACATTTTCTGTGAATCAATCTTTCCCCAGCAGGGACGTATTCACAAGTTTCCCTTCACTGTGTCATTTCTTTGATATCCTTTAGGGTAAAACTTTTTTAATCATTTTTGCATCATCCGCATCTTTTGGTATCTTAGGTCCAAATTTTAAGATTTCGATATTTAAGTCTCTTTACACCTATCAAAACAAAGATATTCATCTTCATCTTTCAGGTTAAAGAAACTTAAATAGGGCATCTGTTATACCCCAAATTTTGACCTAATATACCACCTTACATTTGCATCATTGCACAACTAACGCTCAAACAACATTAATCGTGTAGCATTCACAGTCAAAATTAGGGTTTCATCGATTTTCATCCGATTCAAGAGCTAACCAATTAGGGTTTGAGATTTTCTCATCTTATTTGATCTATCTTGATCAAATCATCAACCTTCAATCCTCGATATCAAATTTTCTCACAGATCAATCGAGGATCGACCAATTAGGGTTTTGATCGGGCATGAGAATTCTCTGACTTTTTGAACAAGAAATAACTTTTTTTGGATAGAGATTGGTCATTATATCTTAGATACAACATCTTGACCTAATTTCTAGATTCAAAACATCACAGAGGTTCACAGAATTCATCATGCTTTAAACATCCGATGAAATTTCATCTGCACAGAAAAGTCAAACTTTGACTTTTGGTCAAATTTTTCAAAACAAAACTTTTTCCATCATAAAAATACTTCAAATGATCCATCATGATCATAAAAAATCAAAGAATTTGAAAAAGTCAACAAAAAGTCAAAAGTTTTCATACTTAGAAATTTTTCTAAGTGTTGAAATTTCTCATTTTTTCCAAACTTCATGCCATTGTTTCACCTAGTTCCAATTGGAATTTGAAAAAACTCAAAACATAAAAGTTGTAGATCATGGAAAAATCTTTCCAAAATTTCCAAGAACTCTCAAATCCATGGAGTCTAGCTATGTCTTTGAAATTGAAACATAAGGCTCCATGACACTTGATTTTCAAAAGTCAAAACATCAATTATAGGTCATTTTTTGAGTTTTCTTCACCAAGAAGTAATTCAACCTTGCCACCTTGCCAAATTGAGTCATCAAACTGATAAACATCAGTGAGAAGTGATAATTGAAAGGATTGAATCAAAATG
This sequence comes from Vicia sativa, assembly GCA_021764765.1. Taxonomy (NCBI): domain Eukaryota; kingdom Viridiplantae; phylum Streptophyta; class Magnoliopsida; order Fabales; family Fabaceae; genus Vicia; species Vicia sativa. The sequence continues at coordinate 115,582,966 of CM038796.1, read as the reverse complement.
TAAAAATATAGCACATGGTAAAAAAGGAAGGTTCCTTTTGCTTTTGAAATACCATTCTTGCCCCTTAAGCTTTCTTTGAATCACAATTGGCTTGTCCTTCTTGCCTAACAAATCAGAACCTCTTGCCTATAAAAGGATCACATTTCAAGCCTAAATGGACACCAAAACAAATACAAATTCATGCTTTCTTTCACTTTCTTGAAAATCAAGTAACATAGTGCAAATTGAGAAACATAGCATTTTTGAGTTTGAGCTAAAACCATGATAAAATTTGGTGTCCAACATGTTGCATAATCACTATGGAACTTGTTACAAACTTAAAATCAACATGAACTAAGCTAAAAATCAGTTTTCATTTTTCACACTTTCCAAACTTCCAAACTGCCATAGCCATCGGATTTTGAGTTTGGTGTGAGCAACTTGAGTTCTAATCCTTTGAACATCATCACCATACATCATATGAGTGATCCAGGTCATTGGTAATCATCTGTAACACGATTTACACCAAAATCCAGTTTCTATTTTTCATTGATGCAGGTTGACTTGGTCAGAGTTATCCAAGCAATTTCAAAGCAAGCTAATCACTCACAAAGCTTCCACACATGCCGCTGGTGCTCAAATGATTGAGAAACAACAACTGGAAACACTTAAACCCAGAAATTGATCTCAGCTTCAACAGGTATGTAACTGAACTTCAAACTCCATATTCCTTGCACCAATTGAGAAAAGCTCTTGACCATTCTCTTTCTGCACCTCTAACGATCATAAGCCCTCAATAAAATCAAACAATCATCCAACATACATCATTTAATTTAAGATTTTCAGTTTAGGGTTCTTCGTGTTTTTCAAAACCTAAATCATTCTAGACTGAATATAAATGAAATTAACAACCATATTCATGTTCGTGGTGAAAATCGATCAACTTTGATGTTTACATCATTGAATTTCATGGAGAAACGAAGATTTTGGATCGGATTTGGCAAACTGAAAATCAAATGAGAAACCCAGGACTGCGCGCGTGTTCTTGGTGTTCTTCAATTTTTAAATTTTTAAATAAGCCAATCCTTTTTCAACGCGTGTTTTAATCCACTAAACACTTGGCCTAGTGGTTGCGCCTAGTTTGGCCTCATGGTCATGGTTTAGACCATTCTTTTTACAAACTTCCAATTTTTTTGTTTTTATCAAACTTTCAACTTTTTTGAGATGATGATTTTTAAACACTTGTCAATAAATACATCTATTTTATGATAGTGCAAAATTTTCAGAAAAAACTTTCATCCGATTAAATTTTAATCGAGCCAAAAACGACGTTCTGAACACTTTTCAAACCTCCTTAAAAGGTGAATTTTTCAAGTTTTCGACTTCCGATTTTTTTCAAAACTTTTCATAAATGAACCTCACATTTTCAAAACATTTTCAAAACATTTTCAAATCATTTTCAAAACATTTCATCAAACTTGCATCTTTTACCATGATCAATCCGATTTAAAACGATAAAACTGATTTCGTCTTCTCTCGAATTTCTCGATCGATCATTGGCCACCCTTATGGTGTAAGTCCCAATCCTTTATGTACATATTTAGTTTTACTTGTACATATTCAAATCATCATTGTTAATATTCAAAAGTAAACAAATTTCTTTCGTTTTCATTCGCTTGTTTATAACTGAATCCATTGGTTCTAAAGGAAGGTTTCTTCTAAGCGAAATTTTTTTTGACCAATGGGCCTCCTCACGTGTAAGTCCCATAACATTCTTTTATGTACATAATATTTCTTTGTACATATCAAACTTTTGTCAAACACTTTTACAAAGTTTCATCTACATAATACTGATATTTCTTTTATACTCAAGTATGCATAAACTTCGATCGCTTGTTTTTACATCACTTGTATATTCAAACAAAATAGTCTTTTGTGTACATATTTTCTGTGTACATATCAAATACTTTTCATACAAAACTTTCATCTGTACATAACACAGATACTTTTTACAAATACTCCAACACAGATAAACTTCGATCATCCGTTTCCGTTTCATCTGTATACACACTGAATACCATTGGTATTGAAAGGAGCATTATTCCCTGTGAAACTGCTTTCAAATCAATGGGCCTCTCTCACAGTGTAAGTCCCAACCCTCCTATGTACATCCATCTTTTTCTGTACATAAAAACTCGTTCGTGTATATATTCACTTCCTTGTACACAGTTCAAACTTGTGAATAATCAAGTTACGCTCGTTTCAGACGCTCGTTCACGTACACTTGTTTATATTTCATAAATTGTAAATAAACATCATGCATTGTTTATATTTCCTTCATAAACTCCTGTGAATACATATCACACACACACACACCTGTTTATACAACCGTCTAATAATAACATAACAATTAGACTAATCAATAGGTTCCCCACAGTTATAGCCTCCGCTTGGGCTTCATACAAGATAACTCATCCTCAATTGAGTTTAGCCTCCGCTTGGGCTTCATACAAGACAATCCATCACCAGATGGGTCAGCCTCCGCTTGGGCTTCATACAAGATATTTTTATCTCCAATGAGTTTAGCCTTCTCTTGGCTTTATACAAAGAAACTCTCCCCAGAGTTAGCCTCCGCTTAGGCTTCATATAAGACAACACCCCGCTGAGTCACCTCCTCTTGGGCTTCGCTCAAAAGAACTCCTCATTGAGTTTAGCCTTCTCTTGGGCATCATACAATGAAAGAGATAGGAAATCTCTTAACAACCTCCTATTGGGCTTCCAATACAAAGAATCACCCGCTAAGATAGAACCTCGAAAGGATGGTTTCGGTGAAATCACTTTCAAATTCCCAGAGTAAAATTTTGAAATTGCTCTTATTCGAAAAGGACGGTTTCTCGATGAAATCCCTTTCAAGCCAAAGCCAGCCATACCCTATAGCTTCCTCTTGAGCTTCATACAAGGACCCTCGATGACCCTCGATGACCTCGATGACCTCGGAATGCCTCCTCTGGCTAACAATACAAGGACCCACGGGCTTCTTAAAAGCATCCCTTTAATCCAATCAATTTCTCCTTGAGATTTAGACATCTATCATCTCTATGGAAGAAGTATCTCATCCATTACATCACATATAGTCAAAACGTTTTTCAAACTGTTTTCAAACAAAAACATCTCTTAATTGTAAGTGGTAACGCTTGTACACTCAAGCAAAACACCCAATACTTACAGTTAAAAGATTCAATCATTTTTCAAACATCTTTCTTAAACATGTAAGTGGTAACGCTTGTATACTCAAGCAAAACACCTAATACTTACGATGAAAGATTTTAATCAAATCAAACTTTTCAAAAATGTATGTGATGAAATAGATTAGATACATTTTTTCATTAAGATGACATTTGTCTGTCTCTTACTAAAATCCCGTTGCTTTCCACTAGCATAAGTGGGAACTACGATTGCTCTGACTTTCTCAACATCCTTTTGAGAATACGTAGGCACAAGGTCTCATCCTTGGCGAGCAAATTTCTATCTCCCTCAGACCAAACAAACCATAGAACCCTGTAGATCCGAGCTACAAATGCTCTGATTCCCACTAGGGGATATGTATGCAGAAGATCCACAGATCTTTGCGAGCACAATAATAACAAAACCTAGAATCCCACATAATCTACTATTTCTTAAAAATCCCAAAGGAGAAACTTTCCCAATCATAGAAATAGCAATTAAAACACACAAACATATCAAATATATTCATATATAAAGCTGTAGATAACTACATATATTTAGGGTGCTCCATCTATTCCCTTTATATAACAATCCCCTTACTCGATCTCCCCAATGCGTTACGTCTAGTTTGCGCTAGTCGTTACGCATACCAATATCAATTGAGGGTATTTCAGCTTTCCCCTTTTTCATAATCATTAAATCATCTTTCTTGTGTTGAAAATAATAAATCTTGATGCTCGCGGCATCTTTATAAACAAATCAAAAGATTTAAATCGTTATACTGTAAGATCCGAACTCACGTCAGATCCTCAAAGGCCACCTTTAACGCGAACAAATAGGGTCAACTATAATTCAAGATGAAAACATGGGCAACATGGTCAAATACCTCCATACAAAATTTACACACCACCTTCGCACATGACAAACTTCAACATGGGAGGAAACGAACCGTCATCAAATTTTTTCTTCAACCCGTATTTGTAATCTGATGAAAATTTAAAAGAGAAAGACATATTTCGTTCAAGAGAATATTGTGTGAGAGCTATAAAAAAGTTTCACATGATTAACTGTTGATTTTAAGGTAGATCGAGTAAATCCAGAAAGATACAAAATCAAGTGTGTTCATCCAGATTGTATGTTCAGACTCACCGCATCATACAAGATGAGAAGTGATTGTTTGGTAATAGGTTCTATATCCACCCACACTTGTGTTAATTCTACTTAATCACAAGATCATCGTAAATTAAGTTATCATCTTATGTGACAAGAAATCTTACCTCTCGTCAGCAACAATCTTTCATTGAAGGTGAAAACTATAATCTCTCACATCACTACAGTATACAATTATACTCCGACATACAGAAATGTGTGGTTTCCAAAGACCAAGGCGATTGAAAAAGTTTATGGAAATTAGGAGGATTCATACAAAGAACTACCGCTCTATCTGCATGCACTTCAGGCATATGCTCATGGAACTATTTATACTATAGAAACATTGTTGGTGTATGCCCCATACGGTACTTGTGCTAACGGGAATGGAATTTTTAGTCGACTATTTTGGGCTTTTGAACCTTGCATCACAGGCTTTTGAATGCTACTGATGGCAGTTGCACAAGATGGCAACAATAACACTTTCCCAATTGCCTTTGCTCTAGTCGAGGGAGAGACTAGTGGTGCTTGGAGTTTATTTCTCAAGAATTTTCGAACACATGTGGCTCCGCAACCTGGTCTCTGCTTGATTTCAAACGGACATGCATATATTGAGAGTGTATATAATAATCCTGCAAATGGTTGGCATGACCCCCTTCTACGTATGTCTACTGGGTTAGACATATCGTGCAAAATTTAATGCGCGAGATCAAAGACAGGCCTCTTTAGAAAACAATAATGATAGGAGATATACTACTCATTTACACTGGTTTGTCAGAGCCTATCGAAGAGTAATCCACATCCAATCATGCATGGGCAAGACCCTAGTGTTATTTTCTAAGCTAATCTATCAAAAACTATATGAGTGACGGAATTGGGAGAAAAACTTCACACCCCAAAACCATAAAACCAAAAATGAAGTGAAAAGGAAATATAAAGAAAATGTTGTTTCCACAGCGTCGCCCGACGAACCTTCTTTATTAACTTGGCCCAAATTAAGCCACGTCCTCAACCTGGCATAAATATCTACCATCGCCCAGCGAAAGCTCTTTTCCTCGCCCAACGACCAGCAGCGAAACAAGGCAGGGCAAAATCCCAAAATTGATCCTCTTCCTCTCACCCCACCGTCGCCATGCCGCCGCACGATGCGCGATGGACCTCCTGAAATCGCCGACGAACCTCTCCCAACAACTTTTTGCTTTTCCATAACTTCCATGGCTTCAATCTTTAGCCTTATTCCTTTATTGATCAACAATGAATTTTGAGCTCCATTTGACTTTATTCTCAATGCTCCAATAATGCAACAAATACCTACAAAATATATACAAAACTAATCAAACAAGACAATATGTATACAAAATGCAATAAAACGATTTACAACAAAAGGTGGTTATTCAACGATATTAACAACAAAGAATACATAAGTGCCATAAAACATATATACAAAATAACTATATTTTGGCACTTATCAACTCTCCCCAACTTGACACATTGTTTGTCCTCAAACAAAGTCAAATAACTCAAAGAAACAAAGAATGATAATCAAAGAATTACGAATCAACAAGTTTTAAAACGGAAAACAAATGTATGGTTCAAATGAAAAACGTACATGATAAAATACAAACTTACCACTACCCTACAATGATAACATATAAACAAAATAAATCCTAAGTACAAAAATCATGCAAAACATTCTAAAACAAAACAAGCTCAATCATGAATCACACCTAGCAAAAATTCATCGGTAGATGAAGAACACACAAAGGTGAGGGATAAGAAACACTCATCCACAATCTTGCAAAGAAAAGACTAAATTATGCATTCATCCAAAAACGTATTGAAAATATAAATGCAAGAATCACAAGGGCTTTCCAAGGTTGAAATGTGGCTTGGTTAACAAACAAGTGATAAGTACTAAAGCTAATCAAAACAAAAACTTGTCTAAACCTAAGGGAGTGATCAACTCACAAAGTTCCAAATAATATAATTCCAATCAAACTTCTTCTTCATCACAAATTATCAAACCAAAACACCTCACTTATTAACACAATATTATTCATACTCTTCTTTTCTTTTTCAAAGCTTTTTCATTTTTTTCTTTCTTTTTCTAATCTTTCTTTTTCTAATCATTTTTTTCTTTTCTTTTTCTTTTTCTCAACCTCATACCAACCACAATATAAGTACATAAACATTTCTCTCCCCAACTTGAATCCAACCAACATTAATGTGTGAATACTCCATACTTTCTAAGGCAAAGTAAAAATCCATACAAAGAACATATAGTTGAGGGTTCAAGAAACAAAGAAATCAACATCCATACAAAAAAGGTGAATTTACACTCATAGACAAGCATTAAGTTCAAATAAACATGGACATTGATAAAATCTCAAAGGAGGTAATAAATGATCACACACTCACAAGATGAATTGAATATTTGACCAAGGTAGTTCTGTGCTCAAAGTCAAACAAAATGCCTTGATCATTTTCATGCAATTATAGAATCAACACAAAATAAAAGATTAAGCATAATAAAATCCAGTTAAAACAAGAATGTCGCCTTCAATATGTAAACAATGGAAAGCTTCCTCACATATATGGGTAAAAAGGGAACTAAAGTGATTCAATTCATGAGCAAGTAATTCAAAAAGAATGAATGACATGGTAATTATACAAATGACAAATTTCTTAAACATGTTATGCTATAGAAAATGATAAATGAGTATCTGGCATATACCAACTTTGAAATCTATCATTACCATACATCCGTGAGTTGAAACGATCAAACTCGGAAAATCACAAATGCAACATCAAGCTACCGCACCAAAATTTGAGTCCAAAAATAACAAAAGATTTAGAAAAATAATACTAATTTTATTCAATACAAAAAGCCTTGGTGGAAGTGGGAAAAGGAAAACCAAGTGAAATTTTAAAACAATTCAATGGCTGCATAGCAGGCCCACTGATGCGTAAAATAACAACAACAGTGCATCTGCTATACAAGCTCCACTTACACACCTACAAAATCTCATGTACACATCTAAACAATATTTACAAAACATACACACTTCCACAAGCTAAAACACTACAAACTTGTGGAAAACAACAAATTGACATAACAAAACAAAAGCAAATAACAATACACAAACTTGGGGAAAATGAATTAACAAGTTGAAAAGTGAAAATTTGAAATTAAGAACATGTCTTATTTCAACTTGTTAAAACACAAGCCACCACACACCTAAAAAGATATAAACAAAACATGCTTGTTTTACGTCGTAAGCTCGATGCCTTTATTATGCGAGCACTAGTAACCTCCTCTTGTCATGCCATGGTATTGCCACACCATAAAAACCTAAAGAAAGTGTCCTAACAACCACACAACAAACGTTACAAATACGAGACAACATATAACAATACTTGAAAACAAGGAAAAACACACAAATGTACAAGTATGAAAAGTAAACACGTAACATGTACATGTAACAATATACAAGTTCATATACAAAGTCTATACAACATATACATTAATTACAAAACTCAAAAACAACAAAATTATCGCAATACAGAAACAATAAACCAATCCCCGACAACGACACCATTTTGTTGTTGCGGTATTAAGCGGCAACGAAAGAGTTTGGTATTTATTTTTACTGGGTGATAAATAGCGGTTAGGTTATATCGTATCATGTCCACAAAGATAAGTTATTGATTCGTCGTTCGACAATTCTACCGTTAATGATTTTGGGATTAAATGAGTTGAAATTAAAAGACAAAAAATAAAAGACAAAAAATAAATGAACAAAAAGTATAAAGGATAGACAGCTGGTCCGGAACGAATGCACACTACCGCCACAGACTTAAATCTACCATCCAGTTATACTCAGCCTGATACTCGTCTGTGTCATCACATACCTCTCACAACCTAAGCTATTTTTAACCCAAATTGAGAATCCACCCGAATCACCTTGATATCCATTTTTGACAAACCTCGACAACCAGAAGTCAACTGCGTCACCTCCATACCCATCTCTGGCATACTTCACCAACACAGAGGCATTAAGATCAGATACTATAAGTAAATGGCAGCTCTAAACCCATTTCTAGCATTCAGAAACTAACAGATAATCATCCTAGGTAAGAATGTAAGCAATCTATTTCTATCAAAGCTCAAATCCCTAACATAGAGTAAAAACCTAAGACAATTACCAACACAGATTCATAAAGCAAATTTTATACAACGCCAAGGGCGAAAAATATACATGTGTTCAAGGTAAGTATACATACATAACCAACAAAATAGAGAAATGCAAAGAGAAGAGAGGAGATACACTACTCATTTACACCGTTTTGTCAGAGCCTATCAAAGAGAAATCCACCTTCAATCATCCATGAGCAAGACCCTAGTGTTGTTTTCTAAGCTAATCTATAAAAAACTATATGAGTGATGGAATTGGGAGCAAAACTTCACACCCCAAAACCATAAAACCAAAAATGAAGTGAAAATTAAATATATTGAAAATGTTGTTTCCGCAGCGCCGCCCGATGAACCTTCTTTATTAAATTGGCCCAAATTAAGCCATGTCCTCAACCTGGTATAAATATCTACCATCGCCCGGCGAAAGCTCTTTTCCTCGCCCAACAACCAGCAGCGAAACAAGGCAGGGAAAAATACCAACATTGATCCTCTTCCTCTCACCCCCACCATCGCCTGGCGACGCAGAAGTGATGGCCCTCGCCTGGCCCTCGCCCGACGAACCTCTCAATCCAACAACTTTTGTTGCTTTTCCTGTATAGCTTCCATGGCTTCAATCTTTTATCCTTATTCCTTTATTGATCAACAATGAATTTTGGAGCTCCATTTGGACTTTATTCTCAATGCTCCAATAATGCAACAAATACCTACAAAATATATACAAAACTAATCAAACGGTATAATATGTACACAAAACACAATAAAATGTATTTACAACAAAAAGCGGGGTTATTCAATGATATTAACAACAAAAGAATAGATAAGTACCACAAAACATATATACAAAATAACTATATTTTGGCACTTATCAAGTACAATTGTCAAAACAATTTCATATGATCGATGCATCATCGCGATTAAGTCTAAGTCTGTTTTGACTTCCTCCAACCAACTGCGAGGTTGTCTAGTTGTAAATTTCATGCTCGTTCTTCTTCTCTGGATCCTTCTAATTTCTTAGTAAACCATATATCCATGGAGCTAACACTATGAATGTGGTAACTGGTCACTATAGGTGGAGAGTCCATCTCTTGCAAATAAGAAAGGAAAGGGCCAAAGGAACAATTCAAGAAACTCTTGAAAAGCCTATGCCGCTTGGGATAGCGATTCATCAACTGACGAAAGCTCAAGTGATAGTGATGAAGAGGAAACTATTATTTCATGGCAAATCAACGTTCAGGAAAAAAGAAATGTAAGTCATTCTAAATATGAAAATGTTGATAATTTGTCTTTTATAGATTTAAAAAGTGCATTCGGTAATCTACAAAAAGAAACATGGTATGCTTCTAAGAAACTTGCTTCTAATGAAAATGCTTTTACATATTTAAAAGCAAGAGTTGAGGAAACTAATAGTAATCTTGAATATTAAATTATATTATAGATGGTCAAAATAGTGATAATAAGGATGTTGAACCTAGTCGGTTTGGTTTTGAAACTTGCCAAATGTGGAAACAATAAGTTATTTCTCTTAAAGGTCAATTGGATAAGCCATCACAACCTCATTATATGTTTGCTATAAACTCTCAAAAGGTTTAAAAGCCTCATAAAAACTATAATTTTATAAAAGGAGAGAAAATTTGCAAAAATTAACATCAGGATAAGTTGTTTTATCATTATTGTTGCAAGAAAGGGCACACTATTGAGAAATGCAAATTTGGGTGTTTTATGGTTCCTAAAGGAAATTTTCAATGGTTGCCAAAAAGAAACAATTCTTTCACTCACTTACAAGGACCCAATGAGAATTGGTACCTACAACTTTTGTTTGATTCTTGTAGGTTGAGTTTCTTGACGCTATGATGGGAAAATGGATTCTTGATAGGGGATGTTCAAGACACATAACGGGAAACATATCTATATTCTCCGACTTTGTGGCGAAGAAGAAAGGTTTTGTATCCTACATTGATCATAACAAAGGTACTATACTCGGAAAAGACAGTATAGGTAATCCCTTAACTATTACTATCTCAAATGTAATGTTAGTTGAAGGTCTTAGACATAGACTTCTTAGCATTAGTCAATTATGTGATAATGCGTATAAGGTGATTTTTACCATAGATTGTTGCATAATAGAAAATAATGAAAAGAAGGTTTGTATCTTTAGTGGCTTAAGGGTTAATAATATTTATATACTTGACTTGAGAGACATTTCATTGAATAATACCCAATGTCTTATTACCTTGAGTGAAGACTCTTGAGTGATTGAGTATATTGGGTTGAGATTTGCAGGGGTTCATCCGAATAACCTTGGGTTTGTACTCAAAGATCATTGATTGATTTGGAAGTTTTCGTGCAAGATGTTCAAGGTTGATTACGGCCAGTGAAGCCTTTTGAGATAAATAACACAAAGGATCCTTTAGAGATAAAGAATGCAAAGAAAGAAGTGAGAGAACGAAGAATCAGATTGGAGTCCTGTGGTACAATAGGTAAAAATAACGGTGCGCGAAAGCTTTGGAGATAAATTATGCAAAGGAGTAGCAAGATCTAAATAGTGAATTTTCAACTATTATGTGGTATTTCTCAAAGATCAAAAGGAAAAAAGGGGTTAAATCAACAACAAGCGTATGGTTTGTGGAGTTGCTTTTGAACACTTCTCTTGTATCAACATTTTTGGTTAGTAAGAATTATCCTAACTTCATTGGAATTAGGCGCAGACGTACCCACACGCGAGGTGGACACTGGGGAACTGTGAAGACAAATCCTTGTGTTTCTTTTCTTATCGCTTTTACTTACTTTATTTTCATCAATTAATTTATCTAATAGCATTGTATTATTAATTGATTCGTAAGAAATTTTATGAATTATTTTCCTTTGATTCTAGTGTTGATATTGCTTATAATCACTTTTGATTATAAGTGCTTTTTGTATCAACATAACTTCAAGAAAAATTATGAAAAATTAAATTGTACACCAAGTGTTCGACAATTTGCTTTGAATTATTATTGTGATTAATTACCATTAGAAATAGTGTTACAAATGAGTTGAAGTAAACATTAAATAAGATGAAAGTTGATTCAAGGTTATTAATTCACTTTATCATCTTCAATCCATATTATATTTGTTATCAAATTTTTTAGTAAATTTGCATATCCAAGCTTGTAATAATTGTTCGTACAAGACGAATTATTTCAAAATCTCTTTCGCTCAAATACTTTGATAAAATTATAATTTTTCTAAATTTTAAGTTCACCCTGTAAGTTCCTGGTTATTATGAATTGGCTAAATTTTAATAAAACAAATAATGGTAGCAACAATATATTTTACAATAGGATATTTAACTTGTTGTAATCTTATTGGAATGCCTAAACATGTTGTGTTGAGTAAAATCAACAAATGGAACAATATGTCAAATGAGATGTTGAGACATCAGTCACCAGACATCATGCTACTAAACTGTTAAGTTTGTTACAGTTTTAGTTTTAAGTTGTGCAGAATATTCTAGGAATATTATGCATCATATGTGGAGTTTTTCTAAAGGCATTTGTGGAGGTCCAAAATCTAAGGAGAAAAATCAGAAAGGACCTTGATTATAGAAGAAGTTATCTGCTTGTTTTTTTCTACATAATTTGTTACTGCAGTTTGTTACAACTATAAGTTGTTGTTTGAAGGACCAAATCCAGTTGGGTGGAAGGTTATAAATAAGCAGTTTGTAACTTAGTTTTAGCAAGATAGCCAAATATATAAATGTGTAATCATTAGGGTTATCGATGTAGGTGAACCACCCGAATTGTGGGATGGTCACTAATTTTTACCTCGAAGCCTGTAAGCAAGACGATTGTTTTACTCACTAAGAATCTGTGAAGCAATGAGTGCAGTTGTGTTCTTGGAAGAAATTGTGAAGCAATTCCAAGCTTATGTGAGTCACGAGTTTGACTGATTTGTGTTTGGAGTGATGTTCTCCAAACTGGTTGTTTATGCTGCAGGGGTGTGCAACAATTTAGGTACCACTATAGAGTGAGTGGAGGTTCTCTTATCTTAGATGAGTTTCTATGATAAAGGTTTCATTGGGTAGTGATTAGGTAAACCGAAGGTTATTTATTTGTAAATCGGAGGTTGTTTACATAAAATAATACTACTAATAGTGGAGTCTTCTTCCTGGCTTGGTAGCCCCCAGATGTAGGTTGGTTGAACCGAACTGGGTTAATAATTCTATTGTGTTCTTTGTATTTTCCTGCACTGTTCTTTTACTCTACCTTGTCTATTTTATATTGTCAGATCAAATGTCAAAACATCCTTATATGACATTTGAGTCTACTGCACCAGAATTTCAATTGATATGAGAGTAGGCATCCTGTCTGTTTTTGGATGAGATCCTAGGGAGGATACTTTCTGGTTGTGTACAAGGTAGAAGATTGTTTGAACAAGGTGTGTCATATTGTAAGGTCTGTTGAGATGAAATACCATTCATCCCTTCGTAACTCTTTAAAATAACGAAATGATCCAGAGGATATGAATTGTAAATCTAAGTTAGATATCCTCTTATGGAAACATTTTAGTCTAAGGCTGATGAGTACTAATTTAGTACTTGATATTTCTTTTATATCTTCTTATCCTTGGATACAGGTTAACCTCAAATTGTTCTTATCCTTGAGAACACCATAACCTTGAATTATCCTTTTATTTGAGAAGGACTTGTTAATTCTTTCTTTTGATTTACTTAACAGTTAAACTGTATTTGTTGGAGTTTATTTATGAGAATAGTTTGTTAGATTCAAAACAAGAATATGCTTCAACAAAAGTTATGTCGACTGCAACATACATTTTAAACAGATGTATGACGAAGAAAGTAGAATGAATTATGCCAGAAGAAGTCGATCTGGTGTGAAGCCTAGCTTGAGTCATCTGAAAGTGTTTAGATCTATAGCACATAGACATGTGCCAAATCATTTGAGAAGAAAACTTGATGACAAGTCGATTCAAATGATACTAGTAGGATATCATTCAAATGGAGGTTACAAGTTGTTCGATCCAATGGACAAGCAAATTGTGATCAACATGAATGTAATCATAGATGAGCTTAAGGAATGTGATTGGACTAAAACAGTTACCAAAGATTAAGTAAGAATCTTATGTGAAGAACAAACCATTGAAGTCGAACAAGAACAAGTTCGAAAAGAAGAAGTGAGACGTGATGTAGGCCTAAGCAGACCTCAGAGAACTAGACACGTGTCTGCAATGTTGCAAGATTGTGTGATTACATCAGATGATGTGGTCCATAATGAAGGTGAGCATATGAAGAAGATAGTAAAGCACTAATCAAAGGGTATATTAGACTACGATGACTTATCTAGAGGGGTGAATAGATCCCATTCTAAGTTTACCTTCTAAAATGGTTACTAAAAAGTTATTTGAAAAACAATGTTGAGAGAGGTTTTAGCCTAGATCAATATAGTAGTCTAAGCGAACCTAGTTATTGGAAACTCGATATGCACAAGTCATATAGAATTAGGTTAATGATAAAATAATAATTTAGTAACCAATGATCGTTTCCAATTTCTAATGAAATTAAAAAAAAAAGTAGAACAATGCTATTTGTCAAACACTTTGTGTACGAATGAATTTTCAAAGAATTTCTTTGAGTTTTGTTGATATTAAAAGCACTTATAATAAAAAGTGATTATAAGCTAATCAACAAATAATTCAAAACAAAACAACCACATAAATTGTTTTACAAGTCAATCGATTAAAAATGAAATTCAACAAATTGCATAATGAAACATATAAAGCAATCAAGAGATAAGAACACACACACACACACACACACACACATATATATATATATATATATATATATATATATATATATATATATATATATATATATATATATATATATATATATATATATATATATATATAGAGAGAGAGAGAGAGAGAGAGAGTGATTTATTTAGGAAGTTCTCAAATCGTCCTTGATATGGCTACATCTCCCCAATTCCAAATTTGGAAATAGGATAATTTCTTGCTCGCAAAAACTAAGATTACAAGAGAAGTGTTCAAGATAAATCCTACAAATCTTAATCGTTTGATGTTGATTCAACACCTTCTTCTTTTGATCTTCAACAAGACCAAGACAAAATAGCATACCGATTGATTTATTGAATCTACTCTTTTGGGTACCAAACTCCAAAACTCTTTCACAAGACAATCAATTGTACCTATTGCACAAAAATCACTTCAATTCGATTCGTTCTCGCTACTTCCTTGTGTACCAAACTCCAAAGACTCTTCACTAAGCTAGAATTCTCTTTTGAATGCCTTGCACGAAAATCCTAAAATCTATCAAAAATCTTGGATGTCGAATCCGCAGTCTTTTTAAAAGTTAAGAGACCAAAATAAATCTTTAATAAAGATTAAAAAATAATATTTATCCTAATATTAATTACTCGTTATTTCTCTATTTCTCTGATTATTATAATTTATTTTATATATCATTAGTAAACAAATAAATTTATAAAATCGTAATAATTTATTTTTTAATTAAAATTTAATAATATTTTTTATTACATATAAAAATATTAAAGTGATTTAGAATAAAAACGGAGGTAGTAGTAATTGTTTAAAGAAACATGTGTTTTTATAGAAGAACTTCTTTTTTATGAGAATCACTCACATGTTTCATTAAATGTTGAAATGGTGCATGGTAGGCCCATAAACTTTATTGTATTGTGAGATGTTTGTCCAATTAGATGAAAGTGTCGACAATGTAGTAATCAACGTGTTGATCAACCAATGGGGAGAAATAACTTGTAGATTGGCCAATACTTAAGCGCAATGATTTTATAGAACACAAAATAGAATAACGAAATTGATGTGAAGATTATTCAGCTAGATAAAAGAGAAGAAAAAAGTAATGCATATAGATAAAACTAATGGATGAGAATGAAGGAGGGAAAAAGAAGAGGGTGATACATATTTTTTACTCATAAATCATAATCAACCATAGAAAAGACAAATATTTACATAAATAAGTGACGATGAAGTACTAATTTTTCTGGTGAGAACTTAATTGGCATTAAAAGAAAGGATATTGAGACAACCACTAGCTGTGTGTGTATATAAAAGTTCACGTGGCCATAATGTCTTCAGTAGCCACGCTAGTAATATGGTTCCAAATTTTTTGAAAAAAAACAAATGAACTTTATTTCTCTAACCTCTTTATGCGTTTAGACTAGAGACTCAAAAATAGTGATAGTAGCTTTTAATAGGGAGAAAATAAAGATAGAATAAAAATTAGCAAAATAAATTTATTTTTTACAAAGATACAAAAATTAGGTAGAGAAAAAAATCAATATTTATGTAAAAGTTAAAATTGAAATTTTGTTTTTTTATAAGTAAATGATATATTAAGAGGGTACTAGGAGTACTCTAATCCGCTTACAAAAGACCGAGACTAAAGCTCGAAACAATCTACCAACTGAAACTTAATGTAAATATAATAGAGCTTCTTTATAGAATTTGTAAAAGTTACGATTGTGTTTACTGTGGAAAATAGTAAACAACCGCTGGTCCTCACAAAGTCCTAAAAACTAAGGGTTACTCGCAAGATCGACCAGTTGATCTTAAGACAAATGCTAAGATTTTGATATTATACTTGTTTGGTCGAAATCTTTATCAAGAGAAACGATTTTCTATGAATAAAGGAACAAGTATAAAGGCATTCCATACTAAGATTCGACCGACTGACCGGTAACTCGTGACCGACATAAGGTGTTCATACGAAATATGACTCAATAAACTAACTGACTGGTGACTCGTGACCGACAGAGAGTATTGAATTATTTACGCAACGTAGAAAATAACGTAAAGAGTTTGCTCAAAAGTAAATAGAAAGCACATAAAATACTCAAAGAAGACAATTGAAAAGTAAAAGATTTGCATTGAAATATAAATGGTGATTCACGTACATCAAGTACTTCTTCACTCTTTGTTTCCTAACGCTCGGAATGACAGAGTTTTGGCAAGTGATTTTAGTAGAAGTGAACACCCGAAAAAAACTACACTAAATCTACTTATTTATAGTAATTACAAGGTAACTGCCTAAATATAATCTACTGACATAGTTGAAACTTAAGGCAATCGCTTCACTAGATGTTGCCACCTATTTAACCAACAAGACATGAACTCATCGTGGGCGCCAATCGACACGAACTATTGATAACCGCTTGTTGATTTCGAAATTTGAATCTCCCGCTTCCAGCTTGCTTCGACGATACCTTCTGGCAAGACTAAATCATTAGGAATCTTCTAAATCTTGAACTCCTTTGGTCGATAAGACCAAATTCTATTTTCTTTATCTATCATCTTTTGGTCGACTAGACCAATTCTCCAACTATTTGGTCATTTCTTACCGCTTTTTCTCCTTTTGATCAACAAGGCCCACTTGACAATCTATTTTATATTTCCATTGATCATCACATTCTTCAATTCGACAAAGGCCAAATCTCAAACACTTTGGCTTAAATTTCCCAAAACCTTTACTTCAAGAGATTACCCTTAACTTATAGGAATATCCTTATCTACCACACGTGCTTGAATACCTTAAAATTATTTAGGGTAACAAAATGCCTCCCAAAGATGCCATTTTCGAGTTCGACTCATATGAGATAATGGCATCTCTGAAGCGTCGACTTCACCATTCGACCAAATCGTTCCCACTTCACCAAAAGTGGACGTTACTATTCCGCGTTTATCGTGACGTCATGTCATCATGGTAACGTATCACACTTTTCAGTTTCGAGACATGCGACATTAAATGTTGACATCATTGCGCTTTTTAGTGGGCGACGTGGCCCACTAACTCACTTCAAACTCGCTGCACGTGTCTGCTGAAGCGACACGATTTGACTTAGGAACTCACACAAACTTTTTCCTCATTATTTCTTTCACTTTTTAGGTTTTATAAAAACCCTTTCTTCCACTTTCTCACTTTTCGTTCTTCGCTTTCTCTCATACTTACTCTATTCAGAAAACGAAAATCTCCAACTTTTCTCACTGTTCATCATCTTCAACTTCTCTCATCTTTCCAATGGCCAACGCTAACCAACAAGCTTCTTCTACTACAATAGCCCTTCAACTATGCCTCGTCGACGATAAGGCATACGTTCCAAAACCTCCATTTGCTGAAGAGAAAGCCAAAATCTGGCAATCTCAAGTACTCATCCTTTTTTGTCTTGAAGAAAAACCTCTAGCATTTTTAGGCCCACTTCCTACAAATGTACCTTCAAAAATATATGTAGATGATAAAGAAGCGTTTTCCCACCAGTAATGCCACCAAACCTATAATTTCTTCTTCAGAACCTATTTCACTCCAGTACATCGATAGAAATTTTAGAACTGCCCACCGTTAAATTGCTCTAAATTCAATGCTTGGATGGCACGTTTAGAACCAGAAAAAGGAGCCCAATGGAGAGAATTAGGCATTTACACTTTATTAGAGCTTTCTCGTTGCGGTCAGCCTTATTCTTGTGGCATGCTACTGGCTGCTATTCACTTTTGGGAGGGGTCAACCAACACTTTCCACACAAAGTGTGGTATGATTACTCCTACTCTGTTTGACATAGCTGCCATCACAGGACTGAAGCTAACTGGCAAAGTATTTAACTATGGGGACACTACTCTTGTTCCCTTAAATTTCGACGTAGGCGAGGATGGTAAACCAACTCACAATAATTTCATCGATCACCACGCTCAAACTTCTGGCCCTATTACTGCCGAAGAGCACGTGATATTTTTAAATTTGTGGTTGTCTCGCTTTATTTTCTACTCCAGGTCGATGCAGCTGGCCAAACAATTCTCCTATTTGGCTACCCTATTGCATAAGGTAAAAAAGGTTTTTTTTGGGCCAGTTAATATTGGCTTCTCATTATGAATCTTTGACTCATGTTGCTATTCAGATCAAACTTTTCGACCCCAACAATCCAACAAAGAAGAATGTTTTGGCCTATGGTCCTTTTTGGTTCTTGCAATTGTGGCTAAATGCCACTTTTTTCATAATATCAGGCCATATAGAAATAGAAAGGTGGCATGCCCTCCAACTCAAAACCATGTTGTTTGGAAGCGCCTACTACCACTAGCTCCGGTCGATAGGACTTATCCAAATGTCGAAGTTTTTACACTACTATTCAATATCATGTTGACAAGGGCTGACTTTGAACCCTCTATGGCTCCATTCTATGATCAACGAGATGGCCCTGAATGGTTCACCAGGGCTTTTCCTTATGCAGATGATGAGGATAAGGATAATTCTCTATTTACCCGAAGACGCTTTTGGACCCCTCAGTTCCTATCTGATGTAATTGTTGGCACTAACCCAGGCTTGGTTGCTTACCAGCCTAACTTGGTGGCTCAAAAATTTGGGCTTTGTCAACTGGTCCTTGTCATACCCCAATTTTTTTACCTAAGATACCATCTCATATCATTCATATATGCATCATTGTATCACTAACAATTTCAAAGACAAGATAGATCGTGTGTGCTCCTTGAGCCAAATTAGAGTTTTGATCAAAAAAATTTCATCAGTTCAAGATATGATCAATTAGGATTTGAGTCTTCAATCACCTCAATTGATCTATCTTCATCAATCATCAACATTTGATCTTCAAATTCCAATCATTTCCTCAAGATCTATCTTGAATCGACCAATTAGGGTTTTAATCGAGGATGGTGTATCATTGACTTTCTAATCAATGAATGACCCAATTGCTTGGAGAATGATCTCAAAATCATAAATGCAATCTTGACCTAATTTCTTGGTTCAAAACATCTTCAAATGCCATGATTGATTCTTAGAGAAATTCTAAATCATCTGACAAAAAGTTAACTGTTCAGATCAGTCAAACATTGACTTTTGGTCAACTTTTTGAAAATAAAATTTATTTCAATCATCAAATCATTTCAAATTATCCATCATGATCATAAAAAATCAAAATGTGTGAAAAAGTCAACAAAAAGTCAAAACATGAAAATTTTCTAACACCTAGAAAAAATTTCAAGTTTGTTTTTACATGTTTTTCACCATTTTCATGGCCATTTTTCACCTAGATCCATGTTGATTCAAGAAAAACTCAAAACATGAAAGTTGTAGATCTTGTTCCAAGATTTCCAAAATGTCCAAGAACTTTCAAAAACATTTTGTGTAACTAGGATTTTGAAATTGAAACTTAGAGGTCCATAACCATAATTTACAAGTCATTTCTTCAAATTTTTTAAGTCTTTTTGCAATTTCTTCATTCTAGAAGCCTTGTCACCATAAGAGATAGGTTTTGGATTGGAAATATCTGATGAGAATGATTGAGAAGAGGTTAAGATCACTTGAGTGATTTAACTATGGTTGGAAAATTAACCATGTGCATTAAATGTGAAAGATTTCATTCTTACCTCTTAAGTCAAGTTGCCAAAGTTTCAATCATATCCTTGCCTTGCTCATAAGACCTCTTGGCCTATAAATAGAAGTCATTTCTCACTTCAAAATCACACCAAAGCAATCCAAAATAAGCTTTCTCACTTCTTTGGCTTCAAAAACTCTCTAAACATTCTTAGGAAGTTATTAGAATCATCAAGCCATCACAAAAACTATCCAAACTCAGAAATAACTTTCAAACTCCATATATGCACATATTGAGCCTTAACTTCCCATCTCTCAATACACTAGTGCAAACTTTAATTTATCACTTAAAACATCATCCATACACTTCATAGAAGTGATCAAAACACTTAGATCACATCTGTAACAGCTCCAACATCAAATTCAAAACTCACTTCAAGCAACTGCAGTTGGACTTGGGAAGACTGATCCATGCCATTTCAATCCAAGCTGAGCATTCAAACACCTTCCATAAGTTCCAGTGAAGCTATAGCAATCATCAAACAACTTCTGGAAACACTCTAACTGAGAATTCGATTTCTGCTCATAGAGGTAAGTAACTCAAACTTTGAATTCTATGATTTATGCATTCCAGTTCAAAAGTTTTCATGCCATCATATTCTTGCACCTATGAGGATCATAAACCCTCATTCAATTGTTTGATTTGTTGCACAAACAAGATTTCATGATCATTTTCAGAATTAGGGTTCTTCATGTTCATGCAAAAATTAGTTACCCAACACTTAAAATAAATACAATTAATGATTACCATCACATTCTTGGTAAAATTTCTAGCAAGTTTGATGTTTGGATCGTGCAATTTCATTGCAAAATAACGGTTATGAAATCATGGATTTAGGAAGAAGATGAAGTTGTTGCTTGTTTCTGATTTCTTAAAATTCAAAATTGCAGTTTGTAATATATTTAATGGTTGTTGTTTTATAAAGATGAAACAGCTACCCGTAAAGACGCTTTAGTCCTTTGCCTTGCCTATGGTCCGTGGTTCAACTCGTGAGACTATTTTTTCATTCTTTTCACTTTTCTTCACATTCCCAACCATTTTCACAATTCATTTTCAAATATAATTTTATCAATGCCTTGTTTTAACAAGCCAAGTGCGTGGCTCGTTGGTAAGCTTTTGACTTGAAATCATAAGGGTGTGGATTCAACCTTGGTGGCCACATCCCTTATTTTTCATCACTTGTTTTCATAACTTTTCCATCAAACTTTAACATTTTCAAAACCAATCAAAACTTCTTATTTTGAGATGATGTTTTGCACACTTGTCATTCAATATACCTATTTTATGATTATGTCAATAAATGCCAAAAATATTTTCTTTTGATATATTTTTATGTTAAAATAGATGTTTTTAAAGTATTTTAATACTTTTCAAAAATGTTTTTTTCCGATTTTCAAACCTAATCTTTTTCAAAACCTTTTGTGAATATATTTCACTTTTCAAAACCTTTTCAAACTTTCAAAACATTTTAATTGACTTACGCCTCTTTTCCATGATCGATTCAATTAAATCTTTGAAAATACAAACCGAATAGGTCTTTTCTTCAAAATCTTTCAAACTCAAAATCAAATTGATCACGGGCTCCCTTATGGTGTAAGTCACAACCCTCCTATGTGCATATTTAGTTTCCTTGTACATATCCACCCTTTTGTATACATATTCAATTCCTTGTACATATTCGACTCTTTGTAAATATTCAAGTATAATGAGCTTTGTTTCGCTAATTTTTATTCCGCTTGTTTGTACCAATTCCACTGTATTAAGAGGAGCATTATTCTGTGACTTGCTCTTAATCCAGGGCCTTTTAGGGTGTAAGTCTCACTTATTGTATATATTCAAGTTACACTAGCTTTTATTTTCTTGTTTTATACACTTTATATATTTCCTTCATAAACTTGTGAATGCACACACACTTTGTCACATATATACTTGTTCATATACTTGTTCATGTTTATTTATGCCATTACAACTAGTATAACAACTAGGTTCCATAGCCTCCTCTTGGGTTTTGTACAAGATAAACTCACTTGTTGAGTTAACCTCCTTGGGCTTTACAAAAGAACTCCCGATTGAGTTAGTCCTCTTGGGCTTTATACAAGATAAACTCACTTGTTGAATTAGCCTCCCTTGGGCTTCATACAAAAGAACTCCCCATTGAGTTAGCCTCCCTTGGGCTTCGTACAAAACTCCCTCATTGAGTTTAGCCCTCTTGGGCATCATACAAGAAAGAGACCTGAAATCTCTATGACCTCCTATTGGGCTTCCAATATAAAAGAATCACCTTCGCTAGGATAGAACCTTAAGAGTATGGTTTCCTGGTGAAATCACTCTTAAAGCCAAGCCATCCATACCCTATAGCCTCCTCTTGGGCTTCATACAAGGACCCTCGATGTCCCTCAGATATCCTCCTCTTGGGCTCACAATACAAGGACCCTCGATGTCCCTCAGATAGCCTCCTCTTGGGATTACAATACAAGGACCCACGGGCTTCTTAAAATCATCCCCATATCAATAATAATCAATTTCTCCTAGATATTTAGACATGTATCATCTCTATGAAAGAATTATCTCATCTATAGCATCACATACAAATCAAACTTTTTTCAAATCAAAACTTTTTCAAATCAACACTTTTTCAAAACAAACACTTTTTCAAACAAAACATCTTTCTTAACTTGTAAGTGGAAACACTTGTACACTCAACCAAAATGCAGAATGCTTATAATGAAAGATTCAAACATTTTTCAATCATATTTCTTAACTTGTAAGTGGTAACGCTTGTACACTCAAGCAAAACACAATGCTTACAATGAAAGATTTAAACAATCAACTTTTCAAAAATGTATGCGTTAAATAGATTAGATACATTTTCATTAAAATGACACTTGTCGTTGTCTCTTAATTTTGCTTCCACTAGCATATAAGTGGGAACTACGATTTCTCCGACTTTCTCAACCTCCTTTTGAGAATACGTAGCAAGGTTTCACCTATGTAACATACTTTTCTCCTCAAACCAAACAAACCCTAGTTCCTTTAGATCCGAGCTACAGATGCTCTGATTCCTATTAGGGGATATATATACAGAGGATCCCAATGATCTTTGCGAGCATAATAATAAATAAACTTAGGTTCCTTCCTAACCTACCTTTCTTAAATCCCAAAGGAGAAACTTTCCCGAAATAGCATAGCAAATAAAACACACAAACATACAAAATATGCATAAAATAGTTCCTATAGAAAACTATAGATATATAGGGTGCTAATACCTTTCCTTTATATAACCAACCCTCTTACCTGTCTTCCCCAATGCGCTGTCTAGTTCACGCTTAGTCGCATATATTCATATTAAGGTATTTCATCTTTCCCTTTTCCATCTTTTTTCTTGTTTGGAAACAATAAATCTTGGTGCTCACGACATCTTTTAAAACAAAACAAAATCAAAAGAGTAAATTGTTTTGAGCTGGAGATTCGAATTCCGATTCGATTCCCTCATTCGTCACTTTTACCGCGAATCAAAATGGCGATCTGCTGGGAGAATTAAGCTTTTATTTTTCAAAAAGAAAAAAAAGAAAGCTTCATTGTGCATATGTTTGTTTTTCTTTATTGTATTTTTTTGTTACTCGTAAAATTCATCGATGGAAAAATCCTAACCCAAATTTAAGAAACATTTTAAGAATTAGGTGGGGTATAGTACTATTAACTTACGAGGAGTCTAGCTCTTAATAATTTAATTTGATATCCTCGCTCGTGGAGGTTTTCTTGGGGTAATTATGTTTAGCAAGTTATTTGCGAAGACATTCTTGCTTTTCAAGCAAATCAAAGTGAGTAGCTATAGAATACATAACCCATCCCGCCATTTAGGATGTAGTGTAAACTATTTAGGTGTAAACTTGGATCTTTCATGTAGACTACGATCGACGAGTTTTTCTTGAAAATATTATTGACTACGATTTAGTTGCTTAAACCGATAATATTTCAAAGAGAAGTGTTGACCTGATTATCGATATAGAACATGTTTTGCAGTGAATAAGCCCATAGAACTTACCCACGTTTGGTTCTTATCGTTGGCCTCATGCTCGTGACTTCAAACGCTTGAACGTGTGTGTAACCACTAACCATGTTTGAATCTTTGTGCCATACATTCATGCATTCATTCAAAAACTTCATTTCTCTTCCCATTTCTAAAGAATTTAGAGATTTTTCTTTGTAAATATTTTAGGTTAGAGTGATGGACGTCAGAGGAATACAGTTTTAGGATTCCTGATGTGGGAAAGTTAAAAGAGTTGGCATCCTTGGTAGAAGATGCCTCGGATTTCAGAAAATATTATGGAACTTTTAACTATCCGAACACTAACATTGATGAAGGACTTCTTAAAACTTTGGTTCATTTTACGATCTAGTCTATCGTTGTTTCACTTTCCGATTATCGTTGATGCCTACTTTGGAAGAGCACAAATCTTTTAGGTATCCTAGTGTCAAAAGTGCCTTTTGATGATTTGGAAGCCATTCCAAGCCACAAGTCATCAGAAGCGATGACTTATTTAAGGAATTTTGAGATAGACAAAACTTGACTACAAAAGGAAATCTCTTTAGGACTAACTTCAAAGTTTCTAATGGAGAAAGCTTTTAGTTTCGCCAAGCGGTAGCATGGTATATTTTGAGTCTATTTTAGCTTTGCTCATTTATGGGTTGGTTTTCTTTCCCAACGTCAAAGACTTCATTGATATCAACTCCATAAGGATCTTTTGATTGGAAATCTGCTTCCACTTTGCTTGGTGATACATATTTCTTTATCCATCATAGGTAGGGTGTTCAAACCAAACCAATCCAATAGAAAACAAAAAACCAAACAAACCAAACCGAAACCGCAAAACCGTATTTGATTCGGATTAGTTTGATCATTTTTTAACAAAATCATGTTTGGTTCGGTTTGCGGTTTGTATTTTACAAACCGAACCAAACCGAACTAAACCGCATTATGTTACAACTTAAATTTTACTTAACTCGCATCTAACCCAAACCTAAATCTATTATACATTAGCCTTATGATTACAGACAATTTTCTCATCTTTACAGTTATGATTTCATTTTCAATCTTCTTAAATATCTCCTAACATTATCACTTCATCTTCACCACTTACATCTTGCCTCTTCTTATCTAATATCTACTCTCTTATATTGTTTCCTTTGCACGTTCTTATTTTTTATGCAATTTTTCTCTCTTTCAATTTCATTTTATCGCACATCTTTATCTCTAATCTCTCCTCTCTTATGTTCTTTCTTTTTCATCTTCACTAATTTCTCATCTCATCTCTTCTATTTTTTTTGTTTTATTATAATATTTTTTATATTGTTTTATGCTATTATTTTATGTTTATTATTTCATTTTTGTCTAATCTAACTTTTGCATATTAAATGAGAAGTTATTGTCCAAATATGATTAGTTTTTTGGTTATAATTTAGTAGTGTATCATGTATGAATGACCAAATACAAAGTTATGTTGTCATATATATGTGAATGTATTTCAACAAATTATTTGTAAAATCGAACCAACACATACGAACCAAACCGCATTGGTTTGGTTTGGTTTAGTTTGGTTTAGTTTTCTAATAATCAACCGAACAAACCAAACCAAACCGCATGCCTTTTTCTCTCATGGTTCGGATGATTTTGCGTCAAAACCGCCCAAACCGCACCGCGAACACCCTAATCATAGGAATCTCAAGGAGATGGAATTATTGTGTGTCGTGCACCTTTGTTGTTCAAATGGATTATTTCACACTTGCCTAAGTCTTCAATCTTCAAAGAAAATAAAACTGGCTGGTTGGCCTCGAAGACTCATATCCTTTGGTTTTACAGTAGAGGGTTACTTTTATCATGAAGGGGAAGATTCCCAAGGTTTGAAAGCCAGAATGATAAGAACTTGACACCATATTCAAAGGAAAGAAAAAGGTGATGCAAGGAATTGTGTAGCCATGGAAATCTACACTTCTTGGGTAAAGAAAGGAGCGAAGGAATTCAGAATGCCTTATGCTTATGAAGAGTCCATGTTCCCAATGGTATCTAAGTCGACCACCATTCCCATTGAGACTATGGGAGAATACCAAGAAGCTTTGGCTAAGATGAGGCTAGATAAAGATGCTTTGGAAGACAAATTTATTAAGGCAGACTTTGAGAATGTAAAGCTTAAGAAACAGGTCAAAGATCATGAAAAAACGCTATACTTTCAAGATGGATGGCTCATGGAGAAAGATGATAAGATTCGTCGAAAAGATGACGTAATCAAGAAATACATCAAAGAAAGAAAAAAGAAAGCTTGAAGAAATAACATATGGCACTCCTGCTCCAGACAATTGGAAAAAAATTGTTAACAAGCTAAAAGCCGAGAAAGCTGAATTGAAAGCTTACTATGGGAAAAAGATCCTGAAGTTGAAGCTGCATCAAGTATTTGGTTCTTCATCTGACGAAGATGCTTAATTTGTATAGTTTAGCTTTTATTTATCATTTGCTTTATTGTTGTAAGAGCTATGTTCCAAAAAAACTTGTTGTAATCTTCTTTTTCATATTAATAAAATGAGAGTTTTTACATTCCAAATGTTTGCAAGAAGTTTCTCTTTTAGCGTAAATTCTTTGGAAAATCTTTTTTTTGCATCCATAATCATGCATTATTTTTTGCATTTCGAGTTTGTTATTTAGAGTCTTATCTTTTGGAGTTTTCTCCAGAGATCGTCAAGTTATCGCGTCTTAGAGTTTCTCAACTCGTTCACGATCGAACTCGCAGATACAATACTCGTGCAAATAGAAAAAAACAATGGAATATTTTGAACAAGAGAATATTGAGCTTCGTGGTATGGACAGAATCAACAATCAACACCTAAAAGTCAAATTTAAGAGCGATGATTTGAAATCACTAGTACTCTAGTTTACATTGTTGAAGTTAGTAATCCATTTTCACTATATGAGGGTTACCCTTGGGGCATGCCTTTCGACTTAAGCGTAGGTTTTGTCAAAATGCTTATGAAGTAGAAAGCCACAATTGAGGTTCCTACTTTATAGAATTCAGCGTTCACTTCGCAACTCGGATAACCTTTCCTCCATAACTATGTCGATTTCTTAACCAATTATGACAAATTCGGTTCCGTGGTTTACACTATTCCTTATGTGAACAACGAAGCTTATCATGATCTTGGAACAACATGGATTCTCGTGGATGGGGATCTCCAAGAACAGTTCAATAAGATGCGGTTAGAGATCAAAACAATCTGTGGAAAGGTTTGTTTGGAAAAAATGCCCATGATGCGTATGCGGTCCCAGTGTGAGAATACCAGTCAAGTTCGAAGTCCCCGACTTTGAAAGTACAGAGGAAACTCTTGCCCACAAATTCATCTTGTGATTTATGCTAAAAGATGTCTACTCACAACGACAATCATCAATTGCTCATTCACTACTTGAAGACAGCCTTACGGTAGCTCAAAGTGGTACATGGATTGGATAGTGCGAACATTTGAACCTTCAACGAACTAGGCAAAGATTTCATTCGACAATATAAGCACAACTTGGATATGGCTCCAGATCGATATCAACTCAGATCAATGTCTCAAAGAGTTAAAGAGACTTTCAAAGAATATAATGGATGGAGAAATTCTTTTAAATCAATCCACCATTGGAAGA